>JAHDVF020000484.1:600000-1115437 GCA_022606425.2 Lepidostoma basale | reverse complement strand
CTGTTTGCTATATGCATACAACGCTGTTCTAATCGTGACAGCATGGATGATTTACAAGTCAAGACATTGTGATGAACGTGTCAAAGTCTAAATATATCGGTATTTAAAAAAGGTATGACGGATTGCGACATAAGTGCGAACGGTGAGAAATTAGAGCAAGTTAACGAATTTATTTATCTGGGAAACATGTTTACAAGAGATGGAAAAATGGAAAAAGATATCGGAAGTAGGGTTTGAGCTGAAAGTAAATGGTGCACTCAAAGCAAATAGAAATTTATCGACTGAAGCAAGGATGGCAGTGCACAATGGAGTTCTAGTGCCGACCCTTATATATGTAAGTAAGCTTGGAATTGGCAGAAGAAGGATGAAACTAGAGTAAATGCCCAGAAATGAGGCCCCTAAGAAGAATGTGCGGAAAAACAATGTATGATACCTATATCTATTGATGAAGTGAAAAAGAAATAAGTAAGGCGGATGAATACGTGATAAATAAAATCAAGAAAAGGTCACTATGATGGTTTGGGCACATAGAACGAAGTCGAGGAAGGCCAAGGAATACATGGCATAACCAAATAAGTAGGAACAATCGATGTGTGAATGTGGAAGAGGCGAGAGAATTAAGTCAGGATAGAACAGTGTGGCGATCCATCCTCTCTGCCTATCCCTTCGGATAAACGGCGTGATGGTTAATTAGTTAGTCGTATATTTTATCATATGTACATATATTATGTATGTGTGCACTTCCTCATACGTTATATAAACGCTGATATTTTTAGTAAAAATATGTCATACAATTTTTACTACTTCTTAATAGCTACTGCTTTTATATGATAGTAAGGTATGTATTGTATAGAATGATGCATAGTTACCTTAGCAGGTATTCCGTCTATTTTTTTTCCAAAGAATATACCCATTTTTTTTAAATTGTAACGATCGACGGTTGGAAGATGGCTATAAAAATTAGACAAATGCTTGAATTCGGGTCACACAGAAGAATCCAAAGCTAAATAACAAACATTTGGCTCAAAAGGTGGAGAGAAATTTAAGTTTCTTAGGGCACAATGGCTCCCTTTGTCCCCGCAGAGATAATGTGTTAAAGTCACCGGGGACCCGATATTTTTTCTTCTGTCCGTTCGTCCCTTCGGGTGAAGTATGTGGGAGAAATATTCCAGCCAGTGGCGGCTCATTGAAAGTAGCCAAATCATCTAATTATAAATTTATTTCAAACACTTCAATCTATTGTTTGACACCTCTTTATATTGTTTTTTTAAAGTAATAAACAAATTTCATAACAGCCGGAGTTTCCGCAGGACACAAAAATATATATATTTTTTAAAGGTATTAACACTGTGGAATTCCATAATGACGATTTTTTTAATGAATTAAAACACTATTTTTTCCACTATTGAGTTTATTTTTCTCTACTAGGCTTTATACCTTTATCATCGGGAGAACGATAAAAACTCAAAAGTGGAAAAACAGTGTTTTTGTCAAAAAATTCGTCAAAATTATAGTTTGTTATATATACTCGTACAATCGCGGTGTAACTGATTTGTTTGTGAAAATATTTGATGTAAAAACAAGACATATAAAAAAGTGTTTTGATTAATTTTAAAATGTCACACATACATTTAATACTTCATTCTAAAGTACAAAATCTGTGAAAAATGATGTTATATAATAATATTATATATTCTGGAGAGACCACGTTGAGAGAATGGACCCAGAGAGGATTCCCAAGATCGGATGCACGAGACTTCACAGGGCTGTCGACCACTAGGACGATCACCAAAGGGACGAAGAGAAAGCCGGCTGATTTTATCTACCAAGGACAGGATATCAAATCCTGTTTGTTTGTTCTGTTTATCTTACTCCGACATTCGACATTCGGCATTCGACATTCGACATTCATTCGACATTCGACATTCGACATTCGACATTCGACATTCGACATTCGACATTCGACATTCGACATTCGACATTCGACATTCGACATTCGACATTCGACATTCGACATTCGACATTCGACATTCGACATTCGACATTCGACATTCGAAATTCGATATTCTACCAAACTAAGATTTTACACATATTTGCGTTTGTTATACAATTGTCCTTATTTTACCAGTTGTTATTATACACACATTAGGGACGGTTGATAAATTCTGAAATAATTAGAGCTTTTCGTGCAGCTTTAATCGCTGTCACTGCCGTCATGGTTGAAAAAACTTACCTTGTTAGGAATTTACTGAACAAAACGTTTGAAACTTACACCTAACGCGGGCATCAATAACGCGGAGTCCGAGAGCCGAGCTTTATTTACAAATAATCCTCAGGCCGATTGGATAAGCAGCACGCGATTGTTGCGCTGATGAGGCGACCAGCGCGGCCGTCATTTGTCCGCCCGATTAATACATTCAAAGCAAATAAACCACAAGGACACTAGCGGCGGCCAAATGCAAAACACCGCACCAACTAAATTAAAAACACTAAATTTAAATCGGATATAACACAGATTACTAAAAGTGCGCAATTTTCTAGAACAGATCACTCCAATGCATCAAAAATACAGATGGAACAGTGTAATCTATAAGATGGTCATAAATTATACGATCCATAAAATGACCATAGATTAATACAAAAAGCAAAATCCCATTGAGAGAACAATAAAAAATTGTCATAATTCAGGAAAAAAAGTGATTTAAATTGTATTAACAAATTGATATAACATAAAAGGGAGGTTGTAGAGAATATGAGACAATTAATTTATAAGTAACATGAGTTAAGCTGGATTCTTTTTTCAAATTATTTTACCTGAGTAGGTATATGCCGTTCCATTTGTTTACAACATTTGATAATGTCTTAGCAAAGCGAAACACGTCATTCCAATAAAATATAATAAAACATAAGAAAACAGTAGTTTCATTTGTGTTAGTTATTTAATATGGAGTTTTACATCATTGTTCAAGAAACAATAAATAAGTACCTATACATAGTATGAAAGTGGAAGTGTAAAGCACCCGAGCTCTCTAAGGCTACTGAGATGGACTGGAGATGTGGAGAATGCCGTCGTCTTGGACACCAAAGAGAATCGTTAAGGGACATCCAGACGATAGAAGAAGGGTTGGCAGACTTAGACTCCGATATGAGCATTAAGTGAGGAAGGACGCTGCCAAAACACTGCAAATGAGAGACTGGATGGCCGTAGCAGATGACAAACGTGGTTGGAGGCGAGGTCTGATGGAGGCCAAGGCTCGATGTGAGCTGTGGAGCCATCGAAAAAGACGAAAAAGGACTTTAAAAATGTCTTGTTAGAATGGATTACCTCTTGTGCTTGATAAATGATCAATAAATATCCTAATACTTAATATGAACAGGGTGCACACGGACCGAAATGCTGAAAGCACAATCGTAGAAATTTGCTATGTTGGCTCTTGCCAAATAACTTATTTATCATAACGCTGGTCATAAATACGCTTGTCTAGAATTTTTCACATTCTTACGGTGTGTCACGCATGCTCGTCGATTATTCCGGCAACGAAACTATTCACTTTTTAGAAAATAATTAATTTTGTTATGCCATATTTTTCTCGGCCGTTATTTGATTTTGCTTTCAACAATGTTGCTTTTATACAACTATTCAACCGTTATTCATTCATACATTTTCGTTCTATATAATTTATCATTTATTATTATAAATAATCACATTTGAATTGAAAAAACAAACGCTATTTTAGTTCATAAAAAATCATCAATATTTAATTCCACTGTGAAAACGCCTTAAGTTGATTTAAAATTGTAGTACCTATTTATCTTAGACTTGGACTTGGATCTTCTGGCTTACAGAGGATCAGTTCTTGTGGCTATTCCTCTTACCTCTGATGAAAACATTGTTAGAGGGTGATTTGGTGGGTTGTTGGTTTATGCGGGGGCATGATTTGTGTGGCCCGGAGTGTTCCTCTGAAAGAAGATCGATTTTGGCGGCTGGAGGTGTTTGGGTCGTAATTTGAGAGATCTTTTATTGTGGGGCTAGGATGTGAAGGGAATACTTTTAAAAAACGTACGGCAAGTTTCAGAATGAATTCATCTATCGTCGGGATTTCCGATTCTTGGTGTAGTTGTGTGATCCTGGTCCATGAAGGCGCACCAAGCGATAAACGGATAGTCTTATTTTGCAGGATTTGGAGTTTTTGTATGTGAATCAAAGCTGTATAGCCCCAGATTGGGGATACGAAAGTGAAGCTCGGTCTTATTTTTGTATATCAGGAGTTTATTGTCGGCGTTTAGTTTACTGTTTCTAGATAACATTGGGTAGAGGGCTAAGATTGCTTTTGACGCGACTTTGACTTTATTTGTAATGTGTGGTCTCTATGTCAGCTTAGAATAATCGAATTTTATTTGTTTAAAAATTTATCAGACTAAAATATATAAACATGCAAGATTATTAATATTTAAATGCATTATTAAATATCTGCGTTAGTAAGGCGAGACGTGTAATTCCCATATAATATAATAAAACTTCTAGATAAAAGATTTGTCATCAATTTAATTGTAAATATTTAACATCGCTTGTTATGCCATAGTTCAAAAAAAGGAAAAAAAATCTTTTAGCTAATCAAATATTGTTTTTAGTGTAAACTTATTTTTAATTGCGGATACTTTTAATTTCTTCTTCTCCTGCTTTATTTGGGACTGTGTCCTGTTATTTCTCGGAGGCCGGCTCAGAGGCCTGGGATGTAGATGTCCAACTGTCTCGCCATCTTTTGGGTGGTCTTCCTGGAGGCCGATTGCTTGTTAGTACTTTATTTGCCGCTTTACTTATCACTATTCAGGATACGCTCTCTCCACGTGGTCTCTCCGGTAAAGTTGGCAAATACAATAATACAATAATACAATAATACAATACAGTCATTTAGAAAAAATGTAATTTCAAATGCGATGAAAATTTTGTTTTATTATTATTTATTCCACATTTCTTTTACTCATCGTCACCTGAGAGTAAGGGGGTTCCAACTAACAAAATTTCACATTTGGCTTTTTTTCGTGAAAAGGGTTCTTACTAACATTATCTATACGTACAATTAAAAAAACATGTAATAGTATCATCATTCTGATGTTATGAAAAGAATCAAGTTCCACCTGATCATTCAAAACACACAATTCACTGAAGAAGGATTCATTTACACTTGGAACTTTATTATTCCAACTGTCGCCAGAGAAAATTTACACGTTTCTCGGTAAAAGAGTTTCATCTGCTTCGGATGGAACCCTTTTATTTCAAGATACACACCCGAAACCAACAAAACTTTGACTTCATTTTTCTCAATTTTTTACTTTTGACAGTTGGAACCTTCTTACTCTCAGGTGACGTCATGCTAACTTCATTGCTCATAGATGAGTAATAATTTGAAAAAGTAATGTAAGATGATAAACAACAATAACAACAAACCATCACGCCGTTTCCCCGTAGGGGTAGGCAGAGAGAGTCTGCCTCGACTCCGTACTCCATTCACATCATTGACGTATACTTTCTTAACCATTCTTTCTCCATCCATGCGCTCCATATGTCCGAACCAACGCAACGATCCTTCCATAATTTTGTTCATAATAACTTCTTCCGCTCTACATTCCTTTCTTATATCAGCATTTGAGATTCTGTCGTATATCGTTTTACTACACATACGTCGTAGGGACCTCATCTCTACCGCATTTATTCTGCTCTCATCCTTCTTCTGCCAGTTCCATGCTTCGCTTCCATTCATCAGGGTTGGGACCAGAACTCCATTGTAAAATGATTCTGATAATTATATTTTTCTTCTTTATCTTTTAATAGATCTGACGATCTGTGACACAGAAATCATGTCTCGTGGGATGATGATTATTTTTATAATAAAATGTATATTTGTGTTTTGATTGATGTGATGCAAGGTTTTGGATTTGAGCTTCACATTTTTGCTGAAATCCGAGATGAATTGTCGATTTAGAGAAGATAAGCGGAAAGATCGATCAGGTTTTTATTAGATCATGCCTGTTCTTAGACATTATCGATTTGAAATTACTTTTTAATACAAGAATAGCATTAGATAGGTAAAAAATGAATTCATACTAACAAATTTTACAGAATAAAATATTATATTAACGATTTCAAAACAAAATGATTATTTTGTTGAGTAATTGAGCCATTAAAATGATTACAAACCATTTTTTACCATGCAATGCAAACAGTTGTAAATAATAATTTTTATTTATCAATTCACAATATTTTCTCATAATTCATTTCGCTGATTTGTAAAATCAATTACCCCAAAGTCGCACTAGGAATAGGCTGACCGAAAATTGCAATTCTTAAATTCAACATCGCTATCCTCATACTTATTTCTAATTGGGAGATTACTCTATGCCAACGGACCCGCAACAAAAAAACGTATTTCTCGGAGCATCCTGATTTTTAGGAACTGCATCTTGTTAACATTTTTTCGAAGACCCGATGTGTGAATAATTTGTGAAATAAATGTTGATTTTGACTATCCTTGCCAACACTTTAACCACAACAGTCGTAAATTTATAATAGTAAACACGATTGTTTAGTGGTTTTATTTAGATCCAAGTAAAACAACGAAACAATTGTGTTTACTATTATAAATTATTAATGGAATTTTACGAAACTAATACCTCAACCATCAACAACAGTTGTATATTTGATATGAAATGATACACAAACGTAGAAAATCGGTTTAAATCTGTATCCACCCACGCACAAGAAATTACGACTCAAAAGTTGGGTATTTTTGTCAAAAATATTATAATTTGTAAAATTCTTACCGTCGTTTTTTTTTATTTCATCCCTTGTCACTCACGCGGCCATTCCTCCCTGTTGTTGTGCGTCCGTATTCTTTTTGTACAGTCAGCCTCAATATTGTATGAACTAAACAAACACACAAATATCAATTAAAGACTGGTTTTTACTTAGATCCTAGGTGGTTTAAACATAAAAGATAGAATTTTTATCACTCCAGTAGCTCACTTTAAGATCCTTATATCTCCACCCATCAGGCAGCCTCTGTCCTCTTGGCGCCTTATAACATAGCATTCGGAACTATATAGTAGGTAGTCCCATATAACAGAACATCTGCAAGAACACCACTGGCTTAAAAGACCAGAAAGAATCCAGTATAAACTCTGCTGGACAGTCTTCAAAGCGCTGCATGGAATGGCACCAAGTTATGTATCCGAACTCTGTATAAACGGACAGCCGAAATCCAAAGAAATCCATCCTTCCTCGGCGAACTCCTCGGCAATATTGATTGAGCCGAAGCGTTGCCCTAGTACAAATTTTTGGGATCGAGCTTTTGCGGTTGCCGGTCTATCGGCTTGGAACAATTTCCTTTCATACCTTAGATGCATAAATGATCCGACAGATTTCAGATCGCTGAAAACCCATATTTTTTTATATTTCATACCCAATTTAAAACATGTATATTTTGTTCTATTATACTTTTATCCTTCTTTTTATTCTTATTCCCCTTAGTTTAGGTTGTATGGCCTGTTTGCGACAGCCCACGTCCTGGGATGATGATGTCCAGCCATCTCTCCATCTCTTCGGCGGCCTTCCTGGTAACCCTTGCTGCTTGGGTTTTTATCCTTAACAATTTTTGCGATTCTTGTATTCTCCATGCGGTCCACGTGATCTCTCCAAAAGCGCCTTTTGTTTCTTCCCCAACTCACTATGTCTTCTACACCATAGACAGACCTTATCGTTTCATTTCTGATCCGATCTCTGAGGATTTTGCCTGCGATGGAGCACAGGGTTCGCATTTCTGCATTCTTTCGCACTTCTTCTATCCGATCTCGAATATCATTGTTTATACCAAATATCGGAGAATAATAATTTTAAAAAATATATACTCGTATATTGCCTCTTTGCAAGAATAACGTGTTATCTCGAAAAATTTAAAACTGAAACAAGAAACCCGTCTGAAAGAGACAACGTGACAACACAATATACAACTGTTGTGTTGTCTCTTTCCCTCATAAATTCTCTATTTTTCACTTTAAAAATACCATGTTTTTTGTAGAAAATAATGTTGAACACGGCGGATTTGATTTTCGAAATGTCACGTTATTCTTGCAAAGAGGCGATATTATGTTGATGTATGAATAAAACGAAAGTGGTGGGTTGTTCGCATAATTTAACAGCCTACTGTATCCCTGTCTGCTGGATGCCCAAAAAAAGTAACACGAAAACCAAAATTTGAGAAAACAAAACACATTTAGAAACGAGACCTCTGGAATAGCACAGCGTGACGCCGGGCGACATCTGGGGGCTGAGGAGGGGGCGGGGGCGGGCTCACGTGTCCGGCACATGGCCGGCCGTCAGGGGTAGGCAGAGAAATCATACCACTCTCCACTCTCCGTGAGTTACATAAGAAATAATAATATGCTAACTTTTAAAGCGCCGTTTTTGTGATGTACAAACACCTCAAGGGCGCATTAAGACATGTTTTAACTAAATATGAACACTAACTAACTAACTAACTAACCATCACGCCGTTTCCCCGGAGGGATAGGCAGAGAGGATGGATCGCCACATTGTTCTATCCTGACATAACTCTCGCGCTCTTCTACATTCACACATCGTGACATGCACGCTCGTCGATTGTTCCTACTTCGAACATGGCCGCCTTTCAGTAATTGATTAATTTGGTCGTGCCATGTCTTCCTTGGCCTTCCTCGACTTCTTTTTCCATTCACACTACTTGTATATATCTTTTAACCATTCTTATCTCATCCAATCGTTCCATATGTCCAAACCATCTTAGTGACCATTTCTTGATTTTATTTATCACGCATTCATCCGATTTACATTGCTTTCTTACTTCATCATTAGATATTCTATCATACATTGTTTTTCCGCACATCCTTCTTAGTGACCTTTTTTCTACGGCATTAATCCTACTTTAATTCTTCTTTTGCCAACTCTAACCTTCACTTCCATATATATGAACACTGCATCTGATATTCGCGATCGGTTAGAAAGTATAATAGAACAAAATATACAACTTTTAAATTGGGTATGAAATATGAAAAAGACGGGTTTTCAGCTTAGATCTGAAATCTTTCGGATTATGTATCCATCTGAGATAAATGAGCAACAGTAATAAAAAAAATCCTTTCTTTTAAAGCCCTGTTTTGTGGTGTAATCACCTCAAGGGCGCATTAAGACGTTTTTAAATATAAAAATCTAAATATGAACGCTACATCTGATATTTACGATTGGTTAGAAAACGTTGGTATTTGTTTTTAAAAGTTGTGGCGGATCAGTAGATTTGAGTTTTTTTTTTTAATAAACTGCAGACCGACACATCAAATAATTGGATGTAAGAATTTTCAGGTATAAATATATTTAATAATGGTGTAACGTCTTTCACATTCGTGAAAGTACGTTTAGAAGACAAATACTCTTGACTTTGGAGAGTATCTTGTATTCCTAATGTCGAACCATCTCTCATGCGTTCCTGATACTATATATTTTTTTATGTTTTACCTGTCCTCAGTAGATGCCTTAAACAATAATTGTTGTTTGTAATATCTTTTGAGAAAATAAACTGATTTGATTTGATTTGATATGAAAATTGCATATCAAATAATAAATACGCCAGCGCCTTTGAGATGATTAATTCATAAAAAATGGCGCTCTATAAATCATCCAATGGACGACCTTCGTGGCAGAGTGGTAAGATCTCTGACTTCCATACCGAAGGTCCCGGGTTCGATTCCCGGCGATGGCATTGTGATTGTCGCACTGTTTTAGTCTGGTGTAGAATTCACGTGACAATACCTATCACATGTCACGAGAATCAATAATAGCTAAAAAATTAATTGTATACAGTAATTGGGTTCAAACGACCTGCTGTATACATACAAAAAAATATATATTATTATTATTATTATTATTATTATTACTGTTATTACTATTATTATTATTATTATTATTTTTAATACTATTATTATTATTATTATTATTATTATATGATTATTAAAAGTCTGTTTTCAAAACATTTTTTTGGGAACGACATGTTTCGTCATGCTAAAGCATTTTCAGATGTCTGTATCTGATAGATATTTGAAAATGCTTTAAAATGACAATTTCTTTCCTCTTATTTTGTAATTGTGGTGAAAGGTTTGGCCGACTTGTGTAGTTTTCAGGAGCGCCGTATGCTATAGAATAGCACGCATGGAGAAACCTTGCTTGTCTCGTAAATATCGTGAAAAGGGCTGATATGAAAGTGTAATAACTCAGTTAGCAAATTCCTATAACGTAGCATTGGTGTAATGTCTGTTGTCGAATGTATTTTGCAGTTTTTTTAACCGCCGAGAATATTTCCTTCAAAAGTCGTTAGCGCATGCCGTTTGGAGGATGGCTCTCATTAAAAGAGTTTCTCGGAGGGAAGCGGCGACTCAATCGAGCCGTATAAATGTAAATTTATCGGATATTACCGGCAGACCCCGCGGCCTGTCACGGGTACCCATTCTTCCGCGATGACCAATCGCCTTCTTGCTTACGGTTTACTGTAATGACTGATTATATGCTCTTGCGGTCTGTCCACTTCACAGACGCTGGGTTAGGCCCAATCCACGAAATGACCACAGTTTAATCATCATATAATTACTATTGTGTAAGGTCCTACCATATATGTGTTAAAAAATATGAACTAATCATTCCCAGGGCGCTGTAGAAAATTGTCAATTTTATGAACTAATTAAAAATAAAAATAAATATAAAAAAATAACAATGATACATATGCAAATATAATAAACATGAAAGTTCTATAAAAACATCATAAAAGTGTTTTAAATTAAGGCTACATCTGACGCAGAAAATGATAATTTAATATATTAGCCATTATCATTTCATATATAAGCCTAACAAACTGGGTTGTAAGTACTAGAAGATGGCAGCGGGTTGCCGAAGCCGGTCTAAGCCATAAATCGATGTGGAATTTAACTAAATATATGCTTTAAAGAATTTTTCAATATATTTTTTTTATTGTATTAATTATATTATTGTAACACCTGATGATGTCAACATAGGTTGATGAAACAGCTGTCGCGTAAAATAAAATACAATTGTGATATAAAAAACAAAGTTTATTAAGAGTTTTATTTTTTTTTTTTTTACAATGAGATTCTACCATGAAATTTCAAATAACAACATTAAATAATAATAAGAACAATCACTGTTCTTTCCACTGATGAGTTTATTTTTCTTGAGATACTTCGAAGACTTAGCACGTTCATTATCAGGAGAACGTATACTATAAACTCGTAAAAAAATTACTTATTATATTTGGAGTTACATTAACTTACAGTCGTCCAACTCGAAATATTTTTTCGAATGAAGCATTCACTTTGTGGTATGACATTTAATTTTTTTATTATTATTTGTATTTAAAATAAAATAAAATAAAAACACTGCACTTTTTTTTCACCACTATGCGGTTATTCTAATTGCCGACTAGTTTCGCTTGTACCTTGGGTACCTTGTAAGCTTGGGTACAAGCGAAATAACCGCATAGCGGTGACAAATAAAGTGCAGTGTTTTTATTTTATTTTATTTTAAATACAAATAATAATAAAAAAAGGTTTGATTATAATATAATATAATAAAATTTTTTTTAAGCGCTCACGATATGTGTAAGCTAATCATTTATTGTTTCTGAACAAAGTAAACATTCATATTAAATAATTAATATGAATGAAAAGTCTGTCTTCTAGGAGTTTAATTACATTTTAGATGGAATGACATGTTTCGCCCTTCTAAGACATAATCAAACGTCAGCATCAAATCATTTGAATTGTCTAAGAAGGGCCAAACATGCCATTCCATCTAAAATATAATAAACTTCTAGAAGACAGACGTTTTCATCAATGTATATTATTGCAAGCTTATCGATTAATTAATATTCTATAATTGGTACCACTACCCATTGCATATTGACTTACCGAGAAACCAGACATTTGCCCATTAAAATACTTGCAAACATGACAGCTACGGACTTGCTTCGCTAAAAGTAATTAGCGGACCAGACATGAGAAAGGATGCTTCATTTAATTTATGCCCAGGACACTGAAGGTCCTAACGGCTCCTGGAGAAGGAATGGTCGGTTAAGAAGAGAGGTAGAAAATGACGGTCCTGTTGATGGATCTTCACCCAAACGCATTTTTTTGTACGAGGAGTAATTTATTCATTTTTATTTATAACTAACTAACTAACCTTCAAGCAATCTCTCAAAAGGGGTAGGCAGATATTATGGACCGCCGCAATGACGTACTTTTTTCGCTGATACAACAATTATACATGTTGTCATATACGCACGTCGATTTCTCCGAAAAAAAAACATGTGTTTCAATCCATTAACAGTTTTATTTATACTAAAAACATAAAATAACTAATCATCACGCCGTTTCTCCGGATGGGCAGGCAGAGAGGATGGATCGCTATACAATTCAATTCTAACATAACTCTCGCTCGCTCGTCGATTGTTCCTACTTCGAACATGGCCGCCTTTCAGTAATTGATTAATTTGGTCATGCCATGTCTTCACTGGCTTTCTGCAACTTATTTTACCATTCACACTACTTGTATAGGTATAAAATATGTTTTGAACCATTCTTCCCTCATTCATTCGTTCCATATGTCCAAACCATCTTAGTGAATCTTTCTTAATTTTATTTATCACGCGTTCATCCGTCTTTCATTCCTATCTTACTTCATCATTAGATATTCTATGACACATTATTTTTCCGCCTATTCTTCTCAGTGACCTCATTTCTACAACATTTACCCTACTTTCATCCTTCTTCTGCCGACTCCATGCTTCACTTCCAAACATAAGGGTCGGCACTAGAACTCCATTGTGCACCTAATTTCTATTATCCTAATTTCATCATTATTTTTCCAACGCCAAGCTTATCTTCCATACATAAGGGTCGAAGGTAGGTACATAAAAATCGTACGAGTTATAATAATTCATATGAAAGAATTTATTAATATCTTGGTATATTTATTAATATGTTGAGGAAACGATAGAATTATGTTAGGAAACATTATACAATGGCGTTTCGTTAGAATTGGTTACCACCGACAATTGAATAAGGTAATAAAAAATAACACCAAACAGTATTCCTACGACTTATATTGCGCGACTCTGTGAATAATTACTCCAAGGGTGTTTAACGATCTCATTTTTGCATATCTAGGTCTATAAAAGCTAATTAAAACAAATTATGTTAATCATAAAACAGTATTTCATTTACCCATATATCTTTTAATACCACCTGTGTACCATCTAATAAAAAAAAAACATTATTTATGGTCATATCTATCTTCATATTTGTATACCTTCTTCTTCTTCTACTACTTTTTATAGATCTTTGGTCTGTTCCTGAAATCCGGCTGGCCTCTCTTGGGAGGTTGACTCCCAACTATCTCTCCATCTCTTCGGCGGTCTTCCGGGGGGATGGCAGCCGGCAGGAAACTGATGCACCACGGTGCGTGTGGGATTCTGGAGGGATCCATCCTCTGCACGTGCGCATTCCAGTATCTTCTGCGTTGTCTGCTCCATATCACGACATCCTCCACCTTGCAGATCTTGCGGATAGCCGTGTTGTATACCTATTTAAATAATATTTTTATCTTAATTTATTATTTAATATATATTTAAAATCATAATGACTTACGGAATCGAAGCAAGAGCAGACAGTGTCAGAACTAAACCTCTCTTAAGAGTAGCAGAAATGAGAACATTGCGACCTATTGTGGGGAGAACCTTTAGATATAGGATACCCAATTCCTGGAGGGACCACATCGAGAGAATGGATCCAGCAAAAATTCTTAATATCGTGATGCACGAGACTCCAGAGGGCCGTCGACCATCAGGACGACCACCAAAGAGATGGAGAGAAGGCTGGACTTCTTCATTACAGGAAGAAAGTTGATATCCTGCATAAACAAATCGCAAGATCTACAATCAGAAGAAGAAGAAGAAAACTATAGGATCGCACTTGCAATACTCGTTAAAATAATCATTGTTTTTATTATATATACCTACAACATGTCGTTTGAACCAAACTACTGTGTACAATTTGTTTTTAGCTATTTTGTTGATTCTCATGAAATGTCATAGGTAGCTAATCCATCGAAATTTTATTGTCACGAGAACTCTATACCAGACCAATCACACTACCATCACCTGGAATCAAACCGAGGATCTTCCGTGTGGCAGTCGTAGCTCTTGCCACTCGGCCACGAAGGCCGTCATTCACAAGAAATCTAATTCACATAAAAGATTTCTTGCTTGCCATATGCGCTCGTGAAATGAATTTCTCTGCATACAATTGCTAACCTCGGTACTCATTAAAAGATCTCCCTAACAGGAAATGATCTTGGATTAACGCATCTCTCTCAATCCTGTGCATCCCTCCCCCAATTTACTTGACAAGGAATTTCCTGCTATTTCTTCTATGAAATTGAGCTGTCGGGATAAAAATTACAATCCTACTTAGTTTGGTACCAATCATAATACTGCTCTTAGTACTGTTTCGAAATGATCTCTCTAAAGAGGATAGAAATTTTGGACATTCTCGGGAATCCCGTGATGATTTCTTTACTCAATGAGGACTAGAATATAATAAGGAACATTGCTTTAGTTTTAAGTAATGAAACTTTACATCGTAGTTGGTATAATTACCACATTTTCATTAATTAAAACTGTTTTTCCAAATACACACAAAGATTTTTTTTAAATTTTGAACTCCCTAGTTTATTTGTCTTAATATATTGCAAGTTTGTATATAATTCGCTTTTTCGATAAAATTCCTAAATACAAAATATCATCAATGGATTTAATTAATAATTCAATTCAATGAGTGTGTTCATATATTAGTTTATTGAATAGGGACTATGACAAATTAAAGTTTTTAACACTGAGGAAATCTATAATTCTAAACCTTTACTTTAAAAAACACCGTTTCATTTTCTAAAAGTCCATAATATTATGAGGAAGTGAAACATTTCGCTTTATTTGGATTGAAAGGATTTTATTTAATTTAATTTTATTATTATTTTGTTGAATCGCTCTTTACATCATGACAGCATGAGCCAGTTTCATTTTCTAAAAGTCCATAATATTATGAGGAAGTGAAACATTTCGCTTTATTTGGATTGAAAGGATTTTATTTAATTTAATTTTATTATTATTTTGTTGAATCGCTCTTTACATCATGACAGCATGAGCCAAATCGATGTAAATGGTGTTATAGCTGTGATAGTGATTCTCGTAACATGTAATAGGTAGCTAATCTATTGCCATTTTATTGTCACGTGAATTCTACTCCAGACCAAAGACCCTTAAAATATAATATCATAAAACTTATAATAATAATAATAATAATAATAGGCTAACTTTTAAAGCGCCGTTTTTGTGATGTAATCACCTCAAGGGCGCATTAAGACGTGTTTTAAATCTAAAAATCTAAATGTTTTCCTCCATATTTAATAATTAAAATGGAGTTTAACATCATCGTCACGTCTTAATAACACGTCTTAAGATTACATCTCAAAAAAAGTGCTATAAAAGTTAGCATATTATTATTATTATTATTATTATTATTATTATTATTATCGTATAACATTTAATATGTAAGTCTGTTTTCTAGAAGTTTTGTCATATTTCATGGGAATGAGATGTTTTGTCTTGCTAAGACATTATCAAATGTAAACAAAAGACATTTGATAATGCCTTAACAAGGTGAAACGTGTCATTCTCATAAAATATTATAAAAAAATTTGTTGTTTCTTGAACAATGGTGTAAAACTCCATATCAAATATTTAATACGAATGAAAACGTCTGTTTTTTTAGATATTTTATTTTATGTCTAGGAATGACGAATTTCGCCTGTCTAAGGCATAATCAAATGTGGCGTTTTTCATTCGTATTAATTATAATAAAATTCCTAGAAAACAGTCGTTTTCATTAATATGAATTAAAAATAATAAATATATCAATACGTAGACAAAGTGTGGTTTTTGTATTTGTATTATATTGGAAATAATACTTACCTACATTTCATTCGTATTAATTATAGTAAAACTCCTACAAAACAGTCGTTTTCATTAAAATGAATTAGAAATAATAAATATATCAATACGTAGATAAAGTGTGGATTTTGTATTCGTATTATATTGGATGTAATACTTGCCTAAATTTCACGGTGCATGAAATCTTGATTGAGTATCAATGTAGAGGAAAAAAATAGAACATGCTGGAAGGTAATATATGGGGTTGGGGTGTAGTATATGAAATGGGGATTTGTTTTGAACGGGAAAGATTAACGCAGGGTCCGTCGGGGAGACACGTCTCAACACTGAAGATGGAGAGTAAACACAAGAACATCTGGCCGATGGCAGCGGTCGTCTATCTTGGGTTAGAAATCAATTCAATAAATACGCAATTCAATGATTTTTCGTTAATTTTTTAGCTTCACTGTTTTATCCATATATAATATATCTGCTTATAAAAAAACATTATCTTTCTACTGTGAGTGTTTTATTTTAATTTGGTTAAAATTAAATATTAATTGTTGAGGTTTTTGTTTTGTAAAACTCCATTATAATTATTATAATAATAAACGTGAATGTTTAATGGTTTTACTTTGTTTTTTATTCATATAATCTCTTATACAAATATTAGTTACAAATTTGTTTCGCCTTGCGAGGGCATTTTCAAACTGAAGTTTGAAAATGCCCTCGCAAGGCGAAACAAATTTGTAACTGATATTTGTATAAGAGATTATATGAATAAAAAACAAAGTAAAACCATTAAACATTCACGTTTATTATTATAATAATTAAAATTAAATATTTAAACGAAAATTACTTCACTCCTCCCTTATTTTAAGGATTATTTTAGTACCTAAATATGCCAACTAAATAAATGCATATTTTTTTTAAAGATTAAGGTTTTATCACTGGAATTCCTCAATTAGATTTTTTTTTGTGATTTAGATTAATTCATGTACGGTTTATACTAAAGTATTTTGTAAACTAACTAACTAACCATCACGCCGTCTCCCCGGAGGGGTAGGCAGAAAGAATGGAACGCCACACTGTTCTGTTCTGACATAATTCTCTCGATTCCTCTACATTCATACATCTTGTCATGCACGCACGTCGATTTCTCCGACTCCTCACGTGACCGATATTTAATATTTGATAGATTTGATCGTGCCACGTTTTCCTCGGTCTTCCTCTATTTCTAGCTCCGTTCACGTCGTTTACATATACCTTCTTCAACATTCTGTCTTCACTCATTCTTTCCATGTGTCTGAACCATCTTAACGACCCTTTCAATATTTTGTTCATAACACTTTCATTCACACCGCATTCACTTCTTATACTTGCATTTGATACTCATATACATATTTACCACACATTCATAAAACGAAACAAGTCCCAAATATAAGAGCTATAAAATGAAAAGTGCTATAAATAAATGGTGCATAAATAAAGTGTTTTTATTTCTATAAAAACACTGGTTTTTTTTTCGAATGTATTTTACCTTTATCATCGGGCGAATGATACAAACAGTGTGAATATGGTAACACTTATTTTTTTAAATTTGTTGAAACTATTTTAATGTTAATGATTTGTATTACATTTATGTATATTGTAAAATATTCTTCTTGTTTTTCAGGTTGGCATGACGTAGTTGGAACACAAATGAAACCGATTGACGCTATAAACGTCAATATACTATAGGTTAAATAATAATTGATGTTTAATTTTTAAATGTTGCATAAAATAATAAATTTTCCATAGAATAAAAATGTTTCCAATCCCTTCAGTTCTCAGAAAAGATTTTGCTTCAAAATTAAAAATGGCGTTTTGTTTTCAGAATAGTCCTTATGCAATTTGGGGTGTTGCAGTGTAAAACGACTCTGCCATCGTCAGAGGTATTCGGATCCGGGGCTTGATTAATGTGCAGGATAACATATGTATGGATATATAATACTCGTATATCGAGGTAGGTACCCATACAATCGTATGGTTAAAAGTGACGTTGAAGTTTCGGAAATTTAATAACTTGACATTCCAGAATAAATAACTATATTTGAAAATTGGTTCTTTATACAAACGAAATAAATGAAAAACAATTGCTGAAAAAAACATTTTTTTATGAACATTATTATTTTTTATAAATTGTACATTTTTTATGAATTAAAACGATTTTTCTACTTTGAGTTTATTTATCCTAATTTATTTCAAAGATTTTATGTCTTCGTTATCTGAATAACGATGTAAACTCAATTATTATAATTAATAATTAATATATATGGAATTGTTTTATATTCTTATCATGACGAAATGATCTTATCTTGACTTGTGTAAATTTATTTTTAATAATGCCATCACAAAGTACGTGTTTCATACCAAAGTACGGAATAAATATATTTTGACTTTTATTTCGATCAAATTTCAAACCATTAGTTAAAATAAAATATTTCAAAGTGTTTTATGAAATTTTAATACTCGTAATTTTATTTCATTCATATCGATTATATTTATTTCGTTCTCTTGTGTTGAAGGTAAATAATACCTTCGAAGCACGTCTACAAAATTAACTAAATATACAGAAAAAAAACTTATACAGCATTGTTCATTCATAAATAAATCATAAATAATAATAATAATAATGTGCTATCTTTTAAAGTGCCGTTTTAGTGATGTAATTACCTCAGCGGCGCTTTAAAGACACGTTTTAAATCTAAATATCTAAATATTAACGCTGCATCTGATTTTCGCGATCGGTTAGAAAGTATAATGTAACGAAATATACAAGTTTTAAATTGGAAATGAAATATAAAAAAGTTGAGTTTTCAGATTTGATCTGAAATCTGCCAGATCATTTATGCATTTATATTTTTGTTATATTTTTAAACTAGAAACTAAAAGTCAATGAAAAAAACAAACCAACATTTTATCGTGAATTTTATATAATAAAATGTATATAATAATAATATGTCTACTACCTCAGTTCTTTTACTATTGCTTGAAGAGTGATGTAAAACTTGACATTCAATATTTAGTATTCAGGAATAAATGTATGTTTTAATTTTCAATTTATTTTTAAATCATAAACATAACAGAACATTACCAATTTGCTTATGACTACAGAATAAAAAAAGACAATTTTTAAAAGACAACTCAAAGAAGAAACAGACCATGACAAAAACAAATATGAATCAAAAAAAGTAAGTCACCTTGAAATATGTAAAATCCTCTGTAAACAATTTGTAAAAAGACGTTTTTCTTAGAAACACTTTATTTCGTCCTACCTCAAATTACTTTTTTTTATTTATATAATATAATTTAGTATCCCCTACCTTTGTAATCATTGTCATAAAATTTCTTATCGAGTTCCAAGTAGCACTTTCTAATATTTCTGGACCTAACTAACTAACTAACCATCACGCCATTTCCCCGGAGGGGTAGGCAGAGAGGATGGATCGCCACAATGCTCTGTCCTGGCATACCTCTCGGGCTTCCTCTACATTCATACATCGTACCATGCACGCACGTCGATTATTCCGACTTCGAATGTGACCGCCTTTTAGTAATTGATTAATTTGATCATTCCATGTTTTCCTCGGTCGTCCTCGGCTTCTTTTTCCACTCACACTGCTTGTATACAACTCTTTAACCATTCTACTCTCATCCATTCGTTCCACTTCGCTCGGCGAACTCCTCGGCAATAGGAAGATTAGTTGAGCCGAAGCGTTGCCCCAGTACAAATTTCGGGGATCGAGCGTTCGCGGTAGCCGGTCCATCAGCTTGGAACAATCTCCCTTTACACCTTAGATGCATAAATGATCCGACAGATTTCAGATCTAAACTGAAAACCCATCTTTTTCATATTTCGTATCCAATTTAAACATTTATACTTTGTTCTACTATACTTTTTAACCGATCGCGAAAATTTCCTTTTTTAGATTTAAAACACGACTTACTACGCCCTTGAGGTGATTACATCACTAAAACGGCGCTATAAAAGTTATCATAATATTATTATTATATATACAAACCATCCTAGGGATCCTTTTTTAATTTTATCCATGATGCAGTCATTTACATTTCTTTCTTATTTCATCGTTCGGTATTCTATCATACAACGTTTTCCCGCACATTCTTCTTAGTGATCTCATTTCTACGGCATTCATTCTGCTTTCATCCTTCTTTTGCCAGTTCCAAGTTTCACTTCCATACATGAGGGTTGGCACTAGAACTCCATTGTGTACTGGACCTACCCAAATATTATAATTATTTGTTAAAATGTATAAAGTCACATCAATTTTCGTTGGTAACCATATTCTGCTCCATTTACTAGTGTACCTACATAAACTGCAACGAGTTGAAGTTTCGTCACATTTGATAATTTCATACCCAATTTAAACATTTATACTTTGTTCTACTATACTTTTAAACCGATCGTTTTTCAAGCGGTCACAATTAGATTTTTAGATTTAAAACACGTCTTAATGCGCCCTTGAGGTGATTATATCACAAAAACGGCGCTTTAAAAGTTAGCATATTATTATTATTATTATAATGCTTTAGAAGGGCGAAACATGTCATTCCCATAAAATATAATAAAACTTCTAGAAAACTAACGTTTTCATTCGTAATCATTATAAAATTTGGTGTTATCATAGAAAAATTATACATTTTACATTGATATAGTAAGAAAAATTATACATTGATATAGTAAGAAAATTTTGATTGCAAAAACTTATATTTTTATTATACTTTAGACCAATCAATTCATCTCCCTGATTTTTTTGGTATAATTTATTATATAAAAAGACGTATAGAGAATATGCCACGCCATTAAAATGTAAATTAGTGAATCAACAGCAATACCTTTTTTAATAAGGAAGCTTAAAATGTCGTATGTTCAATGTTCACGGTGAGAGTTGAATGTTTTAATGAGCACAACATTCAATGTTTTTATCTAAATCATTGCCAGTGTAATATATATATCATAAAACTTCCCATTATTTAGGAATAAAACAGTACATACATTGTAGTACGCGTGTTATTGAATATATTACATAGACTATCAATTGGGTTTATTACTTAATTGGAATTACATTATAATCTTATTTACTTAACCTATTTACTGCCGGGTAACGTTAACGCGTCAAGCATAAATTTTAAAATATCAGCTACAGAACATTATATTGATATCTAGTTTTATAAAAAATAAAAAAAACATTTGTGTTCATAAAATCATTTGAAAACATTTTATGTCGTTATAATCGTTTAAGAATGCTGAAAGCTTGAAAAATATTAATTACCTGATTACTATAAAACATGAAAAATAATGATTAAATCGTAGGATCGTAATAATTTCATTAATTGTCTTGATTGTTTAATATAATGGGGTAATTTGTTTCATAAAGCCGGTCTTGTTTCAATCTATGCCGAAAGCCTGAAAAACCTTAAGTTCCTGATCACTCTTATAAATAAAAATATTTAAAGAATCTATTGTTTTGGCCGAAACACTATGAAAGTTTATTATATTATATTATTAATTATATTATTAATTTTTTTTTAACACTTATAATATCACAATTTTTATTATAACTTTTTTTTACGTTATTTATTATCCACCTTTATCATGTTCGCTTACAATAATATTGGTATTTTCTTCACTTAATTAATATTAACTGGGACAATACTTTTAATTTCTATTATGTAAATTGTCCTTTCAAATCACTGTTTTTTTCCTTTTTCTTATTGTTTGTAAAATTGTTTATTGTTTGTCTTATTGTTTGTAAAATTGTCAACATATTGTTTGTAAAATTGTTTATTGTTTGTAAAATTGTCAACATATTTCGCTAACTTAATTGTAACTATGACTAATCACACTAATGAGTTTTTTTGCCCCATAAATAGTAAATCTTTCATTTTGTTTCTTTAGTTGTTTGTAACACCCGATGATGCCAACATCGGTTTGCGAAACAGTTGTGTTTCGTGTTTCGACCAAAACAATGGACTATTTAATGAAAATTGAGATACTATAACAGTGTTATAAATTTTAACAGCCAATAAAAAAATGTATAAGATGGTTTTTGAGCTGTTTTGTTCGTTTATCTCATTGGTTGCCTTGATTTTTGATAAAATATGATATTTTAAACTGCTAAATTAAATAACTTGGTTTTTTGTATGACAATTGTATTTTATTTCACAAAAAGATTTAAAAAATCACGAAAATTTTACACTTGAGATATTATTGTAACACCTGATGATGTCAACATAGGTTGATAAAACAATTGTTAATCAAAAAACGAAGTGATTTAATTTAACAGTTTAAAATGTTAAGGTATCATAGTGTTTCGGCCAAAAAAAAACGGACTATTTAAAATATAGTTTGTTTCTTGTGGCCGATCTCGTTGCAATCTATGCTGAAAACATAAAAACCTCAAGTTCCTGATAACTGTAAAGCGAGAAAAATATTTGTTAAATCGTGGGGGTGTGTGGTATGCTATCGTATAAATTACCGGAGGAATTCATACCGGCTGTTTATGGGTTAATTAATTTCACGATCCATACATTATACTTTCATTACTAGAATATTAGGTACGTGTGGTTGTGTGCATGTTTGTGTTTGCATATTTAGTCGCATATGAAAGATTTTTATTTTATGTTAATAATATGGATACGGAAATACATGGCCGGTAATTAAGACCAGTTTTTGTTAATTTGAATTTAGTAATTGGCGCATTCTTGGTGCGAGTGCGTAACTCACTTGCCAAAATTTTTATGGTCACCTGGAAGAGTGAAATATCTCTATACAATAGCTATATAATAAATATTTATTCTAAAATATTATAAGTACAAATTTATGGATCGAGCGTTCGCGGTAGCCGGTCCATCAGCTTGGAACAATTTCCCTTCACACCTCAGATGCATAAATGATCCGACAGATTTCAGATCTAAACTGAAAACCCATCTTTTTCATATTTCATACCCAATTTAAACATTTATACTTACTTCTACTATACCTTTTAACCGATCGCGAAAATGTAGATTTTTAGATTTAAAACACGTCTTAATGCGCCCTTGAGGTGATTGCATCACAAAAACGGGGCTTTAAAAGTTAGCATATTATTATTATAACAGGTCATATGACCTTTATAAATTTTAAAATTTATACACCGAATTAGGATAAGAACTACTCGCAACATGTTTGTAAAGGGTGTAACGAAATATAACGTTTGTTAAAAGTTATTCATATGTGAATCAACAACACGAAGTAATGTAGAATATAAAATATGAAATATAGTTGATTATCCAAGTAAGCTATAATTCAAATTCAAATTAAGATTATTTATCAATATTATTATTATTATTATTCTGACGCCTTGTATTTTAAGTGCGCTGTTTTGTAAAATCAATTACTCCAAGGGCGCACTAGAAAATGACTGACCGAACAGTGCAGTCTTTATAAGTTTCTTAAATGTTTACATCACTGTCCTCATTCTTAATACTAACATGGAGGCTATTCCACGCCAACGGACCCGCAACGCTGAAAGCACGATTGTAAAAACTTGCTTTATTGGCTCTGACTGGAATTATTAAGTTGTTTGCACTTGTTTTTTACTGATCGGAGTTAACGTTGCCTTTCCGTTGGCATGGGTATCACGCAGAGGTCCGATATATACGCTGACGCTCTCTGGTGTCGAGCCTTAAACACTGCCAAACACAATTTATATTTTACTCGCTCTCGGAACACAATTTATATTTTAAGCCAGTGAAGGTCCTTCAGGAGCGGCGTGATATGAAAGTATTTTTGTTGCCCCATAATCAATCGGGCAGCAGCATTGAATACGCTATGTATTCTGCTTAATTGATTATTTGCCAATCCAGCATACATTTCGTTGCAATAATCTAAACGTGACACTACAAAAGTATTTACGAGGGTTCTAGCTTCACCAATAGGTAAATATCATTATAAACAAAATTAAGTAATTAATACGAATGAATTTTTTTTATATATTCTGTGAATGACATGTTTCTCCTATCTAAGGCATGATCAAATGTTGACTTTTGATAATGTTTTAGGCTGGCGAAACATGTCATTCACATAAAATTTAATAAAACTATAGAAAACAGACGTTTTCATTTGTATTTATTATTTAATATAGAGTTTTACCTCATTGTTCAAGCAACAATAAATAATAAAAGCATCTATTGAAAACAGGTAAAATATAATATACTCGTAATGGAGTTCTAGTGCCAACCCTCATGTATGGAAGTGAAGCTTGGAGCTGGCAAAAGAAGGATGAAAGCAGGATAAACGCCGTAGAAATGAGATCACTAAGAAGAATGTGCGGGAAAACGTTGTATGATAGAATACCGAACGATAAAATAAGAAAGAAATGTAAGGCAGATGAGTGCACCATGAATAAAATTAAAAAAGGATCCCTGAGATGGTTCGGACATATGGAACGAATGGATGAGAGTAGAATGGTTAAAAAGTTGTACACAAGCAGCGTGAGTGGGAAAAGAAGTCGAGGACGACCGAGGAAAACATGACATGACCAAATTAATCAATTTCTAAAAGGCGGCCACATTCGAAGTCGGAACAATCGACGTGCGTGCATGGTACGATGTTAGGATGCAGAGGAAGCTCGATAGGTATGCCGGGACAGGCCAGTGTGGCGATCCATCCTCTCTGCCTACCCCTCCGTGAAAATGGCGTGATGGTTAGTTAGTTAGTATAATACCAGGAACGCATGAGCAATGGTTCAACTTTATGAAGACTAAATACAATCCAATATCAACAGTGTTTGTCTTCTGAAAGTGGAAGTAATATTTTTATAATGTATGCTATCCAAATTGTGCCGTGAAATATATAAAAAATATTTTAAAATACAGGTATTGTAAAATAAATTTCCAGTAGAACAACATAATTTTAAGTTAATTAATTCGATATTCAAAATAAAAAAGCCTTTGAACTTTGACCCTACAGTGCGCCCTATTTCTATTAAATGTATCATTTTCTTACAGATACAATCTCTTAGCTAGGTACTTGGTACTTGGATAATTTTTTGAGTAGGTACTTTGCGTACGTACTTATCATCTTATAACAACGCGACTAGATTACAATATTAGTGCCAGCAACTGTCGGATGGTGATTACACATAATTACTCAGCCGACCTGTCACTCCCGCCATTGCTATGATAACAGTTTAAAGTGCTATGGAAGGCACCAAGTTACCGTTCATCCATCTTATTTAACCCCGGAGTGACGGCCAGGGTCATCTCGACCCGCGATCAATTTGACCCCTCTTCCCGGGGCCCCGTTCCTCTATGGGAAAATCCTCCGTCGTGTGTGGAGGATCAGTAGGCGCTAATCGGATAAAGTGTTTCCTTTGATTTGTCAAATTGGACGAGACGTCTGATTTATGATTTGGTTGTACGAGAAAGTACCCACCTGCGGATATTTTTTATCACGCTTTAATCTTATTAGCAACATGGTTTTACTTTAGAAATCGGGTAGTCAATAAATCATATATAGATTTCACGTTTAAAGATACTGTTAAATAAGATCACTTAAAATAATGTGCGGAAAAACAAGGTATAATACAAGGTAAAGAAAGGCATTATTTTAAGGATTACTTAGATGGTTCAAACATATAAAACAAATGCACTAGAATTGAAACAAAAAAGGTGCACTTAAAATCATTACCGCAAATAGAAATATATTGACTGAAGCAAAGATGGCAGTGAACAATGGAGTTCTTGTCCCGTCCCTTATGTATGGAAGTGAAGCTTCAAGCTGGGAGAAGAAGGATGAAAGTAGGATAAATGCCGTAGAAATGAGGTCACTAAGAAAAATGTGCAGAAAAACAATGAATGATGGAGTATCTAATGATGAAGTAAGAAATGTAAGGCGGATGAATGCGTGATAAATAAAATTAAGGAAGGATCACTAAGATGGTTTGGACATATGGAACGAATGGATGAGGGAAGAATGATTAAAAAGATATATACAAGTAGTGTGAATCGAAAAATAAGAAGACGAAAGCCAAGGAAGGCATGGCATGTTCGAAGTCGGAACAATTGACAAGAGCATGAGTCACGGTGTGTGAATACGAAGAGGTGCGAGAGTTATGTCAGGATAGAACAGTGTGGTGGTCTATCCTCTCCGACTACTCTTCCGAGAAAACTGTGTGATTGTTAGTTAGTTAATTTTAAAGATTTTTAAGATGGTGCAGGAAACAGAGTAAAATTTATAATCGAAAATATTATATAATAGAAGGATATCCAAAGAAGCTGAGATGGCAGTGCACAATAGTTTTCTATGCACGCAAAACATAGCGAAGGACATAGAAGGATGAAAATATGATAAATGCGTTGGAAATGATGTATATATATAAATGATGAAATTAAATAAATCTTAGTCGGACAGAGTTATAAAATAAGGTATTTATTTATGTACTGTGTGATTATACATTTTGAAATGCGCCATTTTGTGAAATGGAGGTAATGTACCCCAAGGACGCATTAGGAAAAGACTCACGAACAGTGGAGTCTTCAGTACTCTCTTAAATTTCACGTCATTATCCCCATATTTAATACTAACTGTGAGGCAAGTCTACGCCAACGAACACTGAAAACACAGATATATAATGATAATGCATATAACTGAAAGTGTTATGATCAAAGTATTGAAGGGATCTATAAGAGAACACGTAGAAATACTGATACAAGAAATACCAGTGGAGAAATGTGCCATTGTGGCAAATGGTTTCTAGCCATAATGATTTCCTGGGAAGTGTTGCTGGAGTGGTTTCCCGTTGTCCCGTTGTCGTCTTAATATGTGTACCTATTTAATCATTTATATTTAATAATTGCCTTCTCCTGAAAAATAATTAGGAGTTACATAAATATCTTTATTAAATAATATAAATCCGAAGATAGAGATTTGTTGGAATGTAATTGTAATAAAATCAAGAGTGCATTTTTTTCCAATATTTTAAATTTGTTCAATAAAATTTTTATGTATTTAAATAAGACTTGTAAAAAAAGTTAGCGGTCTGTTTAATAAAACCAAAAGCTGTTAAAAATTGATCGCCATTAAAAGTTTTGTGATCGTAATGTAACCCCGAGAGGTTATTTTTAGGGGTCCGTGAAATAGTGGCCGTCCGGACCCCCGCGGGGCGCAGGACCACCGCCACGTGAAGGGACGGGCACGGCGGAACAACACAGGCGCACAGGCACCTTGCATAATTCCAAACGCAGCCATCTTGTAATGGAGCCATGCCATGACACCATCATACAACCGTAGCCCATTCACATACATTCAATCCGCACGGAAAGAATTTTAAATAAAAAAACTAACTAACTAACTAACCATCACGCCGTCTCTCCGAAAAGGTAGGCAAAAATAATGGACTGCCACACTTTAACCGATGCGGCACTCCATCCTTTCCTTTTCGCCCCGCGGGAGACGCGGTGTGAGGGGTTGCGAACCTCATCGCCATAATGATCAATAATTAAATTTTAAACAAATAGATAACTAATATCCCAATTATTGTTAGTTTTACTAACTAACTGATCACCACGACGTTTCTCTGAAGGGGTAGGCAGGAGGGATACACCGCCATTCTGTTATATCCTGACACAACTTGTACATTCACATGCCGTGACACGCACGCTCGTCGATTGTTTCGACTTCGAACATGGCCGCCTTTCAGTAATTGATTGATTTGATCATGTCATGGTTTCTCTCATCCATTTGTTCCATATGTCCAAACCATCTTAGTGACCCTTTCTTAATTTTATCTAAGACGCAATCATCCGCCTTATATTCTTGTCTTACTCCATCATTAGGTATTCTATAAAACATGGTTTTTCTGCACATCATTCTTAGTGATCTCATTTCTAGGTATTTATATTCTACGTTCATCCTTAATCTGCCAACTCGAAGATTCACTTCTATACACAAGGGTCGGCAATAGAACTCAATTGTGCACTGCCATCGTTGCTTCCGTCGATATATTTATATTTGCAGTAATGACTTGAGTGCACCATTAATTTTGTTTCCAGCTCCAATCCTTCTTTCGATATCTTTCTCCATTTTTCCATCTCTTGTAAACATGCTTCCCAGATAAATAAATTCGTTGATATGTTCCAATTTTTCACCTTTCGCACTTATGTGAAAATCGGAAAAACATTCTTCCTTTTCAAATACCATAACTTTAAACTTTGACACCTTCAACACAAGGTCACATTTATTGTATTCTTCGTACATTTTTGATACTAAGACTTTTAGATCATCCATCCTATCAGCGAATTAAACATAATATTACATAAAAATATATAAGGGTCTTAACGACCTTTGTATATTTTTATGTAATATTAAGATGGTGTGGACACCTGGAAAGAATGAATGAAGACAGAATGGTAAAGAAAGTATTATGTAAAGCACGAGAAGACCGAAGAAAAAGTGGGACGGCCAAATCAATCAAATATCAAATGTCGGTCACGTGGGGAGTCGGAAAAATCGACGTTCGCGTATGACATGATGCATGAATGTAAAGGAATCGAGAGAAGTATGTCAGGACAGAACAGAGTTTCAGTGCATAATTTCTGCTTACCCCTGCGGGGTGACGGTGTGATGGTTAGTTAGTTATGTAGTATAATAAATACGAGTATAATAATCTTTTTTTGTTGTTGTTGCTACACTTATGAAATTTATGCTGTAAAATTCGATTTTACAATTTTTATATAACGTATTTACCTCTATTTTTCTTTTTTATACACTTTGTATATACAACACTTTTATTAAAAAAAATAAAATTATGCAGACATGTTTCGGACAAACAGTCCTTCTTCAGTAATCTTTACGTGATTAAAAAAAAAAATAGAAATAAACCATCATAACAACACAAAGTATGGGAAACGTATTTACCGTTTTTAAATTTAAAATTGGTTCATTTATGTTAACTATCTTAAAAACATTTCTAAATAAATGTAAATAATAATTCAATTCAACAGTTTCATTTGAAGTTGGTGCCAAAATTGGTGCTAGTGTATGTATTTCGTCGATATCTTCTGAGTAAAGGCATCTTTAGAGTTTTTATGTAGTATTCTGTGACCGGAACCGAGTCATATTCGCATTCGTGACAAATCGGCAACCACGGTCGACTAGCCAGGAATCTGGGGAGCTAAAATAATCCTTATGGAAAATATGATTAATGCCCATTATTATAAATCACTTTGTATCACACGCAAGACGTCTTGTAATGGAACACGATACCAGAAATAAAGGTCCATGCTTCTAAAAAGGTAGGTACTGGAAAATATAAACAAGAAATAGACATTTAAAACGAAGCGTGTCAAAAAAGATTTTAATTTCGTTTGTTAGCGTAGGCCAAACGATAATTATATTTTGAATCTAAAACTTAATTGTTGATATAATTACAAAATTATCTTCTAAGTTTGAGTTAACAGATTATAATGAGGTTGTAGAACACAATAAAGAACACGAAACTGACAATAATCGTAATTAGACAAGTCTCGGGTTGTATGAGAAAAAAATAACGATAATTTTGTTAAACACATTAAAAAAAATTGAAAACGGGTAATGGTCATATTATGCCCGGAACAATGTATCGCAGCGCGTTGTGTACAAGTGATACTCATCCAATAATAATAAAAAATATTGTAATCAAATTCAGAACAAAGTGTATGTAATTAAAGTAGGATATCAAAGTTTCCAGAAGGCGGTACTTACCCACTGTTTTCTTTTGAAAAAAAAAAATTATACCATTATTGATGATTGCCATAAAATGCATAAAAACACGAGTAATTACTAAATAAGTACAATAATAAAAATCTAACCATTAAGAAATTTCTTACCTACTTTCTACTCATTCAAAATACATAATTATATTTCTTTAATTATTTTTAGTTTAATTATTGTGTGCTTAATTACTATCTGTGAATTTTATATCCCATTTTTTCACATTCATACTAAATTTAATATTTAATATTTTCTCTATTATTAATTATTATTATTATTTTCTAACCGGTTTAGAATATCAGATGCACCGTTTACTATGGATTTAAATCCCACCGTTGATGAGAATACATCACCAAAATGGTGCTCTAAAATTAGTGTATTGTTGAGTATAGAAAGACTATTCATAAAACCAAATACAGTAGCGCACAAGCGAAGTGAAACATAAGATTCCGAAAAGAATGATGAAAATATAACACAATAAGATTTTTCAGGCGAATCTGTAATATTCGGTCCATTCTCACTGCCTTCACTTCCTAGGAAACGGCGTGATGGTTAGTTAGTTAATAAAATATATCAAACACTCATATGACTGGCGAATGAAAGTCGGATGAATGAAGGTGAATGAAGAAAAAAACAATGAAAATCACTAAGATGACAAATGAATTGAATAAAAGAAAAAATAACTACGGTGAGAATGTACGTTAATTGTATGAACGGAGTGGAAGATCAAAGAAAAAAATCTAAAAGGGGGTAAGGAAAAAGATGGACTGCCACACTTTTCTTTCCTGACATATTTCTCTCGCTTCCTCAACATTCATACATCGTGTCATGCACGCGCGTCGATTTCTCTGACTCCTCACGTGGCAGACATTTAATATTTGATTTATTTGAACGTGACACATTTTCCTGGGTCTTCATTTATTCCTAGTTCCATTTACATCGTTAACATATTTTATTTTACCATTCTTTCTTCATTCATTCTTTCCATGTGTCCAAAGCATCTTAATGATCCTTTCATTATTTTGTTCATAACACCACCATTCGCACCGCATTCACTTTTTATATTTTCATTTGACACTCTATCATACACAGAGTATTCACACATTCGTCTAAGAGATCTCATTTCTACTGCATTTATTCTACTTTCATCCTTCTTTTACCAGTTCCATTCTTCGCTTCCATACATAAAAAATATATAATTATTATAAATTACCTATTTTGTTTAGTACCTAACCCTTTACATCATCACAGCGCAAGCCGAATCGATGAAAAGAGTGGAAAAAATAACATTAAAGGAAATATGCATAGAATCATGCGAATAGAATTATGACAGTTATCTCTGTGTTGCTCTTATCATTAGGGTGTTTACAAATTCGGTATATAGCTGCATCCAAAGAGGTCTATCTCGAGTGCCACCTCGTTCAGAAGACGAATCACCTTCAATACAAGTGAACTTCGGAGCGCCTCTGTGCGGCAATTTGAGACATAATATATATTATATAATTTATCAATTCTTAAGGCAATGTGTAAAGCTTTATACCCTCAATTGGTGCATCAGTAAAGTAATTTGATAGTAACAATACTTAAGTTAGTTTCATTAACGTATCTACGTGATTTCCCATCACCACAATAAAAAGGCCTAAGTGGCATCCCAGGAACCAGCAAAGATTATTATTATTATTATTACTAAAGAGAAGGATGGAGTGCAGCATCGGTTAAAGTGTGGCAGTCCATTCTTTCTGCCTACCCCTTAGGGGAGACGGCGTGATGGTTATTTAGTTAGTTATTATGATTACTATTGTTGAATCGCTATTTACATCGTTACAGAGCGAGCCAAATCAATGTAAAGGGTGTAGCTACCATATTGATTTTCATAACATGTGATAGGTAGCTAATCTATCGCCATTTTATTGTAACGTGAATTCTACACCAGACCAAATACAGTGTGACAATCACACTGCCAGGCCGGTAATCAAACCCGGGACCTTCGATGTGGCAGTCATAGCACTTTCCACTCGGCCCCGAAGGTTGTCAAAATGTTAGACTTGCTGCAAACCAATTCCTAGGATTGAAACAAAAAAAACATGCATATAATGCATAATTATTTTTCTTCATCTTCTTCTTCTTCTTCTTATTGTACCATAGATACTGTTTATGCAGGATATCAACTTTCTTCCTGTGTTGATGACGACCAGCCTTCTCTTCATCTCTTTAATCTCTTTGAAGTCTCCGAAATCTCGTCGACGGCCCTCTGGAGTCTCGTGCATCACGATCATAGGAATTCTCGCTGGGTCCATCATCTCGATGCAGTCCCTCCAGAATCGTCTTCTTTGCCTACTCCATCTCACCGTGATATCGAGGATCATTAAGCAGGATTTGCGAATCTCTTCGTTGGGTATCCTATCTGTAAGGGTTTTCCTTACTGCTACTCTTGCTACTGCTTTCTGCATTCTGCATCTGCAAGTCATTATGGGCCTGATGCATGTTTTAAGAGGAGAACCGACGGCCGATTGGGGAGACGGGTCCTGGAGTGGAGACCGCGTACAGGATTCCGCAGAGTTGGACGTCCCCCTGCCCGCTGGACCGACGAACTGAAGAAGATTGCTGGACATGGATGGATGGGAGTGGCAATGGATAGGGGGCGGTGGGGTGCTTTGGGAGAGGCCTACGTTCAGCAGTGGATGACAGACGGCTGATGATGATGCATGTTTTAAAAATAAATATTTGACTGATGCATGTATTATAAATAATTATTTTTAATGATTTAAAATAAATACATAGTATAATAATAATTTATTGAAAGTTAAGGCATTAACACTGTGGAATTCCATAGTATTATAATATACTTTGAGAATTAAAAAACTTTGTTTAATCCACTATTTTTTACTAAAAAATATTTTAAAAAGACGACTTGTTTCGGAGGATACCTCCGGTTGATTTTTATTTTTTTATTATTAATTAGTCTTTTTTTGTTTAGTTTTTGTTATATTTTTACACCTGAAGATGGAGGTATTCTCCGAAACATGTCGTGTTTTTTATTATTTTTTTATTAAAAAATAGTGGATTAAACTAGGTTTTTCAATTCCCAAAGTACAATAAGAATTGTATGTTCAACCTCATGCATTTTTTAAAAATAATTAATTAATACCTTTTTAAGATAGCACCAATTTAAATATTTTTTCCGAATAACTGAGGAAGCGTGCAATAAAACTTACCGTCTTACCCGTGTTTGGTATTCCACTAATTTATTATTTGTACAAACTCGTGTTCCCTTCGACTTGAATTACATTAGATTCGTTATCTCCCGAAGAGCGACTTGATACGGAATAAAGTAAACCTCATTCCACACGGCGAGGTGATCACATCTCCTTGACAATGAACTTTATCTTGCACTTCACGTAGCGTCATTATGTGGGTGTATACCATTTCACGGGCTTAGATGGGAGTTGAGCCAATAAAAGTGGACCAGCCAACAATGGAAGCGCTCTCCTGGGCACCGAGCTCCTCAAAGGCTGCGGTAAGTGCCGTGAAGGATAATCCGTGGGAGGCTGACGTCACCATAATGCAGGAATTTCGTTACAAGAATCTTTGAATCGCGTTACACTTAAGTGACTAACTAAATTGGGAACAATCGTGCCATGTCACTCTAGAAGTAAGTACAGTGTTTAATATATACTAACTAACTAAACTAGGGGTTCTAGTGCCGACTATTATGTATGAAAGTGAAGCTTGGAGTGGGCAGAAAAGGATGAAAGTAAGATAAACGCCGGGGAAATTAGATCACTCAGAAGAATGTGCGAAAAAACTATGTATGATAGAGTAGATAGTGATACCCGAAGTCGGGGGGACCTGACATGGCACTCACGAGAATAAGCAGATAGAATACCCAATGGAGAAGTTAGAAAGAAATGTAAGGCAGATGAATGCGTCCTAAATAAAATTAATAAAGGGTGACTAATATGGTTTGGATATATGGAACGAATGAATGAGGAAAGCATGGTCAAAAAGATATATACAAGCAGTGTAATGGAAAAATAAGTCGAGGAAGGCTAAGGAAGATATGGCATGACCAAATTAATCAATTACTAAATGTTAACTTACTATACTAATCATCACGCCGTTTCCCGGAGGGGTAGTTATAAAGGATCCAACGCCACACTGTTCTATCTTGACATAACTCTCGCACCTCTTCTACATTCCACACACCGTGAGCATTATCGTCGATGTTTTTACTTGGAACATGGCCGTCTTTAATTGATTGATTAATTTGATCATACCATATCTTCCTTGGCCTCCTTTGACTACTGTATATATCTTTTTTGCCATTCTTCTTTCATCCATTTGTTCCACATTAATTGAAGTTAATTCATTCTGAGCGTTCATTTAAACTTGATAAATAACTGAATTAAATTCAACTAATAAGTTAACACAACATTTATTGATTCTAAGGCAGTACGAAGTTCGCCGGGTCAGCTAGTACTATAGGTAAGTGTGCGCCTTGAAAAGCATATAATTTTCGTAACTCCGATATTACATATTATTGTCTATTATCGGGTCGTATGACGGCGCAATATCTGGCACTTGAGTGCTCACAATCTCACCTGTTGTAAAAGTTATTACAATTTTTCGAATAAAGCAATAAGTTCCCGGCCGTAAATCATACTATCTCGTATCTGATCTTCATTTTCATTGCCTATTTAACGATGACTCTTGTTCCGAGGGACATAAAGTTCGATATAAAACGGATCGTTTGAACAAACTCGTGTTAGTTTTGAAGAATCATATTGTTTTATTACTATAAAAAAATAATTGAATTCCTAACAATTCTCCTTACAGTCTATAAGCACAAAAATATATTAATTGGACTATAAACTGAAAATCAAGCTATGCATTTTTATGTTTAAATTTAAGTTTAACTCAAAATATGTTCTTAATAATATTAGAGGAAACACTATGATTCTTCAACATAATCTTTAATTAGCAACCCAGTTCTAAATATTTTTGACTATAGAAAGTATCTTGTCTTCCTAACGTCGAACCATCTCTAATGCATTCCTGGTATTATGTTGTATTTTTAAAATATTTTACCTGTACTCAATAGAATCTTAAACCACCTTAAACATTTTGCTGTTTGTAATGTCTTTTGAGTTAATAAACTGATTTGATTTGATTTGAAGACGAAAACAAAATCAACAATGTACGAAAAAAAAATACCACAATTTATTTATTTAATTTCTATGAAATTGCCGCGACAGCTGTTCTGCCAACCGATCATAGAGTGTCAAATGCAAATATAAGAAGTAAATGCACTGTGAATTGACGGTTTAGTCAAGTTGAAAGAATGATATAAATAGTATGTGTTGATGATATTAATAGAACAATTAGAGGAAGACTCATAAAAAATAGCACGATCAAATCAATCAAATGTGAAATGTCAGTCACATGAAGAGTCAGAGAAATCGACGTGCATGCATTGCTCGATGTATAATATTGAAGAAGCGAGAGAAGTTTGTCAAGAAAACATAGTGTGGCGGTTCATCATTCATGTCTACCCTTTCGGAGACGGCGTGATGGTTAGTTAGATAGTATTTTTTTTATATTTGTTATGATAAAATTATCTCTTCTATGTTCGCCATAATTTGCGTTGTAGATGTTTTATTTGTCTTTTTCTTTTTATAAACTTTGTATATACAGCACTAACTTTAAAAAAATCCAATTAAATATCAGACACGTTGACTGACGTCAAAACTGATCATACATATTTGTAAACAATTTTATAATATTTTTAATATCTTTATAATACCACTGAGGAAGGACCGGGTTATCCGAAACATGTCTGATATTTAATTTTATTATTTTTTTAAGTTAGTGTTGTACATACAAAGTATATAAAAATGAAAAAGACATAAAATTATCAATTGTGTGTGAGACAAGTTAGTTCAATATGAACCGTATAAATAAAAACTATAAATGTCGTATTATGTAAGAAAAGAGTTGACTATTTACTTACATACCTGTTAGTAGTTACCTGTTACGGAGATAGGTAGAATACCTTTACGTATTTTGTGTGTGCACGTCACTAGCTTTGCGAGCTTTTAATGTTTTATGTCCCCTAATAAAAAGAGCTTTTATTAGATTGGTAATAACTTTTTACAGCCTTTGTAAACATAATGTTTTTCCGTGGGGCCCACAAGGTTTATTAGGAATCAGGAATGTGTTACACTGTAATACGATGTTTATTGAAAAATATATCTTCTTTTTATGCGCGCGACGATGACACATTATCCCTGGAATAATGGCTCATTAGTAGCAATAATACCCCTTGCTAACTATACTTCGGCACTAACTCCACTATGATCATTGGAATTTTGGCCTATATACGGCAATTTGAAGGTAACTTAACTAACTAATTAACTAAACATTTCTCTAAAGTCATGCATATGGAAGACAAAAATTATACTTGGTTTCAAGTGATGTTATTATTTGTAATGTTTTACAGTTTAACCGTAACAATTTTTTTCTAACCTATTCATTGATTCTTGAACAATGGTGTAAAATTCCGTATTAAATAATTAATATGAATGAAAATGTACAGACATTTTTTAAACCAGGCATCAGGCCCATAATGACATACAGAATCGAAGCAAGAGCAGACACTGTCAGAACCAAACTTTCCTTAAGAGTAGCAGAAATGAGAACATTGCGACCTATTTTGGGGAGAACCTTTAGAGATAGGATACCAAATGAAGAAATTCGCAATTCCTGCCAAATTGAAAACATAGTGAGATGGAATAGGCAGAGAAGACGATTCTGGAGGGACCACATCGAGAGAATGGATCCAGCAAGAATTCTCATATCGTGATGCACGAGACTCCAGAGGGCCGTCGACCACCAGGACGACCACCAAAGAGATGGAGAGAAGGCTGGTCGTCTTCATCACAGGAAGAAAGTTGATATCCTGCATAAACAGATCGCAAGATCTTTCTTCATCTGATTGTAGATCTTGAAGAAGAGATTCTTCATCTGATTGTATTTTATGAGAATGACATGTTTCGCCTTGCTAAGGCATTATCAAATGGGATAATGCCTTAGCAAGGCGAAACTTGTCATTACAATAATAAAACTTCTAGAAAACAGACGTTTTCATTCATATTCATTATATCTTACCTCTTCAGCATCTTTCAGCAGTATCTAAAAATAAGCATTATTATTCAAAGAGAATCAATGAAATGGCTTTTGATTGTGATGTATAATAACTTATTTTCATGGAGTAGGTACATTTAATTAAACAATAGTAAAAAACAGTAGTTATAAATATCCCTTCTAAATTGAATCAATTTCAATTTTTATGATGCTCTGAGCATAACTCCAAATTGAAAAATTAATATAAAGAAAGGATCTGGAGAACACTGGCGAGAGACCAAGAGGGCTGGCGTGGAGCTGGAGAGGTTTACGAAGCAGTGGATGGAAACAAGCTGAAAAGCATACGTATAAAAGCGAAGCAAGGAAACGACATAATAACGTTGTAAAAGTAAATACAGTGGATTTGAGATCATTTAGTCTTACTTCGAAATTACAAGGGGCTGATGAAAACGCTATGAAGAAAATATACTAACTAACTAACTAACTAACTAACTAACTAACTAACTAACTAACAAACCATCACACCGGTTCTCCGGAGGGGTAGGCAGAGAGGATGGATCGCCACATTGTTCTATCTTGGCATAATTCTCTCGCCTCAGATATACATTCTATCATACATTGTTTTTCCGCACATGCTTGTATATCTTTAGTGATCTCATTTCTACAGCATTCAGCCTACTTTCATCCTTCTTCTGGAAAAATCTAAGCTTCACTTATATCCATAAGGGTCACGGCACTAGATCTCCACTGTGCACTGCCATCTTTGCTTCAGTCGATATATTTCTATTTGCGGTAATGACATTGAGTGCACCATTTAGTTTGTTTCGAGCTCCAGCCCTTCTGTCGATCTTTAGATTTCGTGTTGTTATTAGAAATATATAAAATCGAGTAGTAGTTATTAGTGATTCAAGGAGTAATAAATTAGTACATAATAAATATTGTGGAATATTTTGTATTGATAGAAATGTTTGTTAAACTATATTTACTGCATCATCACTCCCCGAAGCCTCGATCATAAGTCAGGACGCGTCACCCAGTCACGCGGTTACTTAATACGACAGTCTCTCCACGTACACCCTCATAAGTCTTCGGTAAAGAATGCTGGAATTGGGAGATAATGCGTCACATAAAGCTGCGCCGTGCCGATTAGATTGTGAGGAGATAATCTGGGGCCTATCTGCTGGCATCGGACACAATGGTGAGCCGACCTGGAAGCTTCCATTGTGCACTCGTAACTCCACGTGTGTCCGGCGTGATGTGCCGTGGAGCCATAGTCGCGGGGAGCGAGGCAGCTGACAGGGTTGTAGGCCTTTTCTTGGACTCATAAATATATAGGTGCCTACATTTACATTAGAATTGATTTGAGTAATCACACGATTGACATTATTTATCATACTAAAAAACTAAGTAATTTAGAAAAACATAAACTGCTTTCTAATAATTAAAATTCTACATTTTAAACTCGATAGATTTCAGATCTAAATTGAAAACCCATCTTTATCATATTTCATACCCAATACATTTATACTTTGTTCTACTATACTTTTTAACCGATCGCTTTATAAGCGGTCACATTTAGATTTTCAGAATAAAAACACGTCTTAATGCGCCCTTGAGGTGATTACATCACAAAAACGGCGCTTTAGAAGTTAGCATATTATTATTATTATTTATTATTAAACCGTACCATGCTCTTTAATAAAAAAAAATCTTCATTATTAGGTATGTATTTAGTGTGCTTCCAATTGTTTTAATGTTCGACCGGTTTCGGCAGCTTACTGCCATCTTCTGAGACCACTACATATATAATAATAAAGAAATTTTGGATATTTTTTTTTGTTATCTTTATTTAAAATGAACTTCTACCAAGAAATTTGAATTAAAAACATCATAGTCAGGTATTATAGTCGTTTAAGACACGCTTAACTTCTGAATGAAGAGGAAATGTTCGATTTTAGATCTTGATAACATTGAAAGCTTATTATTTGTATTTATATGTAATGTTAATAAGTGTGTTTTATGCGTCATATAAGGAAAAGTTATTGTTTCGATTTTGATAGTGGATAATAAAATAGTAAGGTTTTTTAGAGCAAATTTATTATAATATAAAGTAATAAATACACATTACTAAAAGTGTATTATTATTTTATTTAATAATGTCATAACACAAATTAAGTGCTTCATACGAAAGTTTTAATTTATTATAGCAAATTTTTTTAATAGAATACCTCTTTTACTCATTCTTTTTTTAAATTTGTTTTACGAACACACAGATTTTAAAATAAGTTAATAAATATATAAAATAAAAATAAATATAAACTTTAGAAAACTAAAATTAAAAAACATTCATGTTTTGGGTGGTTGTTATCATTCACCTTATAAGTTTTTAACTGGGTTTAAGTTTTTTTTATACCAATGAAGGATGACAACCATCCTAAACATGTTTGATTTTTTATGAGAATAAGTTAAATATTTTTACAACCATGAATATTTATTAAAATACAATTTCCTGACGGAATGTAGATTTTTAGCTTATTGTTTACATCACCTGATATGGAACGAATGGATGAGAGTAGAATGGTAAACAAGTTGTACGCAAGCAGCGTGAGTGGAAAAAAAAAGCCAAGGACGACCGAGGAAATCATGGCATGACCAAATTAATCAATTATTAAAAGGCGGTCACATTCGAAGTCAGAATAATCGACGCGCGTGCATGGTACGATGTATGAATGTAGAAAAAGCCCGAGAGGTATGCCAGGACAGAGCATTGTGGCGATCCATCCTCTCTGCCTACCCCTCCGGAGAAATAGCGTGATGGTTAGTTAGTTAGTTAGTTAGTCACCTGATCACAAATTCTTGTCAAGTAGGGTAATCCACAACAATAAAATAGTGGTATTTCAATGGTGTTAGAATGGAAACACGTTTCTGACTATTAGTATAGCCTGGAACAGTCTTCCAGCAGACCTTAAGTGCATTGAGAATCAATCAGAGTTTAGATCGAGACTGAAAACGCACCTTTTCAAATTATCATTTCCTGACAGGAAGGGCTGATCGACTTCGTCAGGTGCAGCCCTCATACTAAATATGTTTATTATTATTGGTATTATTATTATTATTATTATTATCATTATCTAGTTGATAAAACGGAGCATCTTCTACAGCGCCCTTGAGATGAGTAATTCATAAAAATGGCGCTCTATAAATTATCCAATTTATTATTATATTATTATTATTAGTGCTCTACGCCTGAATCATTTCATCATGAGACCCAACTGTCATATTGAAATGATTCCTAACCCCTCTGCCCGTTGGATGTCCCTGCCTCCATCCACCTGTCCCGAGGGTCTGGCAATAAATAAATCTTGGGAGCCCCTGACGGCCGCGGCCCGGGCCAGCCAAGCCCGGCGACAGAGAGATTTACGCACTGCCTGAAGATATTTGCCTAATCCGACCGGCCAGACCTGGAATCGAGAGTAAAAAAAAAACAATTACGTATTTTTATTTTACTTTATGACTTCTTTTTTGCTGGGGAGAAGGTGAAGGATCCTCATGGATGAATTATAATAATATGCTTACCTTTAAAACATTGTTTTCGTGATGTATTCACCTCAAGAGCACATTAAGACGCGTTTTAAATCTAAAAATCTAAATATGAACTCTGCATTTGATTTTCTTCTATATACAATATATAAAAAATTCGTCCATGTCAACATGTGCAACATCGAAAAAAATATTATGTGTTATTACATTATGTGCTAAATTAAAAAAACGGTGGATTCGTGGAACATAAATTAAATAGACAATATGTGCACCATCTAAAAAGAACATTTTGTGTTAAATTATTTTTATTTTGTTATTTTATTTTATATCATTGTATTTTATATTGTTTGTTTTAGATTTATTTTGTTGGTGTTGGACGATCGAAGTGTGCGCGGGAGATGCCTATTGGTGGCGATGAGGTTCGCAACCCATCACACCGCGTCTTCCGCGGAGCGAAAAGAGAAGGATGGAGTGCCGCATCAGTAAAAGTGTGACAGTTCATTCTTTCTGCCTACCCTTTCGGGGAGACGGCGTGATGGTTAGTTAGTTAGTTAGTTACAATATAATCAAATAAATTTAACTTCAAGTCCAATCTTTGATTTATTTCCTTTGTTGTAAGTACTTACCTGAACCCCAATAACAACTTTAAATTATTATTTTAAATTTTAAATTGAAACATAATATTTGTTATAACAAAATCACAAAAGTTCCAGAATATCTTTATAACATCTGTCAGATCATGAAAACAATTTTTATAATATTTTAAAAAATGTATCTTTACTGAAGAAGACTGTCTATGTAATTTTATTTTTTTAATATAAGTTTTGTACATACAAAGTATATACAACAAAGAAAAAGAGAAATAAATCTGCATTTGATATTCGCGATCGGTTAGAAAATAAAATAATAAAATAAATATAAAAATTGGGTTTTAGTTTGATACGATCTATTAATCTGATATCTGTTGGATCATTAATGCACCTAATGTATGAAAGAAAATTGTTCTAAGCTGATGGGCCGGCTACTGCTTAGACTCGATCTACGAAATTTGTACCAGGTCAACGATTCGTTCGTCTAGCGAAGTGTAGATTTCCTTGAATTTAGGCTGTCCGGAATACAAAGTTCGGATATATAATCTGGTGCTATTCCATGTAGCGCTTTGAATACTGTCCAGCAGAGTTTATACTGGATTCGTGAAGTTCTTTGTGATATTGGGTTATGTGGGACTTTTTGGAATTACTGTTATGAGTCTTGCTGCTGCATTGAATGCATATAGAAGTTTGATTACTTGTTGTTTTGGAATGTTTGCATACATTCCATTCAATAGTCAAGTCGTGACAAATCGAATGAATTTACAAGGGTTTTGAAAGTATCATGGGGGATACTTATTTTAACAGATTTTAATCGCTTTCGATGGAAGAAATTGGCACGAACCGTATTGGTTATATGCGATTTTTGAAATCTTGAAAAAAAGATGTTGAAATTGAAGAATGATTGGATAAGGTGTTGAATCTTTGCGGAAGAGGTCAAGAGAAATTGCCTGATTCCTGTTCACGGGTAGATCTATCTTCGGGATAAAAAAATCCTCTGTTGCTTCCTTTCTGCAGCAGTGTCGCCTTCGTTGCAGCCTTGTCTCTTAAACATTGTTATTTCATTATTTTTTCTCTGCTTTTCATTAGTTTCCTTTTCTTTCACAAATGTTCCAACCTTTGATGGTCTTCCACATATCTCTGCTCTTCAGCATCCCCTCACCATCAGGCTGAACTTCTCTTCTGCACATCGTCCTCGCGGCCTTCCTTATATTTTCATATTTTTTACATTAAAAATAACATTCCCTTTTATCTTGATTTTAGCGGTATTTTGTAGTACCTATTCAAAAACGTTCATAACGTTATTTTGTTCGAGTCTTTATGTCAAAGCAAAACAATACATTCGACATATGACAACAAATTAAATATTATATAATGACGTCACGCAAAAGAATGTCTGAAAACATTGTTATGGCGGCTACCGATATTTTATAATTTTATCTATTTCTATTAATTAAAATATACTGAATTCATATTAAAATTTTGTTTTAGTTATTTAAAAAAAAACTTTATAATTTACAATAATAAAACCATACAATGACCGCATTGTTTTATAAAATATTTTTCATTACTTATCTGTTTGTAACAACATGAAAATTTTCACACATAAAAAAAATTCTAGCTATTATCTAACTTCAGTGTATAAAATTTTAACAATAGTTATTAGATTACAAATTTTATTAAATAGACATTTTATACAACAATAGATAAAATTGTATACATTGATAAAAATTGATTAACAATTGTTTAAATTGTATACATTGACAAAGGTTATGTCATAACCGAAACATGTCTGTGTTAAGTGATATAAAGTGTTGTAATACCAAGTGTAATTATATTTATTCAATTATTTAAATTTAAAATTTAAACGTAGAATTTCTGAATTCACAGGATTGTATTAACATTTTTAAATCTGATTCAACAAATAATAAAATATATATGTAGTACGATCATAAAGATTTTATCTCAATATAATTATTAATCGGATGAAATATGTATCGCCTTCGCCTTCAAATAAGAATATTTCCTGTCAGCTCGAGTCTACTCCACGCCTGTCCCGGAGTGACGTGTTCTGAGTTTTCATTTGAATCTCGGTCCAGCATATTTTCCCTTGGCGGTCAATTTAATGTAAATGAAGGGGGTATTTATTGCGCGGGTCCTCGGCGCACCGAGCGGCCCCTTGAACAATGGCCGCGCTTGACAACTCCTGACGTATCCAACTCCTCGCGAGGAGATTTGACAACTGGCCCAGCATCATGCCTCTGATCAGATGCAATTGATTGCGTCCGACGGAGCGTGATTTGTTGCCCGACTTCCCGGCCGCTGAGGAGCGTATGCAAATCTTGGGTATCCTTTGAGCGCAAACCCTTGCATGTCAATTACCCCGGTCGAGCAAAACTCTTCCATATTTCAACGACACTATGCGCCAAATTCGCTTGAATTGGACGTGTTATTTATTATTCGCATTGCGTACTCAAACGGACTGAATAGAGGCATAGAAATAGTTCTATCAATAACGATATAGAATATCTCCTAATACGGAAGACAGACTTTTCCCACTAACTGAGTCTATGTTGTTAGCTACACATTGGATATCTGTGTTTATACCGAATTCCTTTTGATTGGGACTGAACTAGTATGGTGGTCTTTACCATTTCTAGCTGAAACAGTAATATTGACAATATGAAATGTTGAAAAATACTGGAGCTTAAAAGCTATGATGCAAACGCTTCGTGGAGTAATACTTTGAAGAGATCAATCTTGATATTTTTCCAGATTGAGATTGTGTCAATTATTAAATATTAGCCCATCTAACAGGTTTGCGAAGATAACGAAATAGATTTCAGTAGCGCTCTTAAAACTCATGTTTGAAGAGTTCGTTCGTCTATTTTATCACGATTACCTCGAAAAAAAAAGAAGTTTACTTTATAATAGTATGTTAATCGTATATACCTGTATGTTTTCAGTACCGAATACATTATTGACTTTTATTATTTTAAGGATGCATTGTTTTAAAAAAAACAACAACACATGTCTTTGAAAATAATACAATCATAATTCTTGCGAAATTATTAATGCTTATGTTTGTAATTAATAAGTTAATTAAAAATAATTTACGTACTTAAGACCTGTAAAATCGAATTCGAAAATCATTGATATAAGTTTCGTTCAAGAAAATTCTAAGACAATTTTAAATATATCTATGTAATTACCAAACCTAATTTTTAATATACGAGGTGTGGCAATTAAATTCCGAGAGTCTGTAAATAAAACACAGGCAAATAAAGTTAGCAACCAATTTTTTTTAACGGCCTTCACAGTAGTCCCTTCCCAACTCAGGACAACGTTTCCAATGTTTCTACCATGATTGGAAATAGCCTTGATAGTCCTCTAAAATTAGGGCTTTCGAGAGGACGGTCGCAGCCTCCTGGATGGCCTCTACGCATCCATGATGGGTTCCTTTGAGGTGACTCTTCATTTTAGAGAACAAGAAGAAGTCACAGGGGGCTAAGCCGGGGCTGTAGGGTGGATGCGGTAACGATGGGATACTTTTTTTCGCCAAATATTCCCTCAAAATCAAGGAGGAATGAGCCGGCGCGTTATCATGGTGCAAGAACCAGCCGTTTACGGAAAACACGCTGTCGCAGCCGCTCCAAGACTTCAACATAGAACTTTCCAGTCACTGTCTGGCCCTCAGGATCGTATTCACGGTGAATAATGTCATGAATATCGAAGAAAATGATCAGAATTGCCTTCAGTCGTGATGATGACATCCTTGCTTTCGTTGGGCGCTCCCCACCCACTGTAGACTATGTCTACGGGTCTACAGACACTCATCTCCATACACCTGCTCGGGCTTCTTCAGGGCTATACACAAACTGGTTCAAAAAACAAAAGCTCGTTACAGAGTGAAATTGGTTGGCGCTCCTGACTAAAAATATAGTGGTTTTATACAGCGTTTTAAAAGTGTTTAATTCTAATTTTGAATAATATTAATAATTAGGGTTACTCCAATTTAAATAATTTTTAAAAAATGCATATTTTTATAACTTCATTATATTGTTATAATTAAGAACTAAATATTCCAATTTAGAAAATTAAGTCAGGGGTATTTCAACCATAAACGTACGCAAAACTAATCGTATAACTGCAAATCATAGAGTGTGTTAAAATGCTAATTTGAGTGTGAAATATTCCGGTGATCTATTTATCAAGCGGAGTCGGAAATAATATGAATAAAATGATAAAGTGTTATGTTGAAAAGGCACCAGAAGTGTGATCATAAATGATGGCCGAATTCTCCCCGGGCTCGTCTGACATGGAGCGCTCCTCTCCGCGCCGGCCGGTGATTGATGCATTTCAAAGTCAACAGATTGATTGGTCCAGAGTTATCTTGAAGAATCAAACTACGCGGTGACTGAGATATTGTTAAGTTTAAGGTCAGGGCTGTTTATGTTTATTTCCACTCGTGAGATTGGGGTATAAGATGGAGAAATGTTTTCGAAAGTTTAATTTTTTATTATAATTTTTATTTATTTATTTAGGGTAACTAAAAGCGAATAAAATAAGTAGAAACAATTAAATAAGACCAATTACATGCTATGAGAATTATAAATAATTAGAATAGTTCACAGTATAGACCAGTGATTCTTAACGGGGGCACCAGCGCCCCCTTGTGGGTATTTTAGAGGTCTGGGGGGGCGTTTATAATTTTTCAGACTTTAGGGGGCGCTGAAGTTGTTCCAGTGGGCGTTATGTCGAAATACAAAAATAAGATTACGAAAATCGAAATCGATTACAAATAAGCCAAAGAGGCGATTTGAGATTGTATTTAAGTAAATTTGAACCTAATATTACGAAATTGGCGCAATCACATGAGGCTCAAGGATTGTGTGTGGGGGAGCGCTCGATAATTTTACTGTGGTAAAGGGGGCGATTCTTTCAATACGGTTAAGAAACACTGGTATAGACTAATGAATTAAAATCGAAGTTAACAATACTAGTCCATTTTTTGGCCGAGACTTTATGATACTTCAACATTATAAAATATATAATTAAAAAACTTCGTTGATGTATCACAATTTATATATTCTAACTGTTATTAGGTACCTAACTCAACTCCAGCAAAAACTTCAAAATTATGTCATAGAAAATTTTCAAATTGACATAGGAACAATTAAACATAAAGGTTCGAAAAATCAGGAAATTTTAAAATTAGCAGTTGTTAGATTATTGTAACACCTGATGATGTCAACAGAGGTTGGCGAAACAGTTGTAGTGATTTTTTTTTTTTTTTTAATTGTCGGCCACTTGAGGAGTCAGAGAAATGGACGACACATTACAATATGAACTCAAAAAGATAAAATCGTTAATTTCTATAATCGGTTATAGATATAATCGGTTTGAATTTTTAAAATGATAGGTACTAGTTTTTTTATTACGCTTGGCGAACTCCTCGGAAATGTGAAGATTGGTTGAGCCGGAGCGTTGCCCCAGTACTCGTACAAATTTCGGGAATCGAGCCTTTGCGGTAGCCCGTCCATCAGCAGGGAACAATTTCCCTTCATATTTTTGATGCATACCTAAATGATCCGACAGTTTCAGATCTAAGCTGAAACCCTATATTTTTCATATTTCATACCCAATTTAAAACTTATATATTTTATTCCATTATACTTTTTATAATGGAACACAATATATAAGTTTTAAATTGGACGAATGGGAGCGGCAATGGATAGAGGGCGGTGGTGTGCTTTTGGAGAGGCCTACGTTCAGCAGTGGATGACAGACGGCTGATGATGATGACGATACTTTTTAACGAAAAAGTAACTGATACGGTCATGTTCAAAGAATGGACACCACCAGACTCCCCTTTATTGCACTACATAATCAGCCTCATGGGATTCGTCCTAGTGGGAGACCTCCTACAATATGGAAGGACAGCTGGGAGTCTACCTCACAGGAGGAGCAACACTGGAGAACAGACCATATAGGTCTACAACAAGGAAGAAAAATAAGAAGAATATACTTTCTAACCGATCGCGAATATCAGATGCAGCGTTCATATTTAAACTTTTAGATTTACTTTATGCGCCCTTGAGGTGATTTCATCACAAAAACGGAAGCGCTTTAAAAGTTAGCATATTATTATTATTGTTGTATAGTATATATGTTATATTATATATCCCAACAGTATTTTTAAAGTGACTCAAGTTAAAAATCACATCTTCGACTAGTATCACTTTAGAAATACTAGTGCGATTCGTTATGTAAATTTGAGGATTAAAACGGAATTTATGAACAAAAATATTAATTGTTCTACTGATATAAGATGGTTTATTCCAACAGGCTTCGAATATATCACTAATCTATACGGAACAACATAAACTAGAAATATATTGAATTTTGTTATTATATGAATACCGACATGAAAAAAACGTTACTTTACTTATTTTATTATATTTACTATTTTAATAATGTATAAAACATAACACAATATATTGCATATAGTGTTGATGGTCATGAATTTTATAAGGCCCTTTTCGTGTATGATTCACTACAAGGGCGCTCATCGTGTGGAACGCTCCTCTTATTTTTATTTATTTATTGATCATTTATCAAGTACATAGTTTTAATACCTCCCAACTGGGATAACCCGTTCTAGGGAGGCAATAACCCGTATATCTATAAGTTTACAATGTCTAACCACAAAGTGAGTGCTTCTTATCAAAATTGAGTTATTTCCAATGCATTTCCATCACTAAAGAATAGCAATGTAATGTACTTCATATGACGTCATGACATATAATGTTTGTTTACCAGGACAATTGGCTAGATTCGATGGAATCAATATTAAGTCGATAAAAATTGTCGGACGAATGATATTACCAACCAATATCGAATAGAATTCGAGGATTTCCACTATCCACTGTTTTAACACCCATTCGTTTAATACACCTTCCCGTCACTTTTACATTTGTCTTTTGATTGATAATAACAGAAGTCCATAGATACAGGACAGTAGAACAAAGCGATTTTACATATATTTTTTAAAAGCAAATAGCTTCAGGTAAAAATGAGTAATGATTTAGTTATATCGCTTTAACTTAACCTCTTTTCTATATTAAAAATATTGATTCAAGATAATCTTTGGTAGCTCTTTTTTCCTCATAATTGGTTCCACTGCTTTTCGCTATTTCTATTGGTTAAACTCGTTAAATGGAGATTGGAGACGATTTAAAAAAATGCAAGTGTTCCAAAGTCGATTGTTCATTGTTTCATCTGTGACTAAATTCGTCAGGTTGACTGACACAATGCTTTTTATAAAATATAACATTAAATGTTCTTAACTTTTAACTGATTTAATTTGAGTAAAAAAACATTAACTAATCATGTCTTACTAGAATTTTCTGGCTTACGGAGGTTCAGCTATTGTGGCTCTTGGAAAAATAAACTCAAAATTTGATAAACGTGTTTTTTTATTGATATAAACCTTAATATTATGATTTTTAATGCAGTAAAACCATGTTATTAGTAAATGGGCAATAAATTAATAAAAAAAATAATGATAAGCAAAAGGCATACACCGTATTATAACGATTTTATTGATCAAAATACTATTATTCCACTTACATGATTTTATTTATCCACACAATTTGAATGTACGATTACGGATAAGTGAAAAAAATGGTGTTTTGATTTATAAAGATTCAAACTTCTATGTTCGCCTCCACTTTGTGTTATGAAAATATCAAGTCTTGTAATAGTAAGTGCAGTAATATTTATTCAAATTCAAATATTTATTGATTATGTATAACATTTAATACCATTAAAACCCTTGTGAATTCTTTCGTTATTTCACGTATCGATTACTGCAACTCACTGAATAGACTACAATTCAAAATAAATGCTGCGAAGTGATTAAATTTTGGTGCATCAAAATTCACACATGTAACCTCAATGCTCTATTGACTTCAATGGTTAAGTTATATGAACGAATCGATTATAAACTATGTCTAATTGTTCCCAAAACCTTACATGTATAAACACCCCACAGACCTTTGCAAGCTAATCGACCTGAACCCCCGGCAGTCATCACTGCGATCTGCAAAATAAGAATCAACAAATAAACCACTTGTCCCACTCCAAGGAGCTTCAAATTTCGCGGATCGTCCTTTTGGCATCGCGGGGCCAGCGACGTGGAACAGGCTGCTCTACCATATCGGTAACGAAGGAGTCTTTATAAGCTCTCTTAAATCATTCGTTTTTAAGAGGAGCTTTCCAGATGAAGAGCGCCCTCAAAGTGAATCTCTCACGAAAGTGGCGCTATAAAAATTATCATCATTAAAAATTGACGGAACATGGCTTAGAATCAGTTAATCAAGAAGTGAAAATTATACACAGAGTATAGTGTATAGGTGTCGAGTCTTAAACACTGTCAAACACATTTTGTATTTCGCTCGCTCCCGGATTTTAAGCCAGTGAATTTCCTTCAGGAGCGACGTGTTATGACAGTATTTTTATGCTCCACAATCTATCGGGCAGCAACATTAATTGATTAATTGGCAGTCCAGCCTAAACGTGACACTACAAAAGAATTTACGAGGGTCCTAGTTTCATCAATAGGTAAACATCTCCTTATATGTTTTAGTTGTCTCAGTTGGAAGAAACCAGACTTAACAAGTCTCGATATGTACGTATCGTGCAATATGCCTCGATAATAATAATAATAATAATATGCTAACTTTTAAAGCTCCGTTTTTATGATGTAATCACCTCAAGGGCGCACGTGTTTTAAATCTAAATGTGAACGCTGCATCTGATTGATATTCGCGATCAATCAGAAAGTATAATAGAACAAAATATGCAAGTTTTAAATTGGGTATGAAATATGAAAAATATTGGTTTTCAGCTTAGATCTGAAATCTGTCGGATCATTTATGCATCTGAGGTGTGAAGGAAGATTGTTCCAAGCTGATGGGCCGGCTACCGCAAATTCTCGATCCCCGAAATTTGTACTAGGGCAACGCTTCGGCTCAACTAATCTTCCTATTGCCGAGGAGCTCGCCGAGCGAAGTGTGGATTTCCTTGTATTTAGGCTGTCCGTTATACAGAGTTTGAATTTATAATTTGGAGCCATTCCATGTAGCGCTTTGAAGACTGTCCAGCAGAGTTTATACTGGATTCTTTCTGGGCTCTTAAGCCAGTGAAGTTCTAATAATGATTATAACTAACTAACCATCACGCCGTCTCCCCGGAAGGGTAGGCAGAAAGAATGGAACACCACACTGTTCTGTCCTGGCATAATTCTCTCGCTTCCTCTACATTATAACATCTTGTCATGCACGCACGTCGATTTTCCGACTCCTCGCATGACCGACATTCAATATTTGACTGATTTGATTGTGCCACATTTTCCTCGGCCTTCCTCTATTTCTAGCTCCGTTCATGCCGTTTACATATACCTTCTTTACCATTCTATCTTCACTCATTCTTTCCATGTGTCCAAACCATCTTAATGACCCTTTACTTATTTTGTTCATAACACTTTCATTCGCACCACATTCACTTCTTATACTTGCATTTATCACTCTATCATATACAGATTTGCCATACATTCGTCTTAGATATCTCATTTCTACTGCATTTATTCTACTTATTTCTTTTGCCAGTTCCATGCTTCACTTCCATACATAAGGGTCGACACAAGAACACCATTATGCACTACCATCTTACTGCCACTATCACTGACTGTCATGCTTCCTTCTTTTTCGAAAATCATTACCTTGGACTTATTCACATTCATCATCAAATCGTATCGCTTGCATACCTCATACATATAGACACCAGGGCTTGCAGTTCATGCTCGTTGTCTACAAGTAGCACAGCGTCGTCCGCCTTAAATAATGTGTTGTTCTTCTTATTGTTTCTAATTACTTCATTGGTCTTAATTTTTTTTAATTATCTCGTGTTTTTTTTTAAATATTTTTGTATATTGCTTATATTGTAATTTTAAAATTTCACAATTGTGTATTCTGTTTAGTTTAATTCTACCTGTATGGTCTTTAGCGCTTTGGTTATATACTGTAATGTTTATGATTTTTAAAAAATAAATAAATTGAAATTAAAATACAACAAACAGCTTACTGACACACCGTTAATTTTTGCACCTGCTTCCAACCCTTTCAGCTCTTTCATACACTTGTCCATATATATTTTCGCAGCTGACAATGATATCGTTCCCAAAAACTCCACAAAGCTTCTTGGTGTTTATCTTGACGCAAATCTGTCTCTAAAATCCCAAATTAATAACACGGTCAGCGCTAGTTTCTTCCACCTAAGACGATTAAAATCCGTCAAAAGGAGTATTCCCCACGACACTTTCAAAACTCTTGTAAATTCCTTCGTTGTGTCACGACTTGATTATTGCAATGGAATTTATGCAAACATTCCAAAACAACAAATAAACAAACTTCAATCTGCGTTCAATGCAGCAGCAAGGCTCATTAAAGGCATTCCAAAAAAGTCCCATATAACACAACATCTCAAAGAACTTCACTGGCTTAAAAGTCCAGAAAGAATCCAGTATAAACTCTGCTGGACAGTCAAATCAAATCAAATCAAATCAAATCAGTTTATTTTCTCAAAAGACATTACAAACATTTTTTATAGTTTAAGGCATCTATTGAGAACAGGTAAAACATAAGGAATATATAATACCAGGAACGCATGAGAGATGGTTCGATATTAGGAATACAAAATACTCTCTAAAGTCAAGAGTATTTGTCTTCTGAATGTACTTTCACGAATATGAAAGACATCGATCTCCGAAGCGATCATGTTCAGCAGTTTGATTGCTCTCCCCACCGGCATCACCAGAGGCAGGTTGGTTCTGCATGCTGGGAGATAAAATAGTCTGTGCTGACGCTGTCGAAGATAGCCATCCGGAACATAAAGATGGATAGCCTCCAAGATGACGGAGTTCTCAAAGAATCCCCTGATAAGTCTGAAGAAATGGGTAAGTGTGCACCCATCCCTTCTTATCTGTAAACTATTGGTCCCCAGCATGCCCAAGAGGAATGCAGTCTTCAAAGCGCTACATGGAATGGCACCAAGTTATATATCTGAACTCTGTATAACGGACAGCCTAAATTCACGGAAATCCACACTTCGCTCGGCGAAGCAATAGGAATATTAGTTGAGCCGAAGCGTTGCCCCAGTACGAATTTCGGGGATCGAGCGTTGGCGGTAGCCGGTCCATCAGCTTGGAACAATCTCCCTTCACACCTTAGATGCATAAATGATCCGACAGATTTCAGATCTAAATTGAAAACCCATCTTTTTCATATTTCATACCCAATTTAAACATTTATACTTTGTTCTATTTTAAACCGATCGCTTTTTAAGCGGTCACATTTAGATTTTTAGATTTAAAACACGTCTTAATGCGCCCTTGAGGTGATTACATCACAAAAACGGCGCTTTAAAAGTTAGCATATTATTATTATTATTGTTATTATTATTATAGATTAAACACCCCTTGTTTGACATCGTTATTGATATCAAACCAGGCTGTAATATCCCCATTTACTCTGACACTAGCAGTGCTTTCCGTGTACAGCGGATTGATGATTATAGGTAGCATTATTATAATAATCCAGTTGTTGGATTAAAAAAAAAATTATCGACAACTCGTCTAATCCGATTCATCACTACAAGTGACAGAACCGCCACTGATTAAGCTGATGTATGCAGCGGTTAACCTTTACAGACCGGCCGAAATGTGATGTCACACCGGTCGCACTAAATTAGCGGCGACAAGGATTCTTCTATACAAATATTACTGTACTTTTTTTTTAGAACCAGTAATATTTTTAAAGATTAAAATTTCTCGAATTACAAATAACGGGGGAATTATACACTTTTATAATAGCCTCTTCACGTTGGCGGGCTTACAAGGATTGGGCAAAAACTAAATTTATGTCAATGCCACATATCCACAGACAAGAAATGGAAATTAAATGAATATTTAAAGAAAAATTAAGTCATTAATTATTTTATTGTTGCGGGTTTGCAAGTACATAATGCTTAAAGCATTTTTATTGCACCTGTTGTACGTTTTAAGACATTTTTTTAAATATTATGAATAAGAGTGACAGGGACGTGTTGTATTTTAATATATTCATAAAATGTACATATTTCATAATTAAAATAATTAACACTATCATTAATAACTTCTTCCAACGGTGCAGTCGACCTTAAATGTAATAATATATATTTTTTACATAATCTTACTTCATATGGAATGAATGGATGAGGGAAGAATGGATAAAAAGATATATACAAGTAGTGTGAATGGAAATAGAAGATTGTTAAGGGAAGAATGGTTAAAAATATGTATACAAGAAGTATGAATGAAAAAGAGGTCAGGAAGTGAAGGTGGAAGTGAAATTACTGAAAGGCGGATATGCTCAAAGTAGTCACAAACGACGAAGAGTGCATGTCACGATGTGTGAATGTAGAAGATGTGCTAGACTTATGTCAGGATAGAACATTATGGCGGTCCATCTTCTCTGCCTACCCCTCCGTGGAAACAGTGTGATGGTTAGTTATTATAGTTTATTAGTTAACTTACGTATGATACATTTATATATAAATGAAAACACAGTTTTTTCCACTTCTCATTATTTATCTAGACATATTTTTATAGTATTATACCTTTATTTGAACGATTTAAATTTATGCTTTCGTTTGAAGTACTTTATTTGTCATATGAAATTATTAAACAAAATTAAAAACACTTTTATTTTGTTTTTACAACACTTCATTTTATTTTATTTTTAGATAAACTTATAGCGTTAACACTGTAGAATTCCATAATGACGATTTTTTTATGAATTACATATAACACCGTTTTTCCACTTTCGATATTTTATTATTATTCAGTTTAAATCGTTATCCAGGTGATGAAACTTGTCGAGAAAAATAAACTCTAAAATGGAAAAAACAATTTAAATCACTTCATAAGAATTTCTCCTTTTTTTGTATTATCGAAGTAACCGGTTTTGCTCCCACTGGAGTTTCGTCAGGGTTACAAAAACATAATGTTTTCAATTCATGTAGATGTGTAAAAATACTATAATTATTATTAAGTTAATTTTAAATTAATTTATAGAATACAAGACACAATGATGTAACTTAGAAATTTAATTATTATTCTGTGAAATGTTCTTAGTCGTAGAAGAGTTTATGTCGTTTTCATAATTATGAAGGTATACCTACTACTTTCGAACGCGTTTAAATAAATAAACAACTAAAAATAAAAATAAAAATACAAAGTCTTTCAATAATATTTTCACAAATTACATATTATTAAGTGCAGCATGGAATTGGCAGAAAAGAATAAAAGTATAATAAAAATTAGATCTCTTAGGAGAATGTGTGAAGAATAAATCTGTATATAGCGTATCAAATGCAAATATAAGAAGTGAATGTAGTGCGTATGAATGTGTTATTGACAAAATAATGAATGGGTTATTAATATGGTTTGGACACATGGAAAGAATGAACGAATAAATATTGATAAAGATAGTAATATGTTGAATTTTTGCCTTTCCCCTCGGAGAGGCGGCGTGAAGGCTAGTTAGTTAGTTGTACTTGTTAAAGTAATATTTTTATTTTATTTCCTTTTATTGACTCGTTGCGAACCTCAAATGCCCCCAGTGATCCGAAGGTAAGAGGTTATCTTGTCGATCGAGAATTTGTGACCCCGAAACTGCAGCTTCGGACAAGAACTACAAAGCATACATAATATAATAGGTACTTTTTCAGTGCGGTAGCCACCGAATTCCAGTGATCTTTTAACCTGTGTTAAAACTTTATTGAAAATATTTTATAATGCCATAGAAAAGCGAAACAAGTCTTTCCCAAAAACTAGGTACTAAAATAATATTAATAAAACATCTACAAAACTGACGTTTACATTCGTAATTAATATGAATGAAAATGTTTGATAATACCTTAGAAGGAAGAAACATGTCATTCCATCTAAAAATAATAATGAAACTCGCAGAAGACGGACATAATATTAACTAATTAAAATGAAATTTTACATACCTACCTATTGTTCAAGAAACAATAAATAGTTTTCATTTGTATTAATTAATAAGTTAATTTTCGTCGAATTATGTCATGATATACGAGTACCTGTATAAGCTTATACTTATAAACATTTTCGTTTTTAATTCCACAATCTCTTCTTCTTCTTCTTCCCCAGCCTATTCCCGTCCACTCCTGGACAAAGGCCTCCTCCATTCGCTTCCATGTCACTCCACATAATTTCCACAATACCTTTTGTCATTTTGTAAATCCTAAATTCAAAATATTATCATTTTGTAAATCCTAAATTCATATTATAATCTAATGGTTTGCTATTTTTTATATATAATAATATATAGATTAATTTCAACACCTACCTAATTTCTTTATGGAAGCTTTAGTACACAAACTATTTTCATACCTAAACACGAAAAACAAACGAGTATGTATGTATGAATGTTGAGAAAACGAGGGAAGTATGTCAGGATAGAACAGTGTGGCGGGCCATTCTTTCTGCCTACCACTTGCGGAGAGACAGCGTGATGGTTATAGTTGGCTAGTTATTTGATTACAGCGGCGTGTGGTGTAAGGCGTTCTATGTGTATGATTGAATCTATGAAATGATTGTTAACGTCTAAGAAGCCTAGAGAACTGCAGTAGCGTTTTAGACGCTAATTTGAATATGAGGCAATTTAAAAGTGAACCAAAGGAGTCGTGTTCTGTTGGGATTGGAAAGTGTCGAGGCGGCCGCTAGATGTCAGTAGCGGGGACCTGTACACTTTATTTATGGTCTCATTCAAAGCCCGAAACAAGGCCGGCCGTGTAACCAGATGCGAACCCTTGTAAAGGTCTCTCTCATTTTTCCATTTTTCTTTACTTGGGCCCTCTTTACTAAATTTGAATACAAATTAGAGGACCTTCGGCCATAAATTTCCCGGCCGTGTTCGGCAGTCGCGGTTTCAATTAAATATCCGCGTGTCTCTTGCTCCGTCCCTCCCGCGGACCGCTGAGGGCGAAAGGAAAGCCGGCCGGGAGCAGATGCTGCGATTGTGCCATTTGGAATAATTACATTACTCGTCTAATTACTTACTCTGGAGCTCTATCGTATGCCTAATACATATATTCCTAAACGTATTATGTACATGCATCTATCTAAACACATTGCCCGCACCGATATTATCTTCAAATCAAATCAAATCAGTTTATTTCATCAACAGACATTACAAAATTAATTTTTAAGGCATCTATTGAGAATAGGTAAAATAATATATTGTGTATAGTATACTACCAGAAACGCATGAGAGATGGTTCAACATTAGAAAGACAGGATACTCTCTAGAATCAAGAGTATTTGGCTTCTGAACGTACTTTCACTAATATGAAAGACGTCGATCTCCGAGGAGACCGCATTCAGCAGATTAATTGCTCTTCCCACCAGTGTCACCAGAGGCAGGTTGGTTCTGGCGGCTGGTAGGTTAAACAATCTATGCTGTCGCTGTCGGAGATATCTATCATGGACAAAAAGCCGAACACCCTCCAGCACGGCCGAGTTCTCGAAACATCCCCTGAGTAATCTAAAGAAATAGGTTATGAGTTGCCCACCTCTTCGAAGCTTCTTCTGTAACTCTAGGAAGAAATCAGGGGTGAAACACCAAAGGTAAGCTATTGTATATATCACGAAAAATAAATAAAAAAACTTAATACATACCCAATACCTAAATTGGTCCTAAAATGTCAAACATATTTGTAGGTTATTTTATTATAATCAGCCTCTGCACAAATTTAGGAGATCGGGCTTTCGCAGTGGCAGGTCCGCCCGCTAGGAATATGCTGTATGCACGCCTCAGATGCATTGACAATCCGACTGATTTTAAATTTAATTTAAATTCCGCATTTTTAAAATACCCCATAAGTTATAAATATCTGATCACTACTGACAGATGCAGCTCCCGTGACTTAATTACTTTGTCAAAGCGCCATTGAAGTAAGTTACTCACGAAAAGGGCGCTTAACAAATTAGTCTAATTATTATTAGGTACTAATTGAAACCCCTGAAACATTCATGGAAGTAAAGATTTTCTACCCTTTAAAAACTTGGTACAATCGTAATCAGTTATAATTTTTAACTTTTAATGGAAATATTTATTTACACTCTTTAAAAATTTCACAACACCACATATTTCTCCTTTTGTTTTCTACACTACTGTCATATAACAGTAATAATCAGAATAAAATTCAAAACAAATCTGAAACGTTCTCAAGGATACGTATCCTGTGCATTTCTTTCGGAGAGAATGGAAGTATTTCTCTCTCGCTATCTTGTGTTCAAAATATTCTCATACTCTTTCTTAACGTTATCCCAGTTTTTGCCTATTTATATTATGATTATAAAATGTTGATATGATCATAAACATCATGAGGAGTACTAGTGTTGTCAAACCTCATCTGGTTCTCCTGACAAATATGTAAGTCTTTGATGACATTTATCTCCTTACCAAAATGACACAATACCTATATATAATAATATGCCCACGAATAATCAATTTTGTAATATTTTTATATGTTCTTGGCCAGTTTCCACAGTGTTTCGATTGCCTGACGTCCATGATCAATTTGGTTGCTTCACATTATATTCAGATTACTTGTAATGAATATTGCATATAATTACTTTTAAATTTATTTGCATTCAAATTAATTATTTAATATGGAGTTTCACGTCATAAAATAACAAATTAATTTATATAAACAGTAAAAAATTCTTAACTTCCTTCCGACTTCGATTTTAATGTATTTTTCTTTACAGCCAATATTACTCGCATTAGCTGTGAATAAAGTAGGAAATTATTTTAATTTTCTTAAAATAAATAAGTACTTCCAACTTTATAAGTAATGGTGACGAAGTTATGTGGATCATTGATTTAAAATAAAATATCCAATTGTCGTTACGACACGCATCCTACAAGTACAATTATATTTTCTTTCTTTTTACTGTTATTTCTAAATGTTAGTACCAATCTAACGCTTCGATTCATTAAACAAATTGCTTTATCTGCCGACGTTTGAACTTCATTCAAGCAACGTACATCTGCATACGCATTCTTCTAGAACAGGGAGATAGTATTATCGGAACACAATGCATTTTTCGAAGAAATCATTAGCACCGGAGAGCATATCATATATTTGAGATAGAACTGATCAACATCGCGCCAGAGGAGAGATAATGTATCTCCACGAATATACACCTGCCACAAACCATTTACGCGTCTGTATAAACCGGTAAAATAACAATACAAATTTGAATTTAGAATAATTGGTATTCCAAGAAATAATCAAATAATCTATAAGACAGGTTTCATTGGTATTAGATACCTATGTATTTATTAAACTCTCATATTGGTCAGGTATTTAACCTTTAATCTCTAGTAAATTTAGCAACGAATATTAATCATATCATAAGTATTAGAAAATATGATTTTAATTCCATGTACCAAGTGGTGGCCGCTGTGTGCTGGTTTGTCAAAAAAAAACATTATTAATAATGCACCATATTACGGTATAAACTGGTTGATAACTATATTTGAATAATATTTTTACAAAATAAAAAAATGACAAAATTAACTTACCTATATTAAGAAATTTTAAGCCGATGAACACACAAAAAATCGTTAGCCGACGCCACTGCATAAAAAGACACAATTTTAGCCTAATTAAAAATGATATTTATACGTTTTTTATTCTATATATTAAATTGATCTCATTTCTACGGCGATTATCCTGCTTTCATCCTTCTTTTGCCAGCTCCAAGCTTCACTACGAAGAATGTACGGGAAAACGTTGTATGATGTAAGGCAGATGACTGCATCATGGATAAAATTAAAAAAAAAGATCCCTGAGATGGTTTGGACATATGGAACGAATGGATGAGAGTAGGAACGGTTAAAAAGTTATACACAAGCAGCGTGAATGGAAAAAGAAGCCGAGGACGACCGAGGAAAACATGGCATGACCAAATTAATCAATTACTAAAAGGCGGTCACATTCGAAGTCCGAATAATCGACGTGCGTGCATGGTACGATGTATGAATGTAGAGGAATCCCGAGAGGTATGCCAGGACAGAGCATTGTGGCGATCCATCCTCTCTGCCTACCCCTCCGGGGAAATGGCGTGATAGTTAGTTAGTTAATTGGTTATATTAAATTGATATTTATTTATTCATTTAAGCCAAAAAACAGCGATTGTAATACACATAACAAAACACATAGAAAATATAAATTAGGGCCAATTACTTGCTACTACAAATATACTAAATTTGAATAATTAACTAGTGAGAATACGCAATTAATTTATTAGAAGATAAGTATATAAGTTATTTCCTATATTTTGAAAATAGAATATTATAAGGGTCAAAGATTTTCGCGGTAATCATTTTTATGCTTGCTTTATTGAAGCTAAAGACGTTAATATCATGGAATTCCATTGTTAATTTGAAAACGAGAATTTGTAAGTTTTTTAATATCCACTTTTTTAATTAAATCTTTTATAAACCAAAATAGTTCACCTGTTTCGAAGGTGACCTCCATCCTCAGGGGTAAATATAACTAAAATTGTCTTTCGAAAATGAAACAAAAAATCTTAAAAACGAAATGCTTAAAATCGGGTTCTTAATACAAATCAAGATGATTTGATTATACCTTGCAATTTCAAGTATTCAAAAATTCTAATGAAGTTATTTAAATATTTAATATTAGTCAACGCTGGTTCGAGTTAATTTAAATTGCATTAAACACAATTAATCGGTTTTATAGCATGTACGGCCCTGAGTATAGATAGGTAAGCATTAATCAATTAAACGTGAGAATTTATTTTAATTAACACATTTTGCATTCAAATTACTTAAAATGGTCTATGCAACAATGTTATAAAATACAATCCTAATTAGACATAATATTAACCTTGAGAGCTTACGTAGATTTTTTAAAATGTGAAGTTAGAAATTTTATTAATGAAAAGATATGAGCTATTCTACTATATTTTGTTCCACGATTTGAAATTGTGTATAATAATTTAATGATATGGCATTAGCGAAGTTTCGAACCATTCGATACTTATGCTATCGTTCAAGAGATGGCAGTAACGGTACCGCGCGCCTGTCATCTGTTTCCCGCCTACTTTTATGTTTGTTCTGAAATATTATCGTTGACGTGCGCTGTTAAAATGACAGCCTTCTGCATCCAGCCCGTGCAACTGTGATTAATTACCACACAGATGCTTATCAGCGTCTATTTTTTAATATTTCATCAAATACACATGTAAATGGTGAAAAGGTGGGTTATTTATACTCTGGGCGGCGCTGCAGTCGCCATTACGGAGATTCTGAAACAAATCCGATAAAGAGACCTTATCAAACATGTCGCGATTTATGGTTTGGGTTATAATGATTTTACTAGGTGTGATTTGTCTCTTCTTTGTTACCCGTGATGTCTATTAGTGGAACTATGTAATTAAAATTAATTATCTTAACCGACAATACCAAGGTGGGACGCAGAGTAAATTATTACTTAATATTATATGATCGTAGTACCTATTCACATTCACATGTTCGTCTCCATAACAAATTGAAACAATATTTAGGTACCTCCTTAGAATTATTAGAGAATTGATCATTCAACTGTTTTTTTTTAAAGATAATCGTTTCATACTGATTTTACCACTGGGTAAAATATTATAACCGAAAAAATATTCGTTCGTAAATTTTTCTTAATTTATGCATTAGAGGGGTCAACCTTAACTTAAATTTTTAATCATAAAGAAATGTGTTTTTTTAAAAGATAATCTAATGATTTTACTGAAATCTCATGATGGAAGTTCATTTTAAAAAATAACGAAACAAAATGATGTTTTTAAAAAACATATTTCACTTATATTATTTATTTCGACAGCGACCGGTTTCGCCAGGATGGCTAGCATCGACATACTGGGACCATTTATAATTTCGTTTTGATAACAATATATTCCACTTTTAATTATAATTTTTAAAAACAAGTAAATAGTTTTAAATAGTGCTTAAATAGTGTTATAATATTTTCTATAAGACAATTAAATTAAAGGTACCTATGTGTTGCTCCCCTTGTTCATTAATTGTTCCCTAAATTTGAAATTTATGTATTGAAATTATAAAGAGTGCGAAAAATGCCTCCCTAGAACGGGTTACCCCAGTTGGGAGGTATTAAAACTATGTAGGTACTTGGTAAATGATCAATAAATTAATTAATATAAAAATCATCATATCCAATAGTTAGGTACTTCAAATCAATAATAATTGTAATCTTCAGATAGATTACGAGTATTTAATAAAACAGATACAAATAAAATCGACTTATAATAAAATGTACCTTTTTTTTTCATCGATGAAAGTTTTTTCTATATTTTTAAATACATTAATCTCTATTTATATATTTTGAACATTCGTGAAAATTTCTCTATTGGCATGTCATTACAAAATCTACCAATTTAATGCTTCCAAGTAGGTATTTTGAATTTAGTATAGAATAGGAAATAGAAAAAAAATGATATTCGTTAGCGGCGGTTCGTAACTTTTTTATTTGCTAGATTGAGTAAAAAAATATGTTTAAAACATATTACAGGTATAATGATTTTACTCATTTTACTTAATTTTATTCAAACATTTTGAATGGAAGGATTCTAAGGTATGTTATTTTTTCTAGAATTTTCTCATTTAGGTTGCTAATTGTTAAACTGAAATTAAAAGTAAACAACGTTTATCTACGGGTTATGTGGTTTGCAAAATAAATAAAACATCAATCTATTATTTTTTAACAATTATTTAAAACCCTATCTCTTAATATTTATAAACTTAAGGCGTTAACACCGGAATTCCATAATTATGATTTTTTTATGAATTGTTGCACTGTTTATGTCGTTGTCCGGATGATGAAGGTATAAAACCTTCTAAACATGTCGAATTTAAAAAGTGGAAATAACTGTGTTTTAATTTATATTAAATTTCGCTTACTGATTCAAATCGCCCGTATTCTACAAGAATAATCATATTTTATATCAAACACATGATAATGTCCTAGCAAAGGGAATCATTTTACCACTAAAATGATTTTCAAAAAGTTTGCACTTTCGTTTAAAATGTATTATATCTGTTATCACTCAAGGATTTAAACCATGAGTGTTTTTATTTATTTTTTATTAAAAATAAAATTTACGAGTTTTAACGTATTATATATAAATTTCAAATTTCCAGTAATTAATTACATAAATAACTAACCATCACGTCGTCTCCCCGGAGGGGTAGGTGATGTAGAAAGAATGGACTGCCACATTGTTCTGTCCTGACATAATTCTCTAGCTTCCTCCATATTCATACATCGTGTCATGCACGCATTACGATTTCCCCATCTCCTTACATGAGTTTAAAATATGATGGGAATATAATGTTTTCAGTTTTTTTTTAAATAAATAATGGAACGCCTCTGCTATGTACACATCCATTTTCACATTGAGTATTATTTCCATACTAAAAGTCAATCTTTATTTCAAATCTAGTTTGGTAACATTAATTTTTGTGACCGGGGCATTGTATCATCCGGTGTCTTCTTAGCGGATAAAAGGCAATATTTTTAGTGAACCAGCCACGATAAATTTAATTAGAAACCAAAGAATAACAGCACTCTCGGATCTTCCATTCAATGCGCAGATAGCAAGGCTGCCTACGTACTCACCTAAGTAATATTTAAATTTCTTTTTCGGATTTACGACCATAGATAATAAGCAACTTTCCAAGGAAACGAGAAAAAAAGAAATTAACATTTTCGTGACGTACAAATTTAATAATATAAAAGCAAGTATTTTAATTCGTTAATATTTATTATGTATCAGGTAGAAGTTTTCTGTTGTCCCGTAAGATCCACTTCAAGTAATTTGAGAGAAAGCTCTTTTATCTTCAACTGAACGAAATAAGATTCTCTATTGAGGACTAATCCAATATAGGTATATTATATTTTATTTATTGATCTTTTAGGCCACACCGAAGTGATTCGATTGGTGACTCGCTTGCTGTCTGTTCGAAAATGACAGAGACATCTAACAGCTTTGTCAAATTATTTTATTTGAACTTGTCATGCTATTGATTAAAAACTAATTAATTATAATTACTTTAATTTGCGAATTAATCTATTAAAATAAAGGGGACTAACGATTTGTGATCACAAAGTTAATGTAATCAAATGATTTTACTGAAATCTCTTGAGGGAAGTTCATTTTAAATAATAATTAAATAAAACGATGTTTTTTTAACTACTTCTACTTTTGGATTTATTTCGACAGCGACCGGTTTCGTCAGACTCGCTGGCATCGACAGACTGGTCAATCGATCAAATCGATCTGTCGGTCAGTCTGTCGATGCCAAATAAAGACAAAAGTGGAACTAGTTAAAAAACATCGTTTTACAAAGTTAATGGTAAATTTTTTTTTTAATTCTAATATTTCTTTATTTCACATTGAGTAAAATTTTCTAACAATTGAATTTGTAATTAGTTATTTGATTCTGCACAAGTGATTAGTACCTATATTTATATTTTTACTCGGGAACTACTACAAAAAATCCATATTAAGCGATTTAGAATAAAAAAACAATAACTTTTTCACAAATTGGTCGTTCCACTATCGGTCAATCGGGGCAGATCTTTAATTTTTTTTAAACATAATTGGGATTATGTCGAAATAAATGAGAAGTACAAAATATTGATTGATAATTTTCACATAAAATTATCAAACTTTATTTTTATTGTTTACTTACACATAAATCGCAGCCTGGCATTAAAATGTTGACAAGCAACATATGAGTGATGACATCACGGAATCTTTAAAATGTGAATTACTCAGTCGGTAATATAGTCACAATTAAGGAACAAATGGGGAAAAGGGGGAATAAAACATATCTTTACTTTTATTAGTGTAAAATTAAAAATTTTATGAGATATATTAATATCATTTAAATCCAATTCACTTAATGAAATTTCAAAATTTTCATTACTTTGTAAAATGACACTTTATTTAAAATTAAATAAACACAAACATGTTTCGGACACAGAACCCCTTCATCCGTGTATTTTATATACAAAATAAATTTGTTAAAAAAATTTCATGACTGTGGTCAGTTTTGACAGATATGTATAAAAGCTATTTACTTATTTTTTTAAAAGTACACTAAATTAAGGTAGACCTTTTTTATTGTCTCTGAAGAAACATGTTTTTTTTTGTATTTGTCTATTGTCATTTCTTGTGGGTCGTTTATATTTTTGTTCATCATATTGTAGTGTTTGGCTCCGAAATTGTATTAATGTCTTTGTGCATAAGAAGTTTTAATCTCTGGTATTTTAAAAATCAAGTTTTAACTAAGCAACCATTACGCCACTATTCCACTAGTTATTTAACTTTCGAAATCGGTTGTAATAATAATATTGATATTACTATAATATTTATATACAATATTAAAGAATCAGAATATAATAATAAAACTAAAAGCTCAACCAAGATTTTTCAACGACAAGTGCATTTTTATTAACTTGAGGGTTTTGAGATTTTTGCTCTCGACAGATATCTCTGACAGAGCCAGCATAGATTATTTTATCTACGGGCCGGCAGCAGTGCCAACCATACTTCAGAGGATGCCAGTGGGAAGAGTAATTAGTCAGCTGAACATGATCACCTAGGGGGTCGACGTCTTTCGTGTATGTGATAATTCATTCAGAAGACAAATACTCTTGATATTGGAAAGTCTCACGTCTTCCTAAACTCGAACCATCTTTCAGCGTCATTCGTCACCATCATTATTTTGTTTGTTAGGTATTTTTAAATCAAATGCGAAACAACTGAATTTGAAACTTTTTGTTTTAAATCAAAATTCAAGTAAAATTAACTGCTATTATCAGAAAAGGTCCGGTTCAATTCAAAATCTTACCTGCATTCTTAGGATAAAGAGCTAAGCACACTTTGCCATTTATATCATCAAGCGGTCGATGTGAATGATGCCTACAACATATTCATAAATGTTAAATTTTTTTGTAACTTTGCGTAAAACTTTTACTTTATTTTTAAAATATATAACTCATAATCTCCGGGACAAGAATGCAAAATAGATTATTAATAAGACATATTTTATAATTATATGAAATCATATAAACAACTAACTAACCGTCACTCATTTCCTCTGATGGTGTTGGCAGAAAGATAGGGGCGCCACACTCTTATTTCCTGTACTTACTATATATAATTCCCTGAAATAATATACCTACGTCGCCTCAACATTTACAGGGTCGTATCATGCACGTACATCGAGTCCTCTAACTCCTCGCGTGGCCGACATTTAATATTTGATTGTGCCACTCTATTTCTTGTTCCATTCACATCGTTAACGAATATTATAACTAACGTTTTACTCATACTGATTAATGTTATTCAAAATCTGGATTATTAAAATATTTCGCCTTAGATGTAACATTTATAAATTAAACTGAATTCTTTTCTTCTATGCTATAGATGTTTTATTTGTCTTTTTCTTTATTATATAGGTACATACTTTGTTTACAACACTAACTTCAAAAAAATATATATATCAGACATGTTTCGGACAATCCGGTCCTTCCACAGTGATATTATAAAGATATTTAAAATATTATAAAATTGTTTTAAAATTTGATCAGTTTTGACAGATCATATTTGTAAACTTGGTGAACACACCCGTTTTCCCGAAGTTTAATAAAACATCGACTATAAGTATTCACCTTAATTGTTGTCAACAAGCACATAGTTGTAAATAATTTTATAATATTTTAAATATCTTTATAATATCACTGAGGAAGGACCGGGTTGTCCGAAACATGTCTGATATTTAATATTTTTTTTTTTTAATTAGTGTTGTAAATAAAGTATATAAAAAAGAAAAAGACAAATAAAATTTATTAATTTAAAATATAAGTTTAAAAATTGTACACATGCTCGTAACATATTTGAAAAAGCTTGTTTAATTGAAGTTTTTTTTTAAATTGTATTATATCATAGTAGGTACCTACCTACATACCAGAGTTATGAAGGCGAAAAAATAATTTTACGTAATTAAAATGTCTTCATTATATGTGCTTGTTGACAACAATTAAGATGAGTACCTAATTATTGTCGATGTTTTATTAAACTTCTAGAAAACGGGTGTTTTCATAAATATATTTAATATTACCTACTAATTGATTTGGACCTATAACTCTTCAACAGGTTTTATCTCCTTAATAATGTTCTTCCAAGCTCCTCGACCCTGCACCTTGTGCTCCCAGCAATTTCTTTAGCCCAACTTACTCAGATCAGCCAGAACATTATCAAATCAAATCAAATCAAATCAGTTTATAATCTCAACAGACATTACAAACAATATTAATGTTTAAGGCATATATTGAGTACATGTATAATAATAAATTTAATACCACAAACGCATTAGAGGGGGTTTGACATTAGGAAGACAAGATACTCTCTAAAGTCAAGAGTATCGACCAATACCCACGAAATAGTAATTATACGAGTATTTGAAGCCAACTAGTTTAACTTGTACCCAAGCTTCACCAGGGCAATATAGCACTGATAAAGGTTTTTAAATACATACGAAGTGTGTTTATTTAATATGTATAAATTGTTTTACATCATTGTTAAAGAAACAATTGTTCAAATATTTAAAATATCCGTTTGGCCATTTAAATAACTTTGCTGTATAAATATGTAATATGTATTATCATTACTATTTTTTTTAATTGCTGTTTATGTCATCACAGCGCGAACTAAATCTATTTAAAGGGTATAGCTATCAAATTGATACTCTTGACAAGTGATATGTACCTAATCTATCGGCATTTTATTGTCACCTGAATTCTACACCAGACCAAAGGCAATCACACTGCCTTCGCCTGGAATCGAACCTGGGACTTTTAGTACCTACTTGCCACTCGGCCACGAAGGTCAGTGATGCTACGGTACAGGATTAATTTTTAATTTATGACTCTTGTAAATGAACATTTTAATAACTATATAGGCAATTATAAAACTGGTTGATATGTGTTTAATTTTAAAAATCAATAACTATTGTATACCTATAGGTAAATACGAAATAATTATTTGATGTATAGGTAAACTGTATTATCATTTAAACGGAAGCTTTTGGCACCAACTTGGGTAATTTCACACCTTTCGCTAAATCCTCTACCTGCCTGTTAACTCGCCATAAAATCATTATTCACTTGATTGTGAAAAAAAAATCTAAAGAATTACCACCTTTTGGAGTAGGTTTTTATAAATTGGATTAGGTTAACTATACAGCGATTTTTTGAAGCCTGGATAACGGAGATGATTCAGAAATCAAAACGTATTGTTCTATTAACAAATACTATAATAATAAATAATGTAATAATGATAATAATAAAAATAAAAATAATTTATGTGATGTAATCACCTTAAGGGTGCATTAAAAAGTATTTTAAATCTAAAAATCTAAATGTGAACGCTGCATCTGATATTCGCGATCGGTTAAAAAGTATAATAGAACAAAATATACAAATTGTAAATTGGGTATGAAATATGAAAAATATGGGTTTTCAGTTTAGATATGAAATCTGTCAGATCATTTATGCATCTAAGGTGTGAAGGGAGATTGTTCCAAGCTGATGGACCGGCTACCGCAAAGGCTCAATCCCCGAAATTTTTACTAGCTAATAACTATGTAACTAACCATCACGCCGTTTCCCCGGAGGGGTAAGTAACTACGTAAAAAGTTGTTGTTGGTATTTTTGTACCTGATAGATATATATCGGCCGCCAGAACCAACCTGCCCCTGGTGACACCGGTGGAAAGAGCAATTAGTCTGCTGAACGCGGTCTCCTCGGAGATCGACGTCTTTCATATTAGTGAAAGTACCTACTTCAAATGTTTATTTTACGTATTTGATAGGTACCTAAAGGATAGGGGGAAAGGAAGGTGCCTACACGTATGGAGTTATTATAACGATAACGCCCGGCGCCCCTGAAAAAGGCACAAATTTAGCCAAACTTTCCACCACGATGGCAAGAGAAAAGGAGTTGTGGTCATTTTTATGACCATGCAGACCGTAATAGTTTGCTTTAATAATATAATAAAAATGTTTTATTTTGATTTCAGAGATTTTTTAAATGATTGAATAAAAAATGTCGACCTCAACGACTCTGTTGATTCTTGATATCCCCTTTAATATATTCAAGGATAATACCATACGTTGCTTATTATAATAATTATGCAATTCTAATAATTCTCATGGATCCTATTTATAACAAGTATTTTCGCAAATTAATTTTGTTATAGTATTTTAATAAAAATGTGTAATTACGTCTCTTTAATTAAAAATAAAATAATGTTATTAATCACTTGAGTGGAACAATGTCGTGTTCACGTTTATTATGGGGGATGAAAATTCTAAATTAAAGGGATGAATTAAAAAATGTTTGGTTTGAACTTTAAAAAATGTAATAATGAATCGGTTCGGATTAGTAAAGAATTAATCCGTCGGTGGTAGAAGTGAATATAATAGAAATCATAACATATGCACCGCAATGGCGCATGGAGCCGGGCAATCCTCGCAGTCCGGACACCGGCGGGCGACTGGCGCGCGGGCCGGGGGCGGGGGGCGGGGCGGGCCGCTCCGCCATTGGCCGGGCCGGCCCCGCCCCGCCCAGCGCGGCCATGCCCCGCCCCGCCCGCCGGCCTCCCGCCAGTACTCATCCGACCGCCGAGTGCGCTGGCTGGCTCGCGTGCGCCGCACTGTCTAAACACTATTCTCAAACTGTCACACGCGGTTCGTTCATCGGGGCGGCGCTTGCCATTCGGGAATCTCGGCTTATCGCAACTCGGATACATCTCGCGCGCGTGTCTCAAGAAGTGTCAGGTTGGAATCCGCGTGTGCACGTGTCCTGGCCGGCTGGGGGATGCGCTCTCTGGCCGCCAGCTAGTCCCGCGGGGACATGACCCACCCGCGGCGCCCGTAGCAATCCATTGTATACGCAACAGTGATCTAGCATAGTCCCTTAGATATTAGTCCTAGTCTGCCGGAGCGATGTCCGGAGCGCCCGCGCCTCATCCAGCCCCCGAGGAACAGTAGCGGCTCAGGGGTTGTGTCGAGTAGACATTTTCTACCTATATTAAGTGATTCATATCTACCAGTGTATACCCGCAAAAGCCTATATATTACCGTCTGTGATAACATCGCCCGCGAGCTTCTTCGTTACATACAAACCGATCGCGTAAACTCCTAGAACTGTAAACATCCCTTTGAATATTTGTGTTGTAGAATATTGTAGACGGAGCGCGCCGCGTAGGGCGCTCAACTGTGCAGTGAAGTGAACCGCAGTGCTTAGTGCGGGAGCGAGGTGTTCTCTTGTTTAATAGTGATCTTCCAGTCGTGGCCAGCGAGGCGGCCCTCCCCGCCGCGGCCCGAGCTCTGATGGCTCAGCCGAGGGTACGTACCTACCTGCTCTCCTCTCTGCCTGGTAGCCTGTATACAAAGTGCACCACCTAGTTCCCGCCAAATACAATATCGAGAGGCTGCGTACATTTAAAAATACTTCTATCCCTTGAAGGCAAAATTCGTTGCCTTCAAAAGATAGAACTCATTTAAAGATATATGTAAACTCTCTGAATACCGATAGTATACACCAAGAGTGCATCTCATACTCCGGGCCATACATTTAGCCCCATCATAAAACAACTACCAAATCACATTCCAACAATGTTTCCTACAGACGTAAGAGGAATAGCCATTAGAGCTGAACCTCTGTAAGCCAGAAGATCCAAGTCCAAGCATCTCGTATCTACTAAATATATCATAAATAGTTCGCGCCAAATTCGTAGAATAATATTATAAGAAACCATTTAGCGATTTAGACAGTCTACATTCTATACGTTGAAGTCAAATTCGTGAACATTAAATACCTACTTATACACTTACTTCGTATTTTAAATTAAAGTTAGAAATGAAGTATAATTTAGTCTCTGCAATTTTTTAATAATGTACCTAGATGGAACTGTACAAAGTGAAATACAATACAGTTATTTAAGGGTTCCGATTAGTTAGCAAAGACAAAGAGTTAACAGTAAAATTTCTGCTTAAAATTAATATTCATTGGAAACCATAAAACAAAATTTGTTAAACCTCAAGAGCAATAAAACAGTAAATTATCATTTCACAATAGGTGGGTGCCTTCTGTGAAAGCTGGCTCAGCTCCTTCCTTGCTTAATACCCGAGTTATGGGCATTGTTGGCTGTGCAGGTACCCAGTCTGACGGGACGGCTAGTGCACTTTAATGTCACAAATGGACGTCACTAATTTGCAATAAATTTCATTTTGTGCATCGTATAATAATTACGAGACAAGGAAATAACTTTAATGGCGTTCGCGTTGGACATTTGTGCAATAATATTTATTTATAGTCATTCGAATTAAACATTCTCCACTATCGATCCATTGCTTCGGAATTTAAAGGCATTAGGTATATGGAGTTACCATACATTTTTAAACGTCAAATCACAACATAAAAATTACAATTATTAATCTAAGCAAGTTATACCGTGAATCATATTTTAAAATGAACATCAAACAATAATTATCTATAGATTTTTTATTAGAGTTATCCAAGTTTCACTTGCAAATTGAATGACAACCACAACTGAAGACAGCATTTTTCGATCAGTTTTATTTTTCTTGTGCGCCTTTGGAGTAAATTATTTTACAAAATGGAGTACTTAAAATAAATTATCAGAAAATAAATAAATAAAATTACACAATAAATATCCTGATATTTATCAATTAATAAAATACGTCCAAGTTGGAAAAATCGACGACCGTGCGTGTCACCGTGTGTGAATGTAGAAGGTGCGCGAGAGATAGAATAGAACAGTGTTACGGTCCATCACTTCTGCCTACCCCTACGGCAAAAACGGCATGCTGGTTAGCAATTTATTTTTTATGAATATCCTTACTTCTTATAAAATATACTCGGTTCAAATAAGTATTTTTGGCCAATAAAAATATGTAGATATTGTCACGTTTTTTAAATAATCTGAATCAGGGATGTATTCTGCCTGTACCTCCACGGATGAAATATTAGATCGATTCGTGTTTGAATAGTACAAAAACTTTTTTAAACAAAGTATGCAGGTAAAAAAGATATTGAGTATTGAAAGATACATAAGTAGTAGATACAAAGACGTTCTATGGCGCATTGCTTGGGTAGCGTGGCCGCCTTCCCAAAACCCCTGACCAAACAAAAATTGTAAAGAGATAAAACACTCGGAGATAAGTAAATAGAGATGAGTGTTCGGTTAAAATAACTTTCACTCAGTTGAAACAAATACCCACGACCGATAACAATTTGAGAAACTTTGGAAAACAAGCAAATAGTTTAAGGTGTGGCGCCTACGCAAAGCTGATTTCGCTCTCAATAAAATACCTATAAATAAATTACGTAGTTTCCTATTTCTGATTAACTGAAGAGTTAGTGTGTGATATCCGACGGGAATCCATAATATTTTACTATTGTACCTACATATCAAAAATAATATCTACTTAGACTATGTTAATCATTTTACTATTATGATAAACCTTAATACAATTGTCATATGGAAATCATAGAAATCTTTTTTCAAAGAATTATAATAACGTCACTTTTTATAGATTGTAAAATCGTAATAATAAAGAAGATATTACTTAGTTAAACATATAATTTTAATAAGTCTGTTTAACTCCCATTTTGCGGATGGCTTCATTTGAAGTATTAAAATAGTTTCAAACTGGAGCTGACTACATTTGCAGCTTAGACATACAGTCCCAATTCATCATAATTTTACGTAAAATTTAGTAGTAAAGAACTAAAGTAATGCTGCTAATATAGTCTGCCGCCGTTCGAAACAATTTTTTGGACTGCAAATGCAGCCAGCCGCCCTTTAGAGGTTAAACTGAATCTCAATAATAAACATACATAGGTATTTTACAAAGGTTTCGAAAAACATTATATTATGTGGAGTTGAATTTCCAGACACCATTAGCCGGGACAAATACAATTGAAATATTTAAATTCAATTATATGTTATGGGGAGTTAACATTCAACCAAAAGCAGAAGTTGTCGATGCTAGATTTATTATTTGAAAAATGAAATATCATTTTCTTTACCTACCAATTAAATTTAAACTTTATTTCTTTTCCATTACCTACCCGTTGAACAAATATATTGTATCTAAACGTGTGAAGAATTAAAAAAAAACGAATTGACATTGAATTAAGATAAACAATTAATGTATGAAAAATAACGTTTTACGCTAATTAACAAAGTCTTGTGTAATTCCTAGATTTTTATTTAGCAATAGAGAGCGCTATGTTCACTCTAATACATAGATCACGAAAAGCCTTATTTAGTCCGCTATTCGGGAATGTGTATATATGTGTACTTATAAGTTATGTTCTTTGAGAAAAATAGCCGTCGGAATCATAATCTCGCTGTTTTAAATAAACTTGCGTCATCTGTCGTGATCTCTGGTTCAGGAGTAAAGTTTTAACAAGTTGATAGAATATCACTGCATTCAGCGCCGCTCGGGTCTCTCGACGTCAATAGAAAATGCTTAATTCGCCGCTCATTATATTTATTATACGTGCCCAGTTAATCCTTTTCTGTTAATCAGTGAAATATTTAAATGAACCCAACATGCAGGTTTATGTTAAATGTTAAATTTACGCAACTACATTTATTGCAGAAATATGCTAATTCCAGACAGTTAGAAACCATATTATCTCGATTTCACAAAATAAAATCAATCACACATTGTTTCGCCAGGTAAAATAATATATTCTAATATATTAAAGTATGCTTCTATCTGAGAGTCTTAAAGTTCCATGGGAAGATTTTTTCTTTCATTTAAGATTAATTAATATTCCGCTTGAATGCGTAGACTTTAGGCATATAAGAGATAAAGAAAAAAGGCCATTTTAATAAACTTACGCCGGTGTTTGAAATAAAAACGTATTAAAAGTAAGCATTACTGAGTAGGTGTATGGGTTTATACTTAAGCACATTAAGAGTATTTTCATTTTAACTTAAGTAACTACCTTAACGCGGTTCTAAGTCGAATTATTTCATTAATTTTATTAACATTTGACAGTGGTATTAATTTCTTTCTAACGCTTCGGTATACACAAAATATTATTAACCGTTTGGTTGAATACTGAAGTAATTATTTAAAATGATTTTTTATAAGCAAGTTTAATTTTCATGAAGTATTTAACTACCTAACTAATATACATAGCTAATCCAGGGGAATGATTTAAAAAAATACAAATTTCAAATGTTTCAAATATTGTCCGTCGCCATTTATAAAAGTTTTTTTAAATGCGATTTTAAAATCTTTTACGCATTGATAATATAAAATAATAAAATCGCCAATTAATGTATTAATATACGCGTTTATATTATGTTTAAACAAAATAAAGGAACGTTTTATAAAAAGTTTTACTTCTAAATCTCAACCCATTTATTTAGAATCCATTTAAGTAAAAATGTGTATTAGTTGGGACAGTGTCAATACCAAAATACAAGCAAAATGTCATATTCGAAGCTTTACTAACAAACTTGTGTTGTATTAGCTTTACTTGGAGATAAATTTTATATTTCATTTGAACAAAAAGTTAAACGTCATCACCAACAACACCGCGAATCATTTTCAATGAACTTTGACCGACGCGAATTTCATATGGTACAGCAAAAATATCTTTGAATTTGGAATTTTCAACTGACCGACGGTACCTATCTGCACGTGATAGAACCTCTGGGTAGGTACCGGGTGGCAAACACCTCTCTGGTCTGCAGTCTGAAGCAAGAGCGGCTCGGCCCCGTCGCTAGGCGCTGTTAAAAATGGAAAGTTTAATAAATTTAATTCTGATTTTATTAAGAAGTCTGACAAGCAACACGTTATAAAATATGAGTGTTCCCAGATTTTTATTACCTATGAGTACTAATTTAAAGTTGCGTAATCAAGTCATACCCGTCAAACGTTCTTTGGTTACCATAAATGCTGGGCGATAAAAGTCATTTGTGTTTTACGGTGTTTATTTTCCAGCCGAAGTGTAACAAAATCCGATTCCGTGCTCAAATTTATTTTATTCACATACAATAGAAAAATAAGATAAGCAAGACGAGTTGGTGTCGGCCACACTCTGTGGGGTACGGTGGGAAAATTGTTACACCTATTTGTAGACAATTCACAAAAAAAAACCTACGCGATTTATATGTATAGCATTAGACACATTACATATCTCAGCAAATAACGTTTGAATATTTGATTATAGTTTATATTGTTATTATTATTTAATATAAATAAATATTAATTACTTGATGTTTTGCGCTTAATCGCATAGGGAAGAATAAAATGGAAAATATCACATTTAAAAGATCTACACAGGCCAAACGTTTGCAAATATCTTGAGATAAGATATATCCTGGATAGCAGTAGACAATCGTATCGCTAAACTTAGCGTTAAGGGGCTTAAACGAGAAAAAGAATACTTTTTATGATTTTTTTTTTAATATTACTAAGTTTTTATTTTAATAATACATATTTTTAAAACTTCACTTCACTGGGTATACATGGCATACCTACTCTAAGCTTGGATTGAAAATATAAGTTTTATTTTAAATAAATAAATAATTGACATTGATTCAAATATCCATTAAAACAAAATAAATATTTACTAACATTTATATTATTTTTTTTATTATTTATAAATTAATATTTTTTTAAACTCAAATTATAATAAGAATTTGGTAGGTAGGTACCTACTTGTTTTGTACAAATTTCGAGTACTTTAGGTATTATGTTTATATTGACTATTTCATCCAACATCTTGTACAAATGCGTTCATATAAAATAGTAATAAAATGTTGCCCACGCAAAACTTTAAATTTTAACGTTCCGTGTGAAACTTGTTCTTTTATTTTATAATTTATTTATGAGGGCTAGGTACGTGTTATAGTGACATTTTTTTATTATTGATTTCTTATACAAAGATTTGTATACATATTGTTCTAATAGTACAGTACATTTATACTTTGTTCTACTATACTTTTTAACCGATCACGAAAATCAGATGCAGCGTTCACATTTAGATTTTCTTGAGGTGATTACATCACAAAAACGGCGCTTTAAAAGTTAGCATATTATTATTATTCTTATTATAAGGTAACACTGACATTGGTGATCAATTTCCTGGAAAGTGTTACTGGAGTTGTTTCACGTTGGCTTCTCATGTACATATACATGAGTAAATTTATGTACAAAGTACTGTTTGTCTCCTGAGTAACAGTGTTCATTTTTAACTTAACTTTGGATTTTAATTTCATTTCATTTAATTTATTTATGTTAAACATATCTAAAGCATTACAGAATTTTTTTTTCCAATACACTAAAGATACAAGTTAGAGATACACAATAATAAGTAATACATAATAGATTAATAAAAAGAGCGAGAAACATAAGATGCATGACAAATTAATAAAATAAATATACCATACAATTTTAATAAAGATAGTACTTCCCTCAGATGTGCCAAACTATCACAAAATATGTCAAACTCCGAGGTGATACGATTAAGCAAAGATAATGCTCTACCTACCGGCATAACCATTGGCTAATTAAAGAAAATCTCTCCGTTATGAGTGCCATAGCACATTTCATAAGTAATCTACGGGTGAATCTGGCCACATATCGGTAGGTGGTATTCTCGATATTCGTGACTCGACGGGGCAAAAATAATAGGAACGAATGTTGATACGAAATGTTCTCGTGAAATCGATAAACTTGAATCGGAATCGTTATAAAATAGTTAATCGGAATGTGGCCGTTAATAGGTAGGATAATATTTAGTCCTAACCCTCGCACCGCGTTACCGAAGTTCGGGAGTTGCGCTTAATTCTTGGTATATGGGCGCTCTCCTAGCGAGACGGGACGCGTCAGTAAGCGCGAATCGTGGTAATTGTATGAAGATTATCTAGAAACTTTCCGGGTTTTATGTACTCGTTGTCTCATAATCCGATGCCGTGCGGCGGCATTGACTGCCGGCGTGCTCTTTGCTTTTCAAATGTATTATTTCTTCTTGTGCCGAGTCAGCTTCCAACACAGTTTCTTCAAACTCAAATCCATCGCAGGCTTTTTCTCCTTTCTGACGTTATTCAGCGATTTAGGTATTCACGGTAAAAAAACAAGAGTTTTTTTTAAACAAATTTATACATTGAAAAGTAATTTAAAGAAAAAATCGTAATATGAAATAAAAAACTAACTAACTAACTAACCATCTCGCCGTCTCCCTGAAGGGGTAGGCAGAAATAATGGACTGACACACTTTTCTTGCCTGACATATTTCTCTCGCTTCCTCAACATTCATACATAGTGTCATGCACGCGCGTCGATTTCTCTGACTCCTCACAGGGCTGACATTCAATATTTGATTTATTTGATCGTGCCATTTTCCTGGGTCTTCCTCTATTTCTGGTTCCATTTACATCGTTAACATATAATTTTTTTACCTTCATTCATTCTTTCCATATGTCCAAAACCATCTTAATGATCCTTTCATTATTTTGTTCATAACACCATCATTCTATCATACACTCTATCACTCTATCATACACAGAGTATCCACACATTCGTCTAAGAGATATCATTTCTACTGCATTTATTCTACTTTCATCCTTCTTTTGCCAGTTACATGCTTCGCTTCCATACATAAGGGTCGGTAGAAGAAAACCATTGTGCACTGCCATTCTAGCTTTTATGGATAGGTTTTTGTTTGCGATGACAACGATGAAAAAAACCTCCTAATAATAAAATAAATATGTAATATGGGCCAACAAGATTTTGCTTAATTATAATAAATACTAAATGATATACCTACAAGTAACAAAATAACGCTTCATAAAATCTACTATTTATATATAAAATCTCACGATTGAAGTCCGTCTTAAATTCTGTTTTTAATTTCTTCCACAAGTTTATTGTACGAGTATATTGACTAATTTTATCAGCTTCGCTGAATAACACACATTTATAAACGTTGCTCTCTCTCTCTGTGTATAAAGTATGTGGTTGTATAATAATTATATATATTTTAAATGGATTAACAATTTTGATTCGATACACAACAGAGCTGATTCTAACACCGTATGAAGCCAGCATTGATTAGCGAAATAGCTACCGCGACAATTAAAATAAGTACATAAATAAGAGTGATACAAAAACAATGTTTTAAATTTACTTAACATAACAATACACAACAGATTGTCAACGATCTTGTTACTTTAAATTTAAACTCTCACATTATTTTTGTTTAAACATTCCATTAAAATGAATTGAATATACTTTGAGATGTTTATTTTGGAAATGTTTTTTGTCACAAAATGAACACTGATATAAATTATTTTTAAAAGCTCCGCTCTGAATGTTTTCGATAGATATCCATTAAGTAAGTAGCCACATATAGGTTTATAAATAGGTTACGTTGTCAGCTGTCAACCGTTCTAGAGATTTCTCTCGAATTTGATCCTAGATTCCTACAATAGGCATGCGGCACGCCCGGCTTGGCGTATTAAACTATTTTAAGGGCTATCCTTAATGCCGAAGATCGGTTTGTACCGTTCATGAAAATAATGGCTGTGAATATGTATTATAAATAATTACAATCACGCAGGCACTTCAGTTCGAGAGGGCTATAAAACAGGTAACGAATACCTCCCCGAGTAATCAAATCATTTTATGGCTTGAAACAAATTCGTTGTCAGTTTGTCAGAACTTCGTTACCGGCAGATACGCGACTATTGGTGCGGATCACGCTAGGAGCTAGCGACGGTACCATCCCGGCCAATCGATACCTAAGCCGTTCCCGTTTTTAGTGTTGCTTATGTAAAATGGAAATGAAAATGAAATTGCTTCAACTATCTGAGGCATCTTTCATAAAATTCACGAAAGTTCAAATTATTACCTACTTTTATAAAAAAATCTCATTTTGTATGAAAGCGTCTTGATATAAATATTGTGAAAACAGCGTTTTCATATCTTGAAATTGTCGCTAAATTACTAAATTACAATATCGCTGTAGCTATTAATCTCGTACGTTGGCAAAGCAGATGACTTACAAATAAGAATATTATAAACTAGAAACAATTGTAGTGAAATGTTTTTGGAATTATAATGATCATATCTGTATTTCTATTAATTAAAAGACAGTTTTTATCGTTCTTCCGATGATGAAGGTAGAAAAATAAACTCAGAAGTGAAAAAATCACTGTTTTAATTCATAAAAATTCGTAATTAAAACACAGTTTATTATAGTGATCATAATAAATATAATGATAAATAAAGTCATACAATGTACCTATAAACAGTGTTTTGTTGTAAAATTCTGTAGTGTTAATTCTTAAAGTTTAACCCCAGGTTATTCTGCGTTATCTCCTCGAGTATCATGTTTAGTGTGTAAAAATGTCATATAAATTTCTATTCACCATCATTCATCTATGGTGAAGATACATATTTTTTTGTGTAGGTAACTAAAATGTATGGAATGTGGGCAGAAAAGGAGCCCGCAGTTTTAATTTTAAACAAGGCGAGGTAGATTCCACTTTGTCCGCAGTTACTAAAACAATATCAATTAACCGAGGAATTACCCGAACCGCGCCTTCGTTGATCAAAACAATCATCCATCCAGCTTTAATGCCCCGAAATTGCACCCGCATCTCGCCGCGGCGGTAGACGGATGTGCGCCGGTGGTACATATTTGTACACGGGCCGGGAGCTTTAGAAATCAATTATTGCCGAGGGAATTCGGTAGACTGCCGCAGATAGTATGCCCCATTGTCAGTAAGAACATGCTGATGCGTTATTTATTTCGACAACGGCGCAATTTATTTTGTTTGACGATTATTATTGTAATAAGCATCCGCGAGCTGGCCGGTATGTTTTATAGCTTTGTGTCCGAATGACCTACGCCAAGGTGGGAGTGTAATTTTTTCCCGGTGTGAAGGTATTTTATAAGATTTTGCTTTGGCAGCGTATTTGCATACGAATTAAATTTTATAAACTACAGAATCGCTCGATAATGTTCTACATATTTTTTTAAAAACATTTTTACCTTCGTATATAATAAGGCGTGTTAAGCATATTGTGTAGTATTATTATGCGAGTGTATTGTGGGGTTTGAGCTAATGCCGATTTCCACGAAAGCGCTTGAATATCTAATATATTCATTCACTAAAATATGCAGAGATCGAGAGATATACATATATTTTACGTGGATATTATCGTCTCTCGTACATTTTTGGAGGTTATGAATTTTTCAATGATTGTAAGAAACAATTAAAACATTTCTGTCGGAATACAGCGTTTTTAATGGGCCGGCGATGTAGCTATTGTTAACATTTGGGAGATGTAGTCCCACTGATACGGCTGTCTACAATTTGGGAGAATTTTTCTGGTATTCCATTCGTAATTAGTTCGGTTATGTCGGCATATGCGGGAAGCGAGTCCCTACTCGCGGTCTACTCCGCTCAGCGCTGTTCTCCTCAGCCCGTGACTCGAGTAATCGAGATAGGATGATTATTTTGATGTAATGGTCTTATATGTGAATGCTTACGTATACCTATTATAATTAATACATAGGTAATTAACTCCTAAAATATTTTAGAGCTGTATATTCTGTGTTCACCATTTACCATCGCCTCTGGCCGGATTAAATGCGTTACCGTGAGAAAAACAACTGAATACATAGCGACTATATACCGACGTTCCTGGTGTAATTGGAAAAGATTTCAGATTTTTAAATAAACTACACATTAACGTTTATTGAACCGGCCATATCTTATGTACTTGGGAAATTATTATAAGAATTTATACTGTGTTAAGAACGATAATTATTTTTATATGTATCATAGACACGTTTATATGGTACACATATACGATTCCAATGCTAATTTAAATTTATACGTGTATACATAATCCGCACAAAGCCCAATAGCGAATACATTGAGAATAAAATTTATTTTTGTTCCTATTCATTTCATTATTTACCAGGAGAGCTTAGGTATTATGTAGGTACACACAATAGCAGCTGATATCGACCGCGCTGACCGATCAATAAAAGAAAGTTTCGTAGTGTACCCCCGCTGTCTCCTGTCGCCCTGGCAGCGCTGGTACTCCCGGTACCGCGGGGGCGATGCTCGGTCTGGTGTCATCATCAATCATGGCGCTGTCCCTCTCACCCTCGGATGACCCCAAAACTGGAAACTCACCAAGGCCCTTTCAAAACACACAAAATCGATTTCACCATTTCATAACTACGAGATATTCCATTTGCTTACGATTCGAGTCAGCGACACGAGTATTTATAATATTATATTTTTATAGAATACCCTTTCTAAATTTAATATTTTTTATTATTTTTATTCAACTTATTTGTCTAAACGATTCTACCAATATTTTTAGATTGTATTCAAAACTGAGAATTTAATTTAATATTTATATTGGAAAACTTTGAAAACAGAGAATATATTTTAGTTCTGATGAAATAAATGAATCAACATGAAAGGTTTAGTTGTTTTTCTAACATTAGAATCACGTTGATACTATACATTCCTACGTATGTATTTAATGGTAATTTACGTGAACTAATAGTCAACAGTAATTAAATTTTATCGTTACAGAATATAAAAATACATGAAACTTCATTATATTTTAATGATCACATTACGTTAGCTTTTTATTTCATCGGTAATGTTGATTTTTAATCCATTTTGCCCAAGCAAATAAACGTAAATTACTCATTAATGTGGTAGGTATTTGATGGGTATAGGAAGGTAGGAAGTTTTTTCTACCGACGGCTCAGTTTCCCTACAAAACCGTCCATCATTCACGCCCGTTGCCCTAGACAACTCCTTTGCCATTCTTGTATCTTCTCTAATGCATACGCGATCAGGAATAATGGAGGTATCTTCTTCATATGCATTACATTGCAAATGAACAATTAATTACATATTTAATGAGCATAATTTAATTGCGCATTTATGCGTAAACTATTATATCCTATCAAAGAAAATGTGTGAAAGAAAGTGTAGGATAGATACGTTTAAGTATGAAACAATGAGATGTTAATATTTATGTCTGTACTTTTGAACTATACGAGTAACAAGTATAATCATTATTATTACTATTAAAGTTTTAAATTAATTCTATCTTCGTAAATTGTCAAATTATTGTTAAAAATTACTTGAGAAAAAAAAGGTTCAACAATAGACTGCATATTTCAATTGGATACACATTTCTATACAAGAATGAATGCTATGTATAATTATTTATTATTTTGTTACTAAATCTCATATTACTCCGCACAAAAATATATTTAATGCAGTACGGCCATTGTTATCGTAACAAAATATTATGAATGGTTGATTTGTTATGTAAACATTTCTAATTTGAACATATACGAGTATAGGCAGTTCCCAACCATATAACGTGTTTAACCTACAAATATTTAATATTCGTACAATATGTTGGAAAACTTTATTGATCCACAAAATTACATTATTTTAAAACTTGTTTGCCGACTCAATCTCTGCAATAGTCAAATTCTCTTACGACATATAATATTTTTATAACATATAAATAATACCTTAATAAATATCTAAGTATATTCTCTATGGCCTGAGCAATGATTAAAAAATATTGTCAGGTATTCTTATACGTTATAAGTTTTGTTTGCGATTTTTTTAAAATATATTTTGCCATTTAAGGTAATTCGTTATTTGACTTTATGTTTTGATTAGGTTCGCATGAAGCAAAATATATCTCAGTATAATACCTAAAACACGACTTATTAAAATGCCCTTTATAATATATAGACTAACATAGGTATATGTACATATATTTTAGGGGTTGGAAACAATAAAATTGAAAAATACGCGTGTAATTAAATATTGTAATAAAGTTTTTGTCGATAATGCTATTAAACTACGTAAAATCTTTTAAAATAATAGACTTTTAAATAAACAAATAAAAAAATTAAATGCAATTTTCGGTAGATCTTATTCCCAATTATATTCAATACTTAAAAAATGATCGGAAATTTTTAATTAAAAAAATATAATATATTTCTCAAATTAGATACAGAGCTTTATCCTTATGTATACATATTTTTATTTTTTATATGGAAAGATGCATTGATTTTATGCTACAATATGCATACTTGTTGGACGTTCACATAAAATAAGTATAATCCTTTTAAAAGCTTCGTGTAATATTTTGTGTTTTTTTTGCGTAGGTACCAAATTTATATATTTTTACTAGAATCTCTGAATTATCGATGGAAACTCTACAAAATCGGATGATTTGCATATTAAAGGTCGAAAGAGACACAATAAAATATTTGTCTTGTTTTATTACCGTGATCATTGATCAGAATGATGTTATCTGGTGTAACATCTGGCCTTATTTAAATAGTCGGTCTGCAAAAACACATTTTTTCTTCCAAAAGCTAACGAATGGTTGTACCGAGACATTAGAAACCGGACTATCTCTGTTGATTTATTTGACATCGCTGTCTCGAAAAGACGTTTTGAAAAGGTTCTAAATGCGAAATTAAATAGTATTAAAATAATAATAATCGCAATAATACAATAACATGCTAAACATGGAGGTTTTAAAAAAAATGTTTTCAAAATGAACTATACCCCATATAAAAATATATTTATTCAACTAAATAAGAAAATATTGTGATACCTATAATATGTTACATTGCTATTTAGTTATATTAATAAAATGTACTTCTGTCTAACAAAGCTTTAATATATTAAATTTATATTATTTTTTTGAAAAATGAGGATATACGTTTAAATAAAATTATATAGTATATAAATCGATTAAATGTCATTTGTTTATTAATATTGATTAAAATAATTACGAATGAAAATATCTGTTTTCTAGAAGTTTTCTTAGATTTTCTATATGCCTTTCTAAGGTTATCAACATTTGATAACGCTGTAGTAAAGCGAAACATACCATTCTCATAAAATATAATTAAGCTTCTAGAAAACAGACGTTTTCATTGGTATAAATGATTTAATGTGGAGTTCTACATTATTACCATGATTGATAATTTTTTATATAGATAGAACCTTTTCAAACAATTCAAAGTATTTATGGTTTGTGTCTGTAATAACGTAGATCAAAAATGAACGTCGTAGAATATTGTGCGATGTGTTTTCTTATCATCATCCATCTCAGCTAATCAAATATTTAAATTGTAAGACAATCAAGCATGCAAATTTAGTTAACTCTGTTCTGCCATTCTTTGCAAATGTGGATTGGAGCCCGCCATATAGGCACTGCTCGAAATAAATATAAAACGAACTAACCATTAAATCATTTCTCCTGAAGGTAATGCAGAGAATATGTATCATCACATTTTTATATCCTGGCATACTCCATATTCAAAAATTGCGCCAGAAACGCATGTCCCGGTTTCGATTCTCGGCAATGGCAGTGTGATTATAACACTATTATTGGTCTGGTGTAGAATTTACGTGACAATAAAATGGCAATAGATTTGCTAACTATCATATGTCATGAGAGTCAATAACCAATAAGTTGTATACTGTAATTGGGTTCAAATAACATTCTGTATACAAATGTAAAAAGCAACGGGAAACTACCACAATAAAGGCCCAAGTAGCATCGCAAGAGCCAGAAAAAAAAATTCATTTTGCTGCAAACCAATCCCTTGGATTGAAACTTGCGAAGGAAATGTATTGTCATCTTGGCTTTTAATGAGAGGGTTTAAAATGTTTTTTTAGAAAACATATTAATAAATAAAAGAGTAAAATAGATTTTTGCTCGAGTTAAATAGCGACTGTAAATATTAAAAATTAGCGTCTTATTCGGCATCATTAATAACTGCATTTTAAATTTAAATAGTATCTTTTACATTTTGATAATAATAATAATAATTCGTATATAGGTATTCCTGTTTTCAATCAAATTTATAGTTTAAAACAATTGGTTATCAGTGGTTTTAAGATAAAAGATAAAGAGCAATGTGTGTTATTTTAATATAACATACAAATGTTATTGTTAGTGTTCAAAATAGTCTGTGAAAATAACCTATTTTGCCTTTCTAAGGCATTTATACACATAAATGTGTAAAGTGGTAAATATAAAGTGGTAAAGCGTGTGATTTATACGTAATATAAACGACTTTTGTCTTTATGTAGACAGCGACCGGTTTCGCCAGGCTCGCTGGCATCGACAGACTGGAAGTAGTTAAAAAACATTGTTTTATTTAATTGTTATTTAAAATGAACTTCCATCAAGAGATTTCAGTAAAATCATTTGATTATCATAAATGACTTTGTTTACGTTAGGTAAAATGTATTAATATCAATTATGTTTTCGTTACCCTCAGCATTTTTACGTACCGAATACTTATTTTTTTATCCAATATACAATTGATAATATGCGAAACATGTCATTCCCATAAACTATAATAAAACTTCCAGAAAACAGACGTTTTCATTCGTATGAATTATTTAACACGAATTACAAGAGTTTTCAGAGCTTTAACATAGAGATACTATTAAAATAATAATATATTATATATTAGCGCATACAACAACGTTTGCAGTTAGTAATAACCTATTATTGATATTATTATTGTTGTGCTGGTATGTCTGTTCATAAACGAGGTTGTTAGCAATTTAATGGATACCTACCTAATGAACATAATAAGTAGGTCCCGTCAATGTTATGTATTAAAAACTTGGGTAATTTAAAAACTGGTTTTAACTCAAATTACATACACTCTTATATATAGCAACGAATCTTCAATACATTATGTAAATATTTTAATTTTATTTCCATGGCAGATAGGAACCTCCGTATTATTTTTCTCCGCGGCAAGACCGAGGTGTAGTCCATTTGGAAGGAATAACGCGAAGTGAATAATATTATTACCCTCTTCAAATTATTTCAACGAAATTCCACAATTGGAAATGGTGAATTTCTCTGTGGACTTAATGGCGGGAATTTGCATAAATATCACATCATTCCTCATATTGAAGAGTTTCAAAGAGAGGCCAGAATATCTTTTATTTTATTTTTAAATAACAAAAAGACATGGAAAACAATAAAATTATTTTATTGCTAGAGGTATATAATTAACCATTATTTCTCAAATTATGGGCTATAAAAATAATAGGTATGAATAGATATACATACACATTAAACATTTTACATGCTATATATAGTTATAAAAGAAGCAACTCTACATTAAATAGTATACTTTCATGCTTTCACAGATAGACAATTTGTAATTATAGGTTGAATTAGGTAGGTACCTATATAAAATTAAAACTTATAGTAGGAACGAGTTTCCTTGAAGCGGTAGGTATAGGTGATGGACTTTTAACAATCATACAACGTGTCACGATCGCACGTCGATATTTTTGATTCATCGCTCTTCACATACGGACATTTAAAATTGTCATTTGGAAGTCTGTCATCCACTGCTGAACGTAGGCCTCTCCCAAAGCACGCCACCACCCCCTATCCATTGCCGCTCCCATCCATCCATGTCCAGCAATCCTCTTCAGATCGTCAGTCAAGCGAGCAGGGGGACGTCCAACACTGCGGAATCCTGTTCACGGTCTCCACTCCAAAACCCGTCTCCCCCATCGGGTGTCTTTTCTCCGACAGATATAGCCAGCCCATGGTTACTTCATGTGTAAAAATTCTTCATATTTTTATTCTTGTTCCTCTCCTTTTGTGGATTGGACAACATCATGGCTATTTTAACTTTGGATATAGCAGCTCTAAACAGGGATATATGGTGCTGCAGGCTTAACTTCATCTCCCGACACTTCATTTTCCTTCAATTGTATCCTGAATAATCAGTTGCAGCACTTTGTATTAATCGTATCTCATAACCTGCCCAAAGTATTCTAGTTTCCTGTGCTTTTTAATCGTGATAATTTATTTTTCATTCTTCCTTCGCTGCAGCACTTCCTCGTTCGTGACTCTTAGCTAAAATTAGACTCTATTTTAGTGACTTGTAAGTAGTGATTATATTAAATTGTTTTATTATACACAGTAATGTTATTTTATATATTTATCGATTCTTAAACAATGATGTAAAACTCAATATTTAATCATTTATTCGAATGGAATAGTCTGTTGTCTAGAAGTTTATTGGTTGATTTTTTGATCATTTACCGAGTATATGGTTTTAATACCTCCCAACTGGGATATCTCGTTCTAGAGAGGCATCTTTGGTAGGTACCTACTCTATATAATCTCAATATATAAAATAAAATATTACAATTTATGAAAAAATGTATATTTAGGTAGCATGTTCACAGCGGATGGCCGAACAGATAGTGACGTCGAAAGAAGGGTTAGTGCGGGTAACAAAGTGAATGGAGCTTTAAAAATATTTATTGGAAACAAGAATTCATCAATGAAAGCGAAAATGGAGTTCTGGTCCCAACCCTAATGTATGGAAGCGAAGCATGGAACTGGCAGAAGAAGGGTGAGAGCAGAATAAACGCGGTAGAGATGAGGTCCCTAAGACTTATGTGTGGTAGAACGATTTACGACAGAATCTCAAATGCTGAAGAAAGGAATGTAGAACGGAAGAAGGTATTATGAACAAAATTATGAAAGGATCGCTGCGTTGGTTCGGACATATGGAGCGCATGGATGGAGAAAGAATGGTTAAGAAAGTATACGTTAATGATGTAAATGGAGTATGGAGTCGAGGCAGACCGAGGAAAACACGGGATGTCCAAATTAATCAAAATTTAAAGGTTGGTCATGTTAGAAGTCGGAAGAATCGACGTGCGTGTATGACTCGCTGTATGAATGTGGAGGAAGCTAGAGAGGTGTGCCAGGATAAAGTAGTGTGGCGGTCGATGCTCTCTGCCTACGGCGTGATGGTTTGTTGTTGTTGTTGTTGAAAATTACTTGTTTATAGTTATAGAAAACATAATTTTTCGTTTGTATTAATCATGTATTTAGACGATACCTAGTAAAATTTAAATAATTATTTATCAATACAAGTACCTGGTAGACATGAAAGAACATTTTTATTATGGCAATAAATAAGCTATAGCATGTTTAATGGCGTGGTTTTCTTGCAAACATAAAATTATTCACGTGGTGCATTCGAACACGTGATTGCTTCGCGTAAAACGGTCATTCTCCGCAAGTTCACATGCTTCCCTCGTGTAGGCTCTGGGGGCACTTGGCGGGGAAGGAATCTGAGTCCGCCCACTTTCGCGCCTCGGCTGTGAACTTAACATAATAACAATGAAACCAGGATAGCCCCGGATAATGAAGGGTGTTTGAGGACTGAAGATGTAATAATCGACAGCTCTGTTTACTCTCGGCGGCAGGACGCGGGGCGGGGGGCCGAGATATCGATTTATTGTGGCCCGTTTTTTTGAACCGCTCAAAATTGCCACATCATGGAAATTGATGGCGTGGTGGTTTTGTTATAACTTTTTTAAAAGCCGTCATCCTTTTAAAAGTACTAGAAGGTAGGCCCCGAGTGGTCCGTTGAAAGCGGCCGATTGAAATCTACCAGATTTACATCGGTTACACATTTATTTGATATTTTATCCGTTCGTTGAAATACTGTGTCGGATTTAATGTTTAATAATCCCTGACCACGTTTTTATTTACGCAGGCTTTAGTCACAATTATAATACATAAAAAAAATCGACTCAAACTTTTTTAAATGACTTTAAATATTAATGTTAAACTATAAAATATCGTAAAAAACGTGGCACGATCAAATAAATCAAATATTGAATGTCGGCCATGTGAGGAGTCAGAGAAATCGACGCGCGTGCATGACACGATGTATGAATGTTGAGGAAGCGAGAGAAATATGTCAGGAAAGAAAAGTGTGGCAGTCCATTCATTCTGCCTACCCCTTCGGGGAGACGGCGTGATGGTTAGTTAGTTAGTTTTTTTCTTATAAAATATCGTCCATTGTTTTGGCCGAAACACGATGATACTTCAAAGGATTAATTGTATCTCAATAGAGACGAAGATGTAAATTGTTTTTCTGGGAACAGAGTGTGTGGCTGAGGCGCTTACAGGACTTATGACCTGTCATTGGTTGGGTTGAGCGATCGCTTTATGTTTAATAACATTCCCTATTCCGCCCTTCTTATGACCACCACATCTGACAATTTTTTGGAACTTGTATATATGCTATAGAATCCCATAAGATTAAAAGTCTCTGCAAATCATACAGTACTAGATTATGCCTGGACATTTTTACGTGTTAAATTATAAAACTCTGTTTTTATGTATCACAATTTTTATTTTTATGTTTCGTCAACCTATGTTGACATAGGTTGACGAAACATAAAAATAAAAATTGTGATCCATAAAAACAGAGTTTTATAATTTAACACGTATAAAATATCGTATTATTGAATCGATAAATACTAACGAATATAAGTCACCCGCGTAGACAAAATTAATATGAGTAACTAACTTACCTTTATGCCGTCTCGCAGAAGGGGTAGGCAGAAATAATTGACAGCTACGCTGTTCTTTCAGACGTACTTCTCTCGCTTGCATGTGTCCAAACCATATTAACGACACTTTCATTATTTCGTTCATAACACTTTCATTCGCATTGCATTCACTTCTTGTATTTGCATTTGACACTTCATTATATAATATATCTACAGATTTATTACACCTTCGTCTAAAATATCTCATTTACCAGCATTCATTTTACCTTTTTCTTTCTTTGGTCAATTCCATGCTTCACTTCCGTACATAAGGGTCGCCACATAAACACAATTGTAAACTGCCATCTTAGCTATATATGAGTACATGGTATATATGAATCTTGAGGAAGTTAGAGAAGTATGCCATGATGAATAAGTGTGAAGGCCAATCGTCTCTTCCTACCCCTCCATTGAAATGGCGCGATATTAAGTTATTTATAATACCTAATCATAGATATATAAATATTTTAATACACGTACAATCATTTTAATGTTTGTAATTGTAATACTCCCAAAATTTCAATTCTTAATAATAGTGGTTTTAATAATGTATATAGGCATTATTCATTGTTACTGATTTAAAAGGGAACATTGTAGGGAACATATTGGTCTCTACACATTAACCGACTAACGACCTAATAAGATAAGTTAAAAAAATCACATTACCTGCACACATTACACGTATTGACAGAACTAGAATTTAATCACGTTTTGCCACTATATTTGTAATGAAAAATATACAATATATTATACATGCTACGTTTTCTTATGTATGGAAGTGAACCTGGAAATCGGCAGTAGAAGGATGAAGGCAGTGCATTGACTGCCGGCCCGAAGGTTCCGGGTTCGATTCCCGACGAGGTCAGTGTGATTGTCACATTGTCTTTAGTCTGGTGTAGATTTCACGTGGCACTAAATTGGCAAAAGATTAGCTACCTATCACATGTCACGAGAATCACTATGATAGCTATAATACCCTTTACATCGATTTGGCTCATGCTGTCATGATGTAAAGAGCGATTCAACAAAATAATAATAATAATAATAAATGCCGTAGAAATGAGATCACTAAGAAGAATATGTTGAAAAACAATGTACCTACTCGTATGATAGAATACCTAATGATATTGTAAGAAAAAAATGTAAGGCGAATGAATGCGTCCTAAATTAAATTAAGAAAGAGTCACTAAGGTGGTTTAGATATATGGAACGAATGGACATAAAAAAGTTAGTTAAACATATATATATATACAAGTAATGTAAATGGAAAAAGAAGTTGAGGAAGGCCAAGTAAGACATGGCATGACCAAATGAATCAATTACTGAAAGGTGACCATGTTCGAAGATGGAACAATCGACGAGCGTGTGTGTCACGGTGTGTGCATGTAGGAAAGCCACGGGAGTTATGTCAGGCAAAAACAGCGTGTCTAACCCTCCGGGAAAACGTCGTAATGACTATTTAGTTAATTAGTCATTAATATTATTCTACACTGTTTTATTATTGCTTTTTATACTCTCTATACTCCTTTCTATAATCCATCCTCTCTGTCTACCCTTCCGGGGAAACGGCGTGACGGTTAGTTAGTTAGTTATACATGTTACCTTATGTTGTTGTTTTCTTTCTGTTTGTATTTTCGTTACGGCCTTTATGAAACAGATGCGGAGGCGCTAAGTACTCGAAAGCAGTTTATTTAATATGTAATGTAAGGAATTCCATGTATCGTGTTAAAATTCTGCTGCTTTCCATACGCCGCGGGACTGCCATAGCTAGTCGCAGTAAAATTTACATATTAGTATATTTTTAACACCTCGGATGATAATTGGCCGCCGGTTATATTGTACGTATTATTATGCATAGAGAATGTTATATAAGAACCGAAAAAAAGATACTTCTCTTTTATTGTGTATAATGGCGTCCATTATTCCATCTGTCTAGTGTGTATTCTACTCCAGACTTGAATCACAATTCAACAATATGTTGTGAATCGTCCATTTTTATTTTAGTAAATGGGTGCTTAGTACTCAAATTTATGGATAATTAAATATAAACGATACAATGGATGTTTGCGGCGTATTCATATGTTTTATAGAGAAAAGTAATTTGTTTGCCACACGATCAAATGAAAAAATGCGCGTTTCTTTTGTTCTGAGAATGACCAGATTTAAAACAATGGATTACTTTGCAAATGAAGCGCTGAAAAAGAGTATATTATTATAGACCACATACTTACACAAAATTACTAAATTATGAGACCAATATGAATACAATGTTTTATCTATTCTTAATTATGTTTTACTCAAATTTCTTTCTGGAAGTCCACCATATTTTTTTATATATGATATAATGTATACTTAACATATCGTATGTTTTATTTTTCCTCACAAATTAATTATTTGCCTAGCTTCGACTGTATTAAATAATATTTACTGTTAAGTTCTATTTGATAATATATTGTTTAGAAAGTTCATTGTATAGGCGGAAAAACTACGATATTATTGAGTTGGAGCACGTTTATAATATTAACAATTTACTTATATAAACTCTATAAAATTGTCACAACAGCTGTTTCGCCACCCAATGTTGGTATCATCAGCAGTTGTTTGTTACACAAAATATACATAGTATATTATAATATTTTCTCTTATATCCTATTCATAAAATTTTAATCATTAATGTTTATATCTCTTGACACAATAGTTCTTAAATGGAGTGTTCTTAAAAAAAGTTCTTAACGATTATTTAGTCAGAATGAATTTTTCTACATTCGTTGATACTCTATATTGTGAAAAATATAAAAATATTCATACAATATACATTACACTATTTTATTATTTATGAATATATAGAATATATCAAGTATGCATGTCGGATTTCCCTGTCCTTAATATATAATATATAAAATTATATTTCTTTAATGTTTTTATATATTTATACTTAGTATACAACACACACGTGTTACTAAGTATATAAAAAAGAAACATTCAACATCTACAACACAAAGTTAAGGCGAAAATATAAAAAAATATATATATTTAACATATTTTTGTCATTATGCATTTTTATTGGCATTTTACTTAATATTAGCATATAAATATCTCAATTAGCGGTCTACCCAACGAATACGTAATTTTTTTTTTTGGTTTGCACCCCATGTCTTTATAGCGACGACCTTTAATACAAAGTTCTATTTGATAGTAATGACGACCTTCGTGGCCGAGTGGTTAATGCATTGACTTCCACCCCGAAGGTTCCGGGTTCGATTCCCGGCGAGGGCAGTGTGATTGTCACACTGTCTATGGTCTGGTGTAGAATTCACGTGACAATAAAATGGCGATAGATTAGCTACCTATCACATGTCACGAGAATCACTATGATAGCTATAATAATATCCTTTACATCGATTTGGCTCACGCTGTTATGATGTAAAGAGCGATTCAACAAAATATTAATAATAATTAATTAATTAATAATAAATAATTAATAATTAATTTAAAAGATACAAAGTATCGCGATTGTGGAACGTTCGTGGGTCTTTTGAATATCGATTTTTTATGTATAATCAAAAAATAATATCAAACTATTTTACTGTAAAAATTAACTTCTTAGAATATTGTGTAGAACTTTGCAAAATAACTATAAATATGTGCTGATATTTTTTATTTTTCAAATCTCTTTTAAAACTATTGTTTCAAATGCGCTTTCTTAACAATTTAGTGTCATTATAAAATGGTGTAATGACTTTCCTCGGTTCATACTAGAAACATTTTATTAAGGTATTTTCAAAGTAAGATCGAAGTAAAGAGATTTCTCGATGTGTTTCGATTTCGTAATCTCATTCTAATATTATTCGTTCAAATTAATTCTATAGAAAGGTGTCTTTAGCTAGATGAGAGATGAAGGAAATATCTATCAAATATATTGCAAATAGTCCATTGTTTTGGCCGAAACACTATGATACCTTAACATTTTAAACTGTTAAATTAAATGACTTGGCCGTGTTTTATTTAATTAATGAAAATGGCCGTTCACAATGGAGTTCTGGTCCCAACCCTTATGTATGGAAGCGAAGCATGGAACTGGCAGAAGAAAGATGAAAGCAGAATAAATGCGGTAGAGATGAGGTCCCTAAAACGTATGTGTGGTAGAACGATGTATGACAGAATTCAAATGCTGATATTAGGAAGGAATGTAGAGCGAAAGAAGGTATTATGAACAAAATTATGAAAGGATCGCTGCGTTGTTTCGGACATATGGAGCGCATGGGTGAAGTAAGAATGGTTAAAAAAGTATACATTAACGATGTAAATGGAGTAAGGAGTCGAGGTAGACCAAATTAATCAAATATGGTTGGTCATGTCAGATGCCGGAAGAATCGACGTGCGTGTATGACTCGTTGTATGAATGTGGAGGAAGCTAGAGAGGTATGTCAGGATATAGTGTGGCGGTCCATTCTCTTTGCCTACCCCTGCGGAGAAACGGCGTGATGGTTTGTTGTTGTTTAATTTAAAAACATGTTATTGTATTTTGTTCACTGTTTTAGAGGGATTTTTTTTTACTGTGGATTTGACAATTGGTGGTTGTTTGTTGCAGTACGATGACGGCTTGCACGGCGGCTACATGGAGGGCGGGCCGGGCGGCATGTACGAGCCGCACCGCGCCGCCGCCATGCCGCTGGGCGCGCACCACGTGCCGCACCCGCACCCCGCGGCGGCCATGCACTACGCCCCCTCCAACCACGTGTCACCGGTGCCCAACCACGTCATGGCGGCCGAGCCCCACGTGCACAAGAGGGACAAGGACGCGATATACGGGTGAGTCGGTGATGGGTAATGCTTCGGACCACCATCCCTCCAACACTTATACTTAAGTACTGTTAAAGACAAACTATAATATTACAAGACATTCAAAAAAAGGGTAATCAGAGATGGCGGACTGCCAAACTCTTATACCAAGTCAAGCCCCAATGGATTGATCATACATTTTCTTTTTCAATTAACCCCTATTGGGCAGCTGGATATATTTATTGGCAATTGTCTTTTAAATGAGGTTGCAAAAGAAATAGACCTCTTTGGATGCAAATTATGACAAATTCGTAAATACCCTTACGATAAAGGCAGCAAGGAAATAACTGGCATATTCATAAGGTTATATGTTTTATATATTTCCTTTAATATTCTTTTTTTTTCACCCTTTACATCGATTTGGCTCGCGTTGTAATGATGTAAGGAGTTTTTTCAACAAAATAATAATAATAATAATAATGTTCAATCCAATAGAAATTATCTTGAACGGTAGCTGGCTTTATTTACTGCTCAAACTATCTTGCATCGTGTCATAATAATGTTACAGATATTTAAGTATTAAGGAACTATAGTGAGAGGGTTTATTTAATACATTAATATATGAGCTTTAAATGTAGTCAACCCCAGTTTGCGACTAATTTTGTTGGACTGCATATGTAGTTAGCCGCACAATTGGGGTTAATAAATTTTTGAAACACTATGCACATTTTAAACAAACTTTTAGCATTCGTCACGTGGAGATTTATAACAAAGAATTTTTCATTCTTTAAAACAATTTAATTATTTTTGAAAAGTGTTCAATTAATTAAAAATCTTCATAGGTACTGAAATTATTAAGCAGAAGAAACCTTATAATGGGCTTCTTCAAATAAAGTCAGAATTAAATTAATGAACCCCATGTGATATCTCATGTTAAATTTAGCACTGTACAATTTCCAAAAAAGAGCTTTTTAGAAACACACCCCCTAAACATTCAAAATTTTTATTCATTAAAATATAATAATATCTTATTTTATATAATCCTAATTGTTCATAATGCATGAAATATAAACAATTTAAATTGAGATTCAAACTCAAGTTAAATCGTCTATCATTTTTTTATGTAAATATGTGAACACTTGATTTACTGGCAATTAGTGTATCATATAAAAAAAATCGAAAGAATATGAACTTGTACGTTACTGGTCATTTTGTATCCGCAATAAAACACTTCGAAAATCAAATCCCTCAAATTGACGGTTTTCATAAATCTAGTGTTAAGTACCGTCTCACCTTTGACGGGGTCAATACAATGCTTTTAATTCCATTTGTCCTTGCAGCCACCCCCTATTCCCCCTGCTCGCGCTGATCTTCGAGAAGTGTGAGCTGGCCACGTGCACGCCTCGCGACCCGGGCGTGGCCGGGGGAGACGTCTGCTCCTCTGAATCCTTTAACGAGGACATCGCCGTCTTCAGCAAACAGGTATTTTTTTCATAATTATTTACATATCATAAAGCGGCGGTTTAATTTTTTTTATAAGTGCAACATTACTTTTCTCTCTCTTGAATCAATTTCAACTAATTTAGAACTGCCTTTCATTTGCAACAATAAAGAAAATCGGAAAAACTTACACAATAATAAGTTACTTACACATCGATGACTAGTTATTTAAAAAAAAAGAAGTCGTTTTTTTATAGTTTATTTTAAATTTATTAACATTCGTGGACATAGTTTTATGTTTTACGTAGGTATGATTGCCTAAATAATTATAAAAATGTCTCGCAATGACGAGCGAAATTGTTTAAATTCTTGTAACTCGCCGAGGTGATCGCCAACGTTGGGGGGACCCGACAGGGCACTTGAAGAAAAAGAAGATGTATTTTTTATATTGCATAAATTTTCCTTAACACGTATAAAATATGGCGCCATTTTACACGAATCTAAAGAGATTAAATGTGAAAAACCGATCCGCCATTTTGTATTTCTGCTCCTTAATTTACTGCCCCTTTTATCTCGCGCTTGCATTTTTATTACGAATCAAATAAATATTTTCGTGTTCATTCCTATCAACGTAATACTGGAGCTGATACAGCGGAGGATAATAAAGATAACTCATTATCGGGTGGCCACGAATTATGCGATTACTTGATAGAGGCAAGTATTAGTTGGTCAGCGAATCTACGCTCCCCTAATCAATATTCCATCTAATTAAAAATATTTGTAATCAGTTTATGCAGCTTAACAAAACTTGCAATATGCACGGGGCTTTATTTGTACGAAAACCGATCGATATCAATTAAGTAAACAAAAAAAATTATTCATTCTGATCGTGTAAACATAAATTAAATAACTCATGTGTAAAACAAAGCAAATCAGAAAAATCAAAAGAACAGTTTTAGGCTAATTCAATGAATCTGCTTGAAGTTAGCATTCTTATTATTTAACTTTTTTTTAAATACAAATATTTTATTGTAAGAAATATACTATAGTAAGAAACCAATTTTTCAAATTATAAAATTGTTCCTTTTCTGTTTTATGAATGGAAATGATTCACAAATAAATAAAATTTCTTTAATTTTTTCGTATTATTTGCCAGCTTGTTTACTGACCTACCTATAAACAACAGTTTTAGCAGCAAAATTGATGCATATCTGTGTTTGTTAACACAGATTTTAAAAGCAAAATTCAGTTTATCTGGTATCTTAATGTGACTGCCTCAAACATACTCGTAAATTAATTTTACTACTGTTTCATAAAAAATCTTTTAAAACTTTGTGTGTACGTTTACGCAGAAATACCGACGTCTTTGTTTGTCTTTCGTACTAGAAAAACTACTTAAAAAGAAATACGTTCAGAACACCCACGTTACGGCTATAAGTAGCTCCTTTCCAGCACAATAGGTCATTTGGTTGGAATGTTTGATTTTATTAAACATTCGCCAACACGGCGATTTTTTTTTCGAATGAACAAGGCAAAGCGTTGATCAGGAATCAAGATCAAATATTTACAGCTATATCGTAGTCTTGCTCAAGAACTCTCTCACTAACAGTCTGATCAAATACAGTTCTCAAACGATTCGTAAACGCACTAAAAGAGCAATCATATTTTATATTAAATGGTTTGGATGCTCCCAACTGCCATTTGGTTGATCTCTCATGGTTGCCCATTCAAAAGATCAAGGACTGTCAAATATACACACAGAACATATGTTTTAATACAAAAGTTCTTATTTCGTTTGTTCGCGTAGATATACAACGGTATGTACATACTCCGAGACCATTGTAGCTAACTCAAACACTGTTATTACGGAGACATTGAAACATTTCACTGGAATAAAAAAATAATAATTTTTGAGATTATTTCAAAATATTATCTTCTGCTTCACTTCAATGGCAAGAAAGCTTTATATTATTATTATCATAGCAGACGAGGCGCTAAAAATAAATATATCTCCTCTTTCCCTTGCCATTGTGGTAGAAGGTTTGAGCGACTTCGTAGCTTTTCTAGGGGCGCGGGGTGTTAAATCACATCACACGTGGAGGCACCTACGAGTATCTTGCTCGCAAAAAATACACAAATCTTAAATATTATAATTTTTCATAAATCGTACGTTTCCTTTTATACAAGTATTGATAATTACCTCACTGTTAATAAGGTGATAAATTACATAAATTTTAATTGTTTTTATTTTTAAATAAAAAATAATATATTGGTTAACCTTGCATTTATATCTTAATGCTCTTTATACGAGTTGAAATTGAATATAATTTATAACGTTATCAAATAAAATTCGCACAATATAATCCCTAGGATTTAATTCGTAATCTTATAACGAACAATTTTACAGATTATTTTGCAAAAATAAAACCATTGGTTTACGTGAACTTTTGAATATAGATTTATCTGTAGATACTCGGGGTATTAAGTACTATCTGTGGATTTAAACCGTGTAAATTCTCAAATAAGAATCGAAACGACAACGTAAATATGACAAGTGCCATCTTATCTGACAGGCCATCGGTCCAAAAAGTGTCTCAGAATCTTATCGATGTTAATACTCGTAGCAGTCACGATCGCTGAAGTTGGGCCACTGCCTTCTTTGTGCCATTAAAATGTAATATTTACTCATATAACATTGGAGATTACAAATATACGATATTTAAAAAAAAAAAAAAAATATGGAGTAAACATAATTGACACAACTGCATATAATGTGGAGAGAGCGTGTTCTGAAAGAGTGATAAGTAAAGCGGTAAATGAAGTACTAACAGGCAATCGATATCCAGGAAGACAACCCAAAAGATGACGAAACAGTTGAACATCTACATCCCAGGAACAGACTCTGAGAAATAACAGGACGCAGTTCAAAATAAACAGAAGAAGAAGAGACATATAAGGTCTATAAAAATATATAGACATCTATAAATCACAAATGAAAACACTGAATAGATAATCAAAAAATCACCCTTACTCTCCAAAGAACATAAGTGTATGAAGTAAAGCATAAATGCCAATTCGTCGAGATTTCGATAATCAAGTAATGCCTATAAAATAGCGCGTGGAGCATTTTCTCGGATAGTGAGAGGTCTCGCGTTCAATATTTTCTTGGAAGTTTTTAAATAAATGGAAAAAGTATTAAAAATATATATACATACTATTTTTTATGAATAATTCACGATAGAAATGGTGACCCAATTAAGAAATTTCATAATTATAGAATACCAGTTTACCAGCAAGAATTTTGTGGAATTTTTTTATAAACTTTCAATTCATTATACTTTTATATATTATACGTACATCACAATAGACTGGTTTAGACTTTCTCCAGCGGAGAGCGCCCTGAAGCGAATCTCACGTAAAATGCTGCTTTGTACATTATCATCATCGTCAGGTTTCCAAAGTTTTTGGCCTATCGCCATCCCTTTTAAAGAAACTGAAGATTGTAAGGCATAGGTACTATTATTTATATTATTTTTCTGAACATAACCAAAAAATCGTCTAAAAAGTTATTATTTGGCTTTGGGAATTACTGTTTTGGTCTGAATATATTTTTATATGTTTACTTTTACATATTATCAATATGTTTTTGACGAATTTTTGTGAATTAAAACACTTTTTTTTTCACTTTTGAGTTTATTTTTCTCGACATGTTTCGAAGGCTTACACCTTCATCATCGGGAGAACGATATAAACAGTTTATATCGTTCTCCCGGCGATGAAGGTGTAAGCCTTCGAAACATGTCGAGAAAAATAAACTCAAAAGTGGAAAAAACAGTGTTTTAATTCATAAAAATTCGTCATTATGGAATTCCACAGTGCTAACGCCTTAAGTTTATCTAAATTTAATATTATTTTGTACTGACCGCACCTATCATTATCGGGACAATCACGAAAGTTAACTTAAAATTTTGATTAGGATTAAAGACAAGCAAAGTTTTTGGAACTGTTTTTATGAGTTTAGAGATACATATATCGTAGCAGTGAACACAAATTTGATTGATTTGTATGCTACAGAATAGTACGTGATATTGAATCAGTGTTACCATTCATTAAGCAGATATTTACATGTGTGATTACCTGATACCATCAGTTTCGGGACAGAATGAGTTCTCAGCGCTAACCAGCTAATCGCTAAGTAAGCTGACACATCGCTGATTACAATAACAGGGAATTAAAAACCGATCAGCTCTCTCGGAAATATTTTTAATTTAAAACATACCAAGATTATCTTCCTTGATGGCTATCAGAGGAGAAATTTGAACGCGTCATAATTATTTTCAAATAATCGATACTTATTTTTTTAAAACTTTATGAAGATAGCAGCAACTGTTTTACGAAACTGCTATTTTACATTAGTGATATTCTGATGCAGATACAATTAGTATCGAAACTGATCAGCAATTAAAAAACAATACTGGTTTATCTTAAAATATACATAATTTAAAAAAAAACAATTGATTATGCGAATCAAAAAGTTTTATTATATTGTTTGGTAATAACATATTTCGCCTTGCTACAGCATTATCAAAGGTGTCAAATCATGTTATTCTCATAAAATTGATGAATGGAACTTAAGCATAGAACTGGCAAAAAAGTGAAAGCAGTACAATTCATTTTAAAATAATTCAAAAGTGTATTCTTTGAGAAAATATTTCTTATCATTTAATTAGATACATTTTGTTATTAAGTTTTCTTTGTGTAATATATTGAGTTTTCGTAAGGACCGATTTCATTGTTATATTCCCTACCGAACCCCTTCCGTGTAGGGTCTAATTGAAAAATAATCAAACAAAATTAGCAATCAATTTGAAGCGTATGTTCCTCTCCCTATATTGGCTCTTTATCGCGCCCAGCGATCACCAACCTTCCGCGGGGGCCGAGACGCTTCAGAATTTAAAGCCAACAACACTATTCTAAACGGAGTCAAAAACTGTTCAAGCAGCCGCAAAATTCAAAACAATCCCCGCACCACAATATCGCGCAGTTTGTTTATAGGGAAAAATCTCCAAAGCCCTGATACGCGAAAATAGCACTTATTCACTTATCCAGAGAGGTGCGAATGCCCGTGATGAGAATAAATTTTACATTACAATTCTCGATCTAGCAGCCGGCGCTGCACATGCGTGTATTGGTGCGTACACAAAGTGAACGTAAACATTTAAAAGGTTTAAATAATGAATAAGTAAGCAAATTTAAACCCTCTGCCGTTAGGGGAGGGTTATCCCCGTCGTCCCTGTTGAATCATTTTGGCTGCAGGGGTGTGCACTACAAGTTGTGAGTTAAATTAAAAATGAACCAAATGGTTCCAAATTCGAATGTTTACAATTTAATTCAATTGAGTAAAAGAACGGTTAAAATAAATTTCTTATTCTAAATAGGGGACCAATAGTTTGCAGATAAGAAGAGATGGGTGCACACTTACCCATTTCTTCAGACTTATTAGGGGATTCTTTGAGAATTCCGTCATCTTGGAGGCTATCCATCTTTATGTTCCGGATGGTTATCTTCGACAGCGTCAGCACAGACTGTTTAATCTCCCAGCATGCAGAACCAACTTGCCTCTGGTGATGCCGGTGGGAAGAGCAATCAAACTGCTGAACATGATCGCTTCGGAGATCGACGTCTTTCATATTCGTAAAAGTACGTTCAGAAGACAAATACTCTTGACTTTGGAGAGTATCTGGTTTTCCTAATGTCGAACCATCTCTCATGCGTTCCTGGTATTATATATTTTTTATGTTTTACCTGTTCTCAATATATGCCTAAAACTATAATTGTTGTTTGTAATATCTTTTGAGAAAATAAACTGATTTGATTTGATAAATAGATTATTCATAAATGAAGTTTTCACGTATTTTAGGAAAGTTCTGGCCAGGTAAGTAGCGTAATTATGAACGTAGGTACTGTTTTGTCAGCCCTGGCAAATGCCTGTACGGTGTATGTGAAATGTGAAGGTATGTAAACCTCGTGTACCACCCTAATGTATGTAACACCGTATACAATGCGATCCGTGGGGAAGCTGCATGTATTGCGATGACCTTTTTGTTTGGGTTGGCAGGTAATGTTATAAGCTTCTTCCAGCTATCGACATCTGCTTTATATAGTATCTTATCTAACAGCGCAGTTTTAATGTAGATCAGGTAAATTTGTTTTGCCGAAACATTTATACAGAAAGGTTGGCTTTGTAATATAATAAGCGGTGTTTTGCGTAGATAACCTATTTAAATTTGTTTTAAAATTGTATTAATAAATTCTTTCCAAAAAAGCTAGAATGGCAGTGCACAATGGTGTTATTCTACCGACCCTTATGTATGGAAGCGAAGCATGGAACTGGCAAAAGAAGGATGAAAGTAGAATAAATGCAGTAGAAATGAGATCTCTTAGACGAATGTGTGAATACTCTGTGTATGATAGAGTGTCGAATGAAAATATAAGAAGTGAATGCGGTGCGAATGATGGTGTCAGGAACAAAATAATGAAATTATCATTAAGATGGTTCGGACTTATGGAAAGAATGAATGAAGAAAGAATGGTAAAAAAATTGTATTTTAATGATGTTAATTTAAAACCAGAAATGAAGGAAGACCGAGGAAAACGTGGCCCGATCAAATAAATCAAATATTGAATGTCGGCCATGTGAGGAGTCAGAGAAATCAACGCGCGTGCATGACACGATGTATGAATGTTGAGGAAACGAGAGAAATATGCCAGGAAAGAAAAGTATGGCAGTCCATTCTTTTTGCCTATCCCTTCGGGGAGACGGCGTGATGGTTAGTTAGTTAGTTAGTTTTATTAATAAATTCTCGATTTTAACTGTTCACGCGTTTCGTGGAACTTGTATGTTACGTAGGTACCTACGCGGGTCTATAGATATCTTAATAATACCGCAGTCAATTTTATTACATTGTTATTTATAACTTGGTTAGCATTTTACACCGGCTGTGAATAGTTCCGTAAAATGATTCTACTCGGTACACGAATGCGTGCGATCAACGATCCCGGTACATTAATGTATAAATATATAATAGATGCAAATGAACGCCACTACGAATTCCTGTTTCATATTCATAAACTAGTAGAAGTAGGTTGGTACGGAGTGGATATGAGTATAGAGAGGTTATTGTCGACCCGCCTGCTACCCAATTCACGCCGCGAATCCTTTCATTTTCTCCTGGCGCGTCTCAAACTACTATAGTAATAACAGAAGGCTGCCTTGTAATTCCGCGCCACTCTGGATTCTTACACTTGCGGTCGGACGAGACGTGTAATTTTTACATCAGGACACCTCCATCGATTGAAATATTATCAAATAAATTGCAGTTCATCGCACACGCGAGTTCCCTGAACACGTGCAAGTGGTCAAATGATAGGTCACATTACATTATTAGGTATTCTTTAAGGGTTATGATATTACGTATTAACACACTTTTAAATTAAAGACGTTGTATGATAGAATACCGAACGATGAAATAAAAAAGAAATGTAAGGCAGATGACTGCATTATGGATAAAATTAAAAAAGGATCCCTGAGATGGTTTGGACATATGGAACGAATGGATGAGAGTAGAATGGTTAAAAAGTTGTACACAAGCAGCGTGAGTGGAAAAAGAAGCCGAGGAGGACCGAGGAAAACATGGCATGACCAAATTAATCAATTACTAAAAGGCGGTCACTTTCGAAGTCGGAATAATCGACGTGCGTGCATGGTACGATGTATGAATGTTGAGGAAGCCCGAGAGGTGTGCCAGGACAGAGCATTGTGGCGATCCATCCTCTCTGCCTACCCCTCCCGGAAAATGGCGTGATGGTTAGTTAGTTAGTTAGTTAGTTAAATTAAAGACCGCGAGACTCGCCCGGTCTTATGGCCGGTAACAAAGTAGCGATCGTGAGCTGGGCGGGCCGTGTCACAGCGCATCAAAAATATTTGAATCTCCTAACCGATGGACCTGGAAATAAGAGAAGTTGCTCTTTTACGCTCGCATTGTTGGAGTCAGTCATCACGCGAGATTCCATTGCGCATGCCAGCATGCAGACGAAAAAAAGAAAGACACAAAGATCCTTTTGTGGGGCCGCTCGTGTATGAGATATAACAGCTTTCCTTCGCCGCTGCACCGGCCCTGTACCCACCAGTACCCTCTCACCGCTCTACAAAGCATCATGTGTAACTGAAAAAAACTTTATCCGACGATTGGCGGCTAAAGTCTGTGGCGCTTGATGTCACAATACTCTTGTGCTGTTTTTTTCAGTAAAACTAATTACATACCCCTCATATAACTCGTTTCGATTCTCAATAATAACTGATATTTTTACCTTCTCTTGTTTAAACACATTTTTTAAAGAATCAACCGATTTCGCTCTCTTCGAGTTTGACGATTTTTTTTATGTATTAAAATCCTCTTTTTCCACTATTGAGTTTATTTTTCTCGACATGTTTCGTAGGATTTACACCTTCATCATTGTGAGAACGGCAGAAACTCGGTATTTTAAATTAATAAAAACAGTGTTTTAATAAATAAAAACAGTGTTTTAATTGATAAAAAACGTGTTTTAATTAATAAAAACAGCGTTTTAATTAATAAAAACAGTGTTTTAATTCATAAAAAATCATCATTATGGATTTCCAGTGTTAACGAGTTTATCAAAAAATAAATCACACTGAGTTTGATTTAAAAGGGTTTCATCATTCCTTTATATTTAAAATATCTGAATGTTTAATATCAATTTTATATTCGAAGGATCACATGATGTTAAAATAATATTGAATATTAATGTTCTGAGCTAATAATTCAGCGCACGTAATAAATTCATATTTCTCGCAATTAAAACTCCCGATTCGTATGGCGACTGCGGAGTACCTTTTTGCTTGTATCTACGGTGTCCGACATTGTATTATGCACGGCCGCGTATTATTATATTGATTCATGGCTCGGAACGGCGTTAATGATGGTGGTGACATTACCCTTTCTGTAGGCATGCCCAAATCTGGAGGCCCGGCACCGCCGCGTAATGCCCCGCGCCGGCAGTCGCGCTGAGTTAGATCGATCTTCATTTTTCTCAGAGTGCAACTCTCGAGGGATTGATCCAGTGGACCGCATATCACGGCGCTGCAATACGTGGTTCTCATATAAGAAATCGAATGCTATTCAAACTGAGTAATAAATCACTTAGTAATGAGAAATTTACATAATACATAGTCACAAAACATAGATACTATACTTGTTTTCCACGAGTAGGTACTAAATGGTATCGCAAACTATGTTCTTCTTCTTTACTGTAGACCTATGTGGTCTGTTCTCCAGAGGGTTGCTTCTACTGTGAGGTGGATTCCCACGCAGTGGCGGTACTCCCATAGAAGCCCAGAAGCCCGGCTTGCGTAAGAATTTTTGAATCAAAACTTATTCTGGCTTACAGAGGTTCAGCTCTTGTGACTATTCCTCTTACGTCTGATGGGAACATTGTTGGAAGGTGATTTGGTGGGTTGTTGGTTTATATTGGGGCATGATTATTTAGATTTGGGGGGTTTGATTAAAAAATTCTTACACAAACCGGGCTTCTGGGTTTCTATGGGAGTACCGCCACTGATTCCCAGCTGTCCTTCCATCTTTTTGAAGGTCTTAAACGAGGACGAATCCCGTGAGACTTATTATATAGTGTAATATAGCGGAATCTGATGGTGTCCATTCTTTCGACATGACCGTACCAGTCCCTCCTTCGCTGTTTACTCCATCGTATAATATCCTCAACCTCACATATCTCTCTTATTCTAATGTTCCCCATACGATCTCTCAGTGTCTTGCTTCCTATCATCCTCCAAAAAACACTTATCTCTTATCTTCTCTTGCCTTTTATAGTTATAATTTTTTTGTTAAACTTAATGATTAAATATTAAATGTCGGCCACGTGAGGCGTCCGAGAAATCGACGTGCGTCCATGACACGATGTATGAATGTTGAGGAATCAAGAGATCTATGTCAGGAAAGAAAAGTGTGGCGGTCCATTATTTCTGCCTACACCTTCGGAAGATGGTGTAATGTTTAGTTGGCTAGTTAGTATTATAACACTAGAATTAACTTTTTGCGTTTCAATCGTTTGTCATTTAAGTAGTATTCATTTCATGGAAGTCGTATTGATTTGTCAATCGACTTCTTGGGTTGTATTTTTTAAAATGTAAACTCGTTCCGTGTAATTGTTTTTTCAATCAGATGGAATGATCCAGTTCCCGGTACGCAAGCGGGTCAGCTGAGCGGGATCGCACCTGTGACGTGTCTATGGCTCTCATTAGCCCGAGAGGCGGCTAATTAATGGCACACATGCGCACCACGCCTCCCGTTTTAACACTGCACTGCGCACTGGGCATTCCTCGGCCGGCGATCTCTCCGAGCGGCTCATGCTGGCTCACTCTTTGTTTTGCTCAATTGCGGCGTCCGGTTTTTTTATTCGCGCCTCGGATCGCTCATAAAAATTAACATCGGAATTACTTTGCGACAGAATCACGAAGATCCCGTGGATGTCTTGATGGAGCCGTTTACGTGGGTACCTGCCTACCTGCCTGATGCTGTGCAATGCTCTCAGATCATTTCCTGCGATCTTTAAAAAACTACTTATTTCACATTCTTGATGTGCTTCCAATTAGTGCCGTGACACGAAAAAAAACGAGAATATAACAAAACAAACCATCACGCCGTTTCTTCGGAAAGGTATGCAGAAAGAATGGACCGTAACACTACTCTAATCTGACACACCTCTAGTTACCTTCACATTCATCCAGCGAGTCTCGTCGATTTTTCAAACACTAACATGGTGGTCAACCTTTAAAATTGGATTCATTTGGTCATGCCATTCTTTCTTCGTATAACTATTATTACTAACTTTAATAAAAACATTTTGAAGAATCATATATAATCCACTTTACTTTGTCATCGCAAACAAAAGCCTATCCTAAAAAGCAGTGCATAATGGTGTTCTTGTTCCGACCCTTATGTATGGAAGTGAACCATGGAACTGGCAAAATACGGATGAAAGTAGAATAAATGCAGTAGAAATGAGATCTCCAAGACGAATGTGCGATAAATCTGTATATGAAGTGAATGCGGTGCGAATGAAAGTGTTATGAACAAAATAATGAAAGGGTCATTAAGATTGTTTGGACACATGGAATGAATGAGTAAAGACAGAATGGTGAAGAAGGTATATGTAAACGGCGTGAACGGAGCTAGAAATAGAGGAAGGCCGAGGAAAACGTGGCACGATCAAATAAATCAAATATTGAATGTCGGCCATGTGAGGAGTCGGAGAAATCGACGCGCGTGCATGACACGATGTATGAATGTTGAGGAACCGAGAGAAGTATATCAGGACAGAACAGTGTGGCAGTCAATTCTTTCTGCCTATCCCTTCGGGGAGACGGCGTGATATTAAGTGGATTAAAAATATTTAAGTGGATTATGCAGTATTCCAATATTCTCCTTCCAAATTAACCATGGAATTTCATCGTGTTTACGTCTTAAACCTTCAATAATGTTAAAAATAACATTTAAAACCTCAAAATTGTGAGCCAGTTTAACAAGTGTAGGATTTTTTTTTAAATGTGTTACAAAAATTGAACATATGAATATTCTGTACAACATCAAAGTGTTCAAAAGTGAACGTGTTCAAAACAAAGAGAGTAAACTAGGTAGAATACAAGCGGTTTGGCTCGCGGGTCGGTATGCGACATGAAATGACTCCTTGGAACGAGTCGAGTCGGAACAATAATTGAAGGAAGATCTCTAACTTGCTGAGAAGGGCAATACTCGTAAGTAAGTGGCGAATTGAAAATGCGATTTAGGACCGAGCGGCTGCTAATAAGTAGGAACGTACCCGGTGTTAATGATTCCATTACCAGACCAGGACGGCTCGCGGCTCGCGGCTCCATTCCTCTCCCGTCTCCGGCCGTTTATTGGTTCAAGGCATTTTCTACTGGCGCTCTATTATTTTAACTCTTTAGGTACGATATACCGATATATCGGTACAACACTTAATGACTCTTAAGTACGAAATGCCGATATATAGGCTGGACCAGCCTTTTATATGTCCAAACATGTTTTTATTTCAAATATACTCGTGCTATATATGACTATCGAATTATGTATCAAAAATATGTATTACTGTTAAAATTTAAAACACTGTTAAAATATCATAATTACTTTTGATTCACTGAGAGTGTCGCGACAGCTGTTTCGCCAACATCGGTTGGCGAAACAGCTGTCGCGACGCTCTCAGTGAATAAAAAGAAGTTGTGATAATATAACAGTGTTTTAAATTTTAACAGTAATAATGTTGAAGTATCATAGTGTTTCGGCCAAAATAATGGACTGAAAATATATATCTATCAAAGATTTTTTTTAAATCGAAGAAAAACTTTTAATAATTTTTCCTCCAATAATCTTATTCTTCTTCTTCTTCTTCTTCTAAGTGCAGGCCTTGTGGCTAGTTTCGTAATACTGAAGAGGAATTGGCCCCCTGCGAGGTCGGCTCCCACCTGTCGATCCATCTCTTTGGTGGTCTACCTTAGATTAGCCGTGCAATACAATGAGAGGGAGTCTGGATGTATCCATCCTTTTCACGTGTGCATACCAGTATCTTCTCCTTTGCCTCCTTCTTCTAACGACACCCTCGAAAAAATATTTCGAATATTTATAAATATTTCGAATATATTCGAATATTTCTCTAAAAAATCCAAATTCTATCGCGTAGTGTTCTGCCAGATATAATAATTATTAAACAATATATGTTGTTTACATGTATAAAATACTTTATTTTTCCATGGATTATTGCCACTTCGTAGACATAAAAAAATCTATACTCGTACCCAAAGGGTTAAACAGATCTAACGCTCTTCTCAAATTATATAATGTACATATTATTTATTTCCCATGATGACATATTTACATCCTTTCAGCATAAATAATGCCACCCGGGTGTAAAGCTTGTAAAATTTACATAAATTATTATTAGTTGCCCGCTTGACATTTGAGTGTTACTTATAATCTTAATTATATGTAATATAGTCAATCTACTACCTGATAAGTACCCACATAGGTATGTGTACGCAACAATAATCTATCAACGCATCAAGTGACAGTCAGCATTTTTTTATTATGAAAACACTGTTTTATCCACTTTTGAGTCATTCAGTTCATTTCTTCTATCGTCATTATAGAATTCCAAAGCTTTCAGTTTATCAAAAATTCTTATTTTTGATATAAAAAAGGCGTCAACAGTGCTGTTTTCCTAAAAGTAATAAATTACACACTAATGCTCATTCAACAAAACGTCAAATGAATCTTTTTTTATATAAAGGATACAACATGAACCAATTTTTCAGATGTTATATTTTTGTCACATGCATCCTGTTTAATTTTAATTTGCACGTGTTAAATCTTTGTTTCGTGTATTTTGTTTAGAAATAATTTTGTTAGTTCTTCGAGGGCCTTCGTGGCAGAGTGGCAACAGCTATGAATTCCCTCTCTGTATTTGGTCTGGTAGAATTCACGTGATAAAAATGCATACAGTAATTGGGTTTAAATAACTTTGTGAAAACTAAAATGTGGAAAGTAATGGGAAACTATCAAATTCAAGGGCCAAGTGGCATCCTAAGAACCAGTAAATACCTACATTAGATTTGCTGCAAACCAATCCGTAGGATTGAAACTTAAAACCGATGTTCTGCGGGATACCCACTTATACAGTGAGGGCCAAAAGTGAAAGCTGTGTGTTCGTCGTCATAATTAAGCTTAGACCATGTAATGTTCTCTGCGAAAATTTGATTGGTATGAAAACACCCCTGTTTTAAAAAAAACCTTTCGACGATGAAGGTAAAATAATGATGAAACAACTAACTAACTAACTAACCACCACGCCGGAGGAGTAGGCAGAAATAATTGACAGCCATACTGTTCTATCGTTACATACTTCTTGATTCCTCTACATTCATACACCGTGTCATGCATGCACGTAGATTTTTCCAACTCCTCGCGTGACAGTCATTTAATATCGATGAAACATGTTGAGAAAAATAAGTTTTAAAAAAACAGTGCTTTATTTAAGTATTGGAATAATTAATATAAAATCAAATAAATTACTGTTGTGTCGGTGTAAGTACTGTGCATTTTTATTTAACAGGATTGAACCAACGCTACACCAGCTACAGTATCCGGTGAATAAAGACGTGCAGTAAAGTATGCCGAGCATGCCGCGATAATTTATCGTCCCGTTTCCTACAATCTCGGGTGAACGGAATTTAGAAATATCCGATATAGTAATTTATGCAATGCCTATTTGAAATAAAAAAGAGCTCCACTCCACCTGGTGGGAAATTGTACCTTAATCACAACTGGCTGTTTCACAGAGGCTTTGACTTTTACGATCTCGAGAGGATTTAATGCCGTCCAATCGACTGGTGTTAAACATATACGGCTTAATTAAGGGTTATTTATTGGTGGGATGATTGATTCTACATGTGAGAGAGGCACGTAATGGCCGCCGCGCCACCCAACGGGGATCTTACTCCGGCCAACTCATTATCCCGATAGACAAAATGCTCAAATATATCTATAAATCTGTTCACTTTATTGACGAGACTTTTTTTAACACGTTTTTCAAATACATCTCATGGCTCGCGAACCTATGAACTTTATTACAAAGTCTTATTTGTTAATATAAAACATATTTTAAACCGTTTTGCATCGTTCAATTTAAAACACTGTTATTTTTATTATCATTATTGTTATTATTATTATAATTATTATTATTATTACTGTTAAAATTTAAAACACTTATAATATCACAATTGCTTTTTATTCATTGAGAGTGTCGCGACAGCTGCTTCGCCAACCGATGTTGGCATCATCAGGTGTTACAATAAACTATGAAGTATCATAGTGTTTCCGCCAAAATAATGGACTAGTTATTATTATTATTATTATTAGTAGGAGTAGTAGTACTATTGTTGTTGTTGTTTGGTATTATTATTATATCTTAAAATTTCGCAAAATAAAAGTGTTATGAACAAAAAAATGAAAGGGCCGTTAAGATGGTTTGGACACATGGAAAGAATGAATGAAGACGGTATATGTAAACGACGTAAAGGGAGCTAGAAATAGAGGAAGGTAGAGGAAAACGTGGCATGATCAAATTTATCAATTATTAAATGGCAGTCACGCGAGGAGACGGAGAAATCGACGTTCGTGAATGACACGATGTATGAATGTAGAGGAAGAGAGAGAGAGAAGTATGAGAAGGATATTACAGTGTGGCGGTCCATTATTTCTGCCTATCTTTACGGGTAGACGGCGTGATGGTTATTTAGTTAGTTTAAAATTTAATATGATCGTTTTGTGAGAAAATGAAAACAATTAGTCCCGCGAACAAAATCAACCGTTTTACGAGTTGAATTTAGTGTTGATGTGTGTTATAAGAGCTGGCGACAGTCTCATAGTCAATAGTCTAGAGTTCTATAGTTCAGTCCGGTATGTAACGCTTATGTATTTATTATAGATATGTCTGCATTCAACTGCGCTAGCAGGAGACACAAACCATTACGGTTCTGAGAAGGTCCCAAAAAGCCAGCTATCCAAAGAAGCACTCAAATTAAACAATACGAAAAAAATATTCTAATAATCCATAATACCCATCGGTACTGAATAATTTTCAAGTATAGTTTTTTGTCTTGTATTTTAAATAATAATTAAATAAAACGATGTTTTTTAACTACTTCCACTTTTGTCTTTATTTAGACAGCGACCGGTTTCGCCAGGCTCGCTGGCATCGACACACTGGTGCCAGTTCCAGAATAATATATAATTAAAAAAAAATAGAATAATTAAAAAAAATAATGTTGTTATTTGAAATTTCGTGGTAGAAGTGCTTTCTAAAAAATCTTTTTAAAATGTCATTAGAATCTGGATGCCAGCGAGCCTGGCGAAACCGGTCGCTGTCTAAATAAAGACAAAAGTGGAAGTAGTTAAAAAACATCGTTTTATTTAATTATTATTTAAAATGAACTTCCATCAAGAGATTTCAGTAAAATCTTTTGATTATCTTGTATTTTATACTAGTATGAAACATATAAATAATAATTAAATAAAACGATATTTTTTAATAACTATTTGCACTGTAAAAAAATAATGTTGTTATTTGAAATTTCATGGTAGAAGTGCTTTGTAAAAAATCTTTTTAAAATGTCATTAAAATCTAATAATGTTCAACATAAATGAATTTTAACTTATAATGCATTTTAAAAAGATTCGTATTATTTTAATTTTTATTTCTTTATTTATTTCGATAGCGATTGATTTCGCCTTCCTAGCTGGCATTGACAGACTGGGACCAGTGTGATCAATGGCACCTGGAGAAACCGGTCACTGTCGAAATAAAAACAAATGTGGAAGGAGTTAAAAAAACACTGTTTTATTCAATTATTATATTATTTAAAATGATCTTCCATCAAGAGATTTCAGTAAAATCATTAGATTATTTAAAAAACACATGTTTTATAGATTTACACTGTATATTGGCAGGTATTGAAAAAATAAGATTGTGTAAATATCTTTATATTTCGTTCAATCCATACTTATGAACATTTAAATATTTGAACAGTATAATTCCTTAGTAAAATTAAGTCAACTAACAGATGATGTAACTCCAACGATATTTATAAAACATTATATTAAAGTTGGTTGTCAAGGTGTAGAATGATACAGTATTCATGTAGTTTTTAAATATAACGATCCTAACTTTGTACAAGATAAGATGTGAGATCTTTTTTTATAAATGTATAATCTTATTTCCAAAATTCGGCTATGTTATTAAAGCAATAGGGATTTTAAGAAATAATCCAAATGCTCAGAAACACGAATTTATTTATAACATGCTTGTATAGCATCATATGGCATTTTCTAAAGAGCCCACGAAATGATTAATTAAATAAAAACGGGCTTTTTAAACAATTCAATTTTCAAATTCAGCCTTGTAATCTCAAGATTTATTTAAAAACATTTAGATGGAAAGATAGCTGGTCTTCCACATCTCAAAATTATGCCAATTCCGAATCAACAGATCACCAGATCTAATTGAAGAAGAAAAAGACGATGACGATTTTTTTAATTATTTTTTTAAATAAAAAGACTAATATCAATGTTTTACATCAATGATATTAGAATTTATTTTACAATCTTCAATGTGACCAGATAATAGCTCATTATTATGAAGAAGGAATCTGGTCGTGTCCAGGCTTGAACCCACGTCCCCTGGATCAGGAGCCAAGCGTTCTATCCCCTAGACCACCACCCGGCGCCATTTTGCAAGCAGGAAAACATTCAATATTGTCATAAAACACAATATAAATATACGATTTTTCTTCGCAATTTTATCGGGAATGACCCAGATTTTACGCAGAAATATTTCGTTCCGTGAGCTTAGGCGGGCAGTTTGTCGTAATGAATTAATGGCCGCTCCTGTTAATTAAAACCCGGCAAAAAGTTGTGGACTCCTACAGCAGTGACATGGCGAGTATAGGTGATCAGTGTGATGGCATTTGGTGTGTGCCTTCTGTCACCCGAGCGGCGGGACGGCTTGCCACGAGGAATGTGCTTTTTGCGCCGCGCCGAAGTGTATTGTCTACCTGCTGCCTATAAATGGCATTATCCAGGGTCGGTATACTCCATTCTGTTCCGTGACAGCGTGTAAAAAGCGTTTAGGCGCGAAGATTCTCATTTGTTCAAGAATTGGCATTATGGGTTGGCTTCTCTTCCTATGACAATAAATATTTTGTTGTATTTGAATTACAATTGTAGTCCAGAACATTTGAAACACAGGACAACCACATTGTAACGCCATTAAACCATACCTGTTTCTAATTTTCTTAGTAAATTCGAATAATAAACTTTAATTTCTTTGGTGTAACCACACACTTTCTTACCTTAAGCTTCTCATTACTCTATTATATGTCAACTGTTTCTCTAATTAATAGTAATGAAAACGTCTGTTTTCTAGAAGTTTTATTATAATTTATGGGACTAACATGTTTCGTCTTGAAATGGAATAAAAATTGTAAAAATACTTCATTCTGATCAACTATCATGAAACATCTAGAAAATAAACGTTTTCATTAATATTACATATTTAATATGGAGTTTTACACCATCGTTCTAGAAACAATTAATGTTTTAATAACATTCATTTTATTCATGTAAGGATTTATGTATGTATGTCTTTTTTGACTACTCATATGGTATAATCGCTATTAAAGCATAGATTGACTTGGTAATGACGTATATACATTGATCTTCCTGGATTTCGTGTCCTATACACAACTTTAAAATAAATTTTCATTGTCATTACATACCTACTTATGTTACTGATTAGTATTACAACATAACATATAAAATCTTTTAATATCAAGTCTATTTTTACTGTACAATCAATTACCTGATTTTTTAATCATCTTTGAATTTTAGTATTGAACCCATTAGACAAAGATTCGGTCAGGAAATGCAAACGAACGACAATAAATTTCAAACTAAAATAAAAGCTTTTACTTCCCGTCTGTCGATAAGCCCTTACTTAAAGAAATACCCGAGATTAGTAAGTGGGACTCTTATTCAGGTGTCCCTGATCAATGGCTGTTTTATCTGCCTTTCATCTTTGTCTGTTCTCCTTTCATTAGTATAACAGGAAAGTTGGAATGAATAATGCCTTTGTCGCGGCCTGCCTGTTTCCTTGGCTCCGGACCTTCGAGCATACTCGCACACAGCGCATACATACATAGCATATATTCGCGGGACCAATGGCATTGATCCGAATGCTCATAAAGACTGCACAATGAACAAATCCTATTGCACAAAATATTGCATTGATCTTTCCTTTTACCTGAACCAAAGTAAACATCCAATGGTTGGCTTGTAAATAAAGGTTATGAATCAAAATATTTCAAATAAGAAAAAATATATATATTTTTTAAATGGTCCATTGTTCTCGCCGAAACACTATGATACTTCAATATTATTTGTGTTAAAATTTAAAGCACTGTTATAATATCACAATTTATTTTTATTCACTGAGAGTGTCGTGACAGCTATTTCGCCAACCGATGTTGGCATCATCGATCGCCAATATCAATCAAATGCAGCGTTCACATTTAGATTTAAAACACCTCTTAATGCGCCCTTGAGGTGAATTCATCACAAAAACTATTTGTATAAAACGAATAAAAAGAAATTGTGATATTATAACAGTGTTTTAACGGTTTGTTGGAACGTGCTGGTATAATGCAGTCAGCAATTTTTAATAAAATCACCGTAATATTAAAATTGATATGTACAATTTTAATAATATTGGGTATCATCATCATCGTCGTTCAATATCATTAAAAATGCACCTACCCATTTTAATATTACAGTGATTCCATTAACAATTTCACTTGTTCCAACAAACCGTCACAAGAAAACAAATGAACTCCAAAAACTATTCATTATTATTTCGTTTTTGTTATATAAACTTAAAATCAAAAACTTCACCGGATTCGTAAGATAAGTAGGTACTACTTAAAAATTCGTATTCGGACGTATTCTATAAAATAAATAACAAGTAACACTTTTTACATTCGAGAATTTATTAAAAAATGTGATGGTAGTTTTTGTATGAGAAAGGAAATTGTCTTACACAGAACTTCTGTATTCGCAATATGATGTGTGTGAGTTTGTACAATGAGCAGTGAGCAGTCTGCACGGCGAACAGAGCGATCCATGCCCATACGCATGACGTGAAATCATACAATTGTCCATTAATGGGATCCAGGCGATTTGGCATACAAAGGACAATCCTCCGCGAAAAGAACAGTCCTTTGTGAAGGGCTGGGGACCACATGGGGTCACATGGCATGGATGTTTGTTCTCGGAATACATAGTCCCGGCGGCGCCACGGGGAAACCCCGCTTAGCCCGAGTCAAAACAATCGTTATTCCAGCGTTAGAAATCTGATTTTATTATGCCCAACTCCGCGGCGCGGGTCCAGGAGCCAATAAACATTTTTGAAAATGGCCCGTGTCCTCGTAATACCCCTATCCTAATTTCAAAGCGAAACCAATATCACATAGAAATATATCGACGGAAGCAAAGACGGCGGTGCACAATGGGATTCTAGTGCCGACCGTTATGTATGGCATAACTTAAGTGAAGCTTGGAGTTAGCAAAAGGATGAAAGTAGAGTAAATGCCGTTGAAAGTTGAAATGAGAAATGTGTATGATAGAATACCGAACGAGGAAGTAAGAAAGGAATGTCTGGCGAATGAATGTGTCCTAAATAAAACTAAGGAAGGGTCACTACGATGGTATGGATATATGGAACGATTGGATGAGGAAGAATGACTTAAAATATATGTATGAGTGAAGTTAATGGAAAAAGAAGTCAAGGAAGTTCAAGGAAGACATGCACAATCAAATTAATCAATTACTAAAAGGCGGCCATGTTCGAAGTCGGAACCATTGACGAGCGTGTTTATTATGGTGTGTGAATGTAGAAGAGGCCTGAGAGTTATGTCGGTATAGAACAGTGTCGTGATCCATCCTCTCTGCCTACACCTGCAGTGAAACAGCGTGATGGTTACTTAGTTTAGTACGCATTAATCCGCCTTAAATTCCTTTCTTACTTCATCATACTATAGGCAGTCTATCATACATTGTTTTACTGCACATTCTTCTTGCTTATCTCATTTGAATTCTCCTGAAATATAGCAGCAGCTAATAGTATTTTTGCGCCCCACATAAGCACATATAGATTTTTACTTTTGATTGTTGACTAACGAAATATACATTTTTTAAATAGACTTCGAGTTTACAAACGGCTTAAGGTCGAGTGCTCCATTTAAAGACAATAGTTTGTCTTTGCTTGAAATGAGAAGATATAAGTTATTGTGCATTGGTAATGGAAAAATTAAAAGCTTTTGTTGTTCGTGAAACCACATTAAGATCCCACAATATGTGCCCTACCCCCCTCCCTTTCCGCGTACTTAAGCTTTCCGTTATGTCGATGATTTACAACTCTGAAAGAATCTGGAAGAACAAAAAAAGGCCTTGTATATTTTAAAGGAAAAAGGCCGTGAAATATAAAACCCTATCCTTTCAAAGCGCATGAACCAAATCCGAGAAAGGGAACAAAAAATGAGAAAAGATTTTCGATGTATAGGGCTGCCATCGTCCCAAGCACCGGGGCCTCGGAGTGATTTTGGAAATATTTCATTTTACTTTATCGAACAAAGACAATATCTCGCTTTTTCTTACAGTCCCAATACTTATCTTCTAATTATGCCTTCAGTAAATAAAAGAATACTAGAATGCGACTATATTTTTTAAATTTATTACTATAGCATAGCGTTCATTTATAGTTTCTTGATCAATGATGTAAAACTCTTAATTTGATAAAGCCTTAGCAAGGTGAAATATGTCAATTGAATAAAATATAGTAAAACTTCTAGAATACTAACGTTTTCGTTTATATTAAGCATACTTTCAAACCGATCGTTTTTTAAGCGGTCACATCTAGATTTTTAAGATTTAAAACACGTCTTAATGCGCCCTTGAGGTGATTACATCACAAAAACGGCGCTTTAAAAGTTAGCATATTATTATTATTATTATTATTATAGCGTCCTTTTTAAGTCACTAAAAGTTACGTTAGCTACAAAACTTGCGGAAGTCGGCAGTCAGGGGGTTCTGTGAAAGATATTTGCTGGAGATTTTTTGTAATATTTCGTTTAAAAAAGACATATTTTAATTTATTGAAGATAAGTGCATAGATTATGAAGTGAAATTGATTAATCCTTAGAATCTCTGTTATTAACCTCTTTGTATTCTATATCTGATGGTTGCAATCTCCGACTTCATGGTGATTGATCATCACACCCTAGAATGACACCACGAAATACAGACATAACTCACGATCTTAAGAATTTATTTTTCTTTCGTTAGTAAAATTTAAGAATATTTTCTAGTTTGTTTCACACATTGCATACACGAAGATAATAAGTTCTCATATTGTGGGATTAAGAATTACTACCGAATGTTATTTTTTGTTCAGAAAAACGTGTCTAAAGCTAATATTTCCATCCCAGACTGAAGCTCTTTCGATGAAAAAGTGCGGGCCTATTTTTAGACGGATTCTCCTAGAGATTCTTGTTTCGTTTTTTTTACCAGAATTTTGCCATCAACGAAACAAAAACAAACGAAATGGTTTAAAACATTTTTTCCACTCTCGAAGTGTGCTCTTAAAGAACGAAATAAAATTTTAGCAACTATCTTTGTCTGGATATACACGTTTCCGAGGGTGTTGGAAAGAGAAATAAACTTTCCGGTGTTTCGGCGGGCAACAGGACAGTCGAAGAGTTATCCCAAATAATCCCGTCCGGACCATTTCTGTACCAAGATATCAGAGAGGATGACGGCTCCGGCATATATATATGAGACCGTTATAATCTGCTTTTTGGTTATGTGAGCTTGGTAAAGGTTATCCTAATACGAACTGCATACAGGGGCGTAGGTACCCAGGGACCATTTTATTTGTATAACGCGGAATAGGCTTCAACGTAACATTTCAATTAATATAACAACTATTTTTTAATATTATTTCTTGAACAATCACGTTAAACTCCATATTAAATTTCCAGATCCAGATTTCTACAGCATCCTTAAGATGATAAAAAAATAGCGCTCTTTAAACTATCAAATAATAATAATAATCATTATTTTTATTATAAATAATTAATACGATGAAAACGTATGTTTTCTATAAGTTTTTATTTTGTTTTCTGGGAAGGTCCAGATATTTGAAATGCCTTAAAAAGGCAAAACATGTCATTCCCATAAAATGAAATAAGCCAATCAAATGATTTAACGGAAATCTCTTGATGGAAGTTCATTATAAATAACAATTAAATAAAATAAGACTTTTAGAAAACAGACGTTTTCTTTCATATTAAGTATTTTGTTCCAAAAGCATAATATATTTTGAATTTCCTTATATTTTGCGGTACGAGATATCATTAAAACTTCAAAATCAAAAGTAGATACAATAATAATTGAGTTTTTAAATTTAATTGTTCGTTTGCAATTCAATGTAATTTTTTTTAAAGATTGATATTTATAATATGTGGAATATTTTCTGTAAGCCACTGTATACAATTCATTAGCGGAGATATATGCAGTGGAACTAGAGAACATAAGACGTTTTATACTCGTAAATACAAGCAATGTATGTAGGATACATAAGATTATAAAAAATATATCTCTTAAGATATTTGTTCAATTCTGAGAAGCAGTGCCACCTTTGATTTCCGTTTCAGATATAGAAGGTTAAAAACATACCAACGGCAACAAATAAAAAACGTGTTGTGGAATCAACATTTTTTATATTAATAAATATTTTTTGGAGATAACTAATTAAGACATTTTTTAACCTATAAACAACTGCATCATCAGTCAACCTATTTCAATGACCACATTGCAATCCTAAAGATCACACATGTTTGCATTGCTTCGTATAAATAACCTAAATGAATTCACAATAATAATTTTAATCATATTGTATAGTGAAAGTGAATCGCTTTCTGGTAAGTGACATGTTAATAAATAATATTATATCTAATGTATATGGACGGAATAATGATATCCATATTATAAATTTTAACTTGAAACGGTTGCCTCTTTAGTCTTCTGAATTTGATTTTTAAAAATCCTTTGGAATGGCTTTTCTCGTCGCTATCATTATACGAGCTTTCTTACTTTATAATTTACTCTTACATTTTCCGCTGTGCAATATTTCTTTAAAGCATTTGACTCGAGCATCCTGTCCGAATATTTTCGCTTGCGTCTCAGACCATCACTCACGACACTTGTCCGGTTCGCGATTTTGACAGCTAGGCTCATGTGTACACGGATCAGTTTCGCGATATCTGTTTTAAAATGATCCCGCGGTCGGTTTGGTGTTTGGTGCTCGGTTATACAGTTTACCGGTATTGTTGTGTCCAATCGATTTTTTTCTTCTTTTTAAAATCCAAAGATACTCGGGAGACTGGTTTGGATGTTTTTTGTTTCAAGGCTGGACGCAGGCTGACTTTGTATCATGCATAGTAAGTATAAAGATTGATCCATGCACGTGGTTATTGTTGAAAGAGACATAATTGGTAGTGATGACACATTTTATAAAAACCGTTTTATTGTGTATCGAATCAGGTAATTCCTTAATAGTATCATTGGGCAATTCCGTATTCAAATTCGCGGCGTGGGTGTTTATCTGTACAAAAATCTTTTCTTATAAATGCGTGAAAAGAAACTCAGTCCGGTACCTATCTGTTTAGGTAAATAATCGCCGGGCGAAGTTTACGTAATTTATGCCAGAGAGTAGGTAGGTGTGGGTCCCGTAAAAATATTATCTTAACTTCGCGCCAACACAGGAAGAGCTCCTTCTATCTCCAAATGGCCATGCCCGTTACAAGAACAAGGTCCCAATGAGCGCATTTTTTACAGAGTTTTATATGGGTGTATCCGGCATGAAAAAGTCAAAAGTCCGCTATAGGCATTCCATTTTGCCTCGCAGATAAGTTTTAATATCAACAAACATTTTTATGGTGTTGTTGAAGTTTTATCATTTCGTCGCCATCTTTGCCTTAGAAAAGCATTTTTTGTTCACCTTATCACCTGCCACGCTATTATTATTTTACTTCTCAATAGCGCGACTCGGCTTCTTCTCATATCGAAATATTTTATTTTTGGTAGGTATATAATTAAATTAAAATAAAAACTTTACTTTATACACCGAATTGCTTCCTTATTTTATGACAAATCGGTATCACTTTTTCAATTGGTTTCGTATCGTAAACATATGTGAGTTTTGATCAACGCCTTGATATTTTGAGATTATTATAAACTTTTTATTATTATTTATGTTCAAAATAAAACAAGAAAATATAAAGCACACGTTAACCATCCTAAGTATTTGAACGTACGTGATACGCTCACTGTGACTGTACCATTCTGCGCTATTCCGTATCACGTACGCGCTTGAGAAAAAGTAATGTACCTAAAATGTACAAAATGATACGCGCGTGTGCCAACAACACTCGAGTACAAGTCTTCATAAATATGATAGTTTTACAAGGGGCAGGCGAAGTGTGTGGCCGAGTATTTGACGTTTCGTAATTTTAAAAAATATAATTAATATATAATTAAATTTCATTAATAAAAAACATGCTTATTTGCACGTTTCTCTGAAAATAACCCAAAGGTAGGGCGGTTAATAAACGTGTTATTAAAAACATAGTGAAAATAATTTGTAAGGAGACATGTTAACACAGTGTTAACGCCTTAACCTTTAAAACAGATAAAATAATTGCTATTTAAGTTCCCTTCATTTTTTTTATTGTTTAACGTATTTTTTACTTTCTTTCTATCGTAGACATCCGTAACATTGACGAGTTGATTGATTTCCTCTGGAAAGCTGTGTAGCAACCCTCTAGAGAACTGATAAAGCCAGACACTAAAAGTTGCATTCTACATATTGTAAAATTTATTGGGGTTGTTTAAGGTGCAATAAAAACATTAAATTTCGACACTTTTAAAGTGGCATCGGTCGGGGCGGGGGTAGGCGGGGGTAACGCGAGCACGGAGCCCGCGGGTATTTTGGTCTGTACAGAAATGCTCTCGTCTGCCTGTCTCTCCTGAACTGACAGTTTTATGATGAGCAATACAAATGTTTTTTTTTGCTTTTCTCCTTGCGGGGTTATATACTTTTATGAGCGTTTAGGTTAAAAAAATACTTCCTAGCTAAAATTTACGACCTGTAAGAACTTATATGGAATGTGCAGTATATAATTAAGGACCATTCGTGTCCTTTAGGTTTTTTGTTTTAAAATTTATGTGATTACTTATAGATAAAATTTATTTATTTAAAGAAAATCATAAGCAACATAGTATAATTAATAATGCAAATATAATCAAAACGTTTAAATACAGTTAGAAAATACAATTATAAGAAAAACAAATAGCAATTAATACATCAGAAATAGATGCTTTATGAGGGTAACTTCAATGTCTCGGAAAATCTAAAAAGATGTGGTTTAGAAGGATTATTGCCCTGCCCACGGGCATTACCTTAAAGATATCGGTTCTACATAGTGGCAGATAAAATATGTATTAGCAAAAATTACTATTTTAATGGTCTTATAGGTGTGTAAGCACTTATGAGCCTCACGAATTAGAAATGTGTCTCTTTACATAAGTAGGGGCACGTAATTACGCGTGCATACGTGATTTATAATTATTATTTACTTAATTAACACCCAACGACTATATTCGTAGTGTTTCTAAATAAATCTAATTCTTGAAAGTTTACACAAAGTCATGATTATCGTACAATCCGGAACAGCCGAGCCGAGTGCAAGATTTACAATGTGGCAGTAACACTATTCATCATATTCTTTTTTGTGTCATCTCTGACTTTCCGTCTTTTGACACGTATTTTTCAATGTCATTCCTGCCGTCTCTCTCTGTTATGGGTAGTTTGGCGAGAAGGCGATAATGGGAAATAAGCGAGGGATGTCATAAAGCAATAAATAACTACGAGATTAAAAAACAGATTACTCCGAGACAGACTTAATCATCTAAACTCATTTTCTCCTTGTGTCTCGGAATCATTAAAGACCCGCTCATTGTGCTCATTGATAGCATCGGAGCTCCGGCGCGAGGAGACGCGAAGTGGGATGCGTGGAGCGGGAACATCACCTCCGTACCTCGGAATACCTACAGCAGCATTATCTCACGGCTGATTGCGGACCTCAGCGTGGGATTAAGACGAATAAATTCAGACTTTCGGGACATTTCGTGAACTGTCAGCGGGGATTTACTTTCCGGGAGCGTCGATATTTTTATTCGGTTAACAAGACAACTTAAACTTAATCGTTCTTATCCGAAAATCTCACGAAATTTATTACCCAATAAATCGGCTTATTTTTTGTACGTTTTGACGCAATATTAACTTTTTTTTAAACGATGCTAGCGACTATAATCTTTTATTAAAATAATACGCCAGAGATTTATATGTAGATTTAAGACCTCGAGAACAGCTGAGCGTCTTGCGCAGCGCGCGTCCAGCCATAGCCAGGACGCAGGACGCGGGGCGGCCGGGCCGTGTGGTTATCAGCCGCCAGTGTAATAAACTTGATATATTATACATATCGAGCGGTAGGTAAGTGCGTACTCCTAATCGAACAGGTTCAATGTTCCCGGGAGGCGGGGGGGTCGCCATGTTTACCTTCCCCCGGCCGCCCCCCGCGCCCCATGGCGAACCTCCTCCTCTGTTTTGTTAACCTGTCAAAAGCAGAACGCGGCGGTCGTTTTCCGGGAGTTTTTTGAGTTATTATACTCTCTCCCGCGCACACACACCACTATATAAATACTTAAAGTAATAATAACACAGCCACGGGCATTTAGTGCCATGTCTGGTTAGGAACGGAAAGTTGCCGCGAGCGCAGCCCCCGCGGTCTGCCAGAACCGAAGTGAGTCAGCGTAATGATTGTGATAAGTAAGGGAACGTATTTGTGTACGTAAACTCCGTTTCCTTCATCATGCTCGCCACTTGTAATCGTTAGAAATTATTTCCCCCTTTCTTCGAGTCCTATGTAGATTTTCGATAAAGGCATTGGAAGGTAAAATACTTACAAGTTCGATACTGACGGCAACGGTAGATAAACAAATACTGTTCGCGTGTGTACTCCTTACTACTAGCCCGCGCGGCGGGCGGGGCGCGGGCGGCCGGACACGGCGCGCTCTGCCTCAATGGGAGCTTTAAGCTTTCAGTCATTTTGACTGAAAATCGATTTCTGTTGACCGTGAATTATTATTGGACTCTGAGATGACAACTGAAAAATTTGCTTTCATCTGTATCTATATTCATTTTACTTGTTTAATGATTAAATATCAACTATAATATATGATTCTCACACGTTAGATATGCGGTAACCCGCTGTAGGAATACACGAGCTTTACAAATTCAATTCAAATTTGAATTTTGTTCGTGAAAGTGTGTTATTCTTTATAATGCACGCATATTTTTTATATAATAAAGAAATATTGCGATCTTTCGAAACATGTTTGTTATAAAAATAAAAATAAAGAAATTTATATATTTTAATAAATGTTTAAATTTTGAAGCATTTTTATATGCATCAAAATTAATTTTTAAACGTTTATTGCGACAGCTGTTTCCCCAATGTATGTTAGCATCATCAGAGGTTACAAACAGCTTGAATAAATAGTTGTTTATAACACCTAGTATAATCGCAGTGTTTCGGCCATAACAATGGAGTCTCTATAAATTTAATATTAATTATTTACAGAATAGAGTTTTTAAATTGTTTTATAATTTGCGACTCTTAAATTGCACTCTGAACGTTTCAGATAATCATCTAACATTGTAGTTCGGCTTTAAATGAGTATTTTTTTAAGCACTATGAGTTTAGAATATTAATAAATGCCCGGATAGGCCCTTCGGGTCCTGGGCCCATCTGCTCAGCGCTAAACAATGGGGGAATTAATTAAGTGCGTTTTTAGCTAGCAGCCAGGTTATTAACAATCTCCGGAGAGACGAATTCGTTTTATTTTTCGTAAACGAAATCTCAGCCGTTATGTCTGACGCACAAACCCGCGGTCGCAAGAAGAGAATGATACTTAACTGTTGGGCAACACTCCTACGATGATTAAAAAAGTTACATACTATAAAAGAAATGATTCCAACTTGATGGAACGTATTACAAACTAATGATATGTACATCGGGTTAATGATTAGTTAGATTACCAACGGACGGATTATTTTTTTCATTGTTGTAATCATCGAAAAAAAATATATGTATACCCGTTCCCAAATTACTTACAACATAACAATTAAGTTTCCGATCTTATAAATCTTGTCAAATTAACTACATGTTATTTATAATTTATAATGAAAAATTGTATTTTTAATTGAAATATTGTGTGCTACTGTTCGGGCAGTCCCGCGCATGCGCGGTGCGGCCTTGATACGAAATCTGTAGACGCCGTTGAAACGTCCTAATAAATCATCACTTGAATAAATTAATTTCTGCCTCCCGTCTCGTAGCAAGTGGCATTCTGGCCCGCAACTTGTTGGCCACTAGCGGCTTCTGGACCAGCCAGCTCGGTCTCCGGTGTCCATTGTCCTATCACAGAAAATATGTACTCAATGCACCCGCTTGCTGGGAATCTCGTTAGGGTTTTATGACGCGTTAAAAAATAACACGTACATATATATTTTTGACCTTCATTTCCTTGTAATTTTTACTTTTAAGGATCAGTCAAAATATGAAACAATCTTCCAGCAGACCTTAAGTGCATTGAGAATCAATCAGAGTTTAGATCGAGACTCAAAACGCACCATTTCAAATTATCATTTCCTGACAGGAAGGACTGATCGACTACGTCAGGTGCAGCCTTCATATTAAATATGTTTACTATTATTGTTGTCATTATTATTATATGTATTATTTTTATCTAGTTGATAAAACGGAGCATCTTCTACAGCGCCCCTGAGATGAGTACCTAATTCATAAAAATGGAGCTCTATAAATTATCCAATCTATTATATATATTATTATATGGAATGTAAGGCGGATGAATGCGTGATAAATAAAATTAAGAAAGGGTCACTAAGATGGTTTGGATATATGGAACGAATGGATGAGGGAATAATGGTTAAAAAGATATATATACAAGTAGTGTGAATGGGAAAATAAGTCGAGGAAGGCCAAGGAAGACATGGAATGACCAAATTAATCAATTAATGAAAGGCGGCCATGTTCGAAGTAGGAACAATCGACGAGCGTGCATGTCACGATGTGTGAATTTGGAAGAGGCGCGAGAATTATGTCAGGATAGAACAATGTGGCGATACATCCTCTCTGCCTACCCCTACTGAAGAACGGCGTGATGGTTAGTTAGTTATATTTTTGACGTTCGTTTCCCTGTAATTTGTACTATTAAGGATTAGTCAAAATATGTACTTCATAAGTATTTCATTTGGTTTTGATTTAGTTACAGTTATGGGATGAAAGAAGGTCACGTCCGAAATATGCAGTGAATAATATTTTTATTTTGTAAAAATATTTAATGTGTAAAAAGTGGATAATACAGTGTTTACAATTCTCCTTCCAAATATTATTTTGTTCTTCTTCTTCTATGGCCCTACAGCACATATCGAGCCTTAGCCTCCAATATTATTCGCCTCCAACTCCTCCTGTCCTCCGCTTCGACCTTCCAATCTGACACTTGTAACAATTTCGCCCCACCTATCCCAACTTCATCCGCCCATCGCAGCCTTGGTAGTCCAATTGGACTTCTGCCACCTGGGTGTCACTCCAGCAATTATTTTGTAATCGGTATTAAATTTTGGTGTCTTTTAAACATTACAAGTATTTTTTTATAGACTTAGGAGCGTTAACATTGTGTAATTCCAGAAAGATGATTTAAAAAATGAAAATTCTGTTAACTACTTTATTTTTCTCGACATGTTTCGAAGTTTTACTCCTTCCTCGTCAAGATTCTAAGTATGTATCTCGTGCAAATTAAAATTGGACAGGCTACAACGGAGATCACAAGTGGTGTAAATCCTTCCAAAGTTGATTAAATTAAATTTATTCATTTTAAATGATATGCATTTCTTTATTGAAATGATGTACCCAATAATTGTAAGTTTTTTTTGTTTAATTTATAAGTAGCTTGAAACGTGTATATTACAGGTATTGTGTGTGTTCATAAATAGGTACGAAGGTACAGTTAGATACTTACCGGGTAATGTTGTAACGAAGAGAACATTAGCATATTTTATGATTTATATTACCTGTCTATAGGTTCTTTACAACCTATGACTAAATTAAAAACTGAGTTTTTTAGAGAGCTTTTAATATAATTAATAATGCGGCATGAGCAGCGCGGTACCCGACAGGTGCTCCATAGGCTCACACCTTTGATGTCTATTGAAAACATCGATCTAATCTCTCCCGATGTTCACATACCTCCTATAAAAAGTCCCGAACGAAACGAAGAATGCTCTTATCATACGGGGATCAATAAAACTATATGATGTTAATTTATGTAATAACCATTTGATTAATATTGCCACTTCGCATAATTATAAAAATTCGCCATAAACGTGTTGCATTCATAGGCGCCCATAAACCCCAGTCGCGACACTATTCCCGGCTCTCAACACACAGATAGAGAGAAAACTCTTTTTATGAGTCGTTATATTGACGTGTGTAATGATTCACTAGATTAGCGTAGAATAAAACTTTAAAGTTCCAATGCTCATCTAATATGGGTGTCTTAATATATAACATACTAACTTTTTCACAAAATTCAAAATATTTTACTGAGAAGATGGCTAAAAAATATCACTTCTGGGCAGGATTAGACGATAAATCAGTACAGAAATATGCAAATATTATTTTTGGCAAATGAAGAAGATATGCAAAGATTAACGATTCTCTAAAATGAAGCATTGAGAATAATTTTGAATAGAACCACATATTTAAAGATTAAAGTAATGCTGAAAGAATTAAAAATGTGCGTGCATGGTACGATGTATGAATGTAGAGGAAGCCCGAGAGGTATGCCAGGACAGAGCATTGTGGCGATCCATCCTCTCTGCCTACCCCTCCGGGAAAATGGCGTAATGGTGAATTAATTAGTTAGTTAGTTTAAATAAATTATTATGTGCAATGTTTTATTCCTCATACCTACACAAAATTGTTAATGGACACACCTCCCAAAAATGGACACACTTAAGGTAGATCAAATTTAACTAGCATGAACATCACTATAAAACAAGAAAGAAAAATGAACTAAGGCCCCCGTTCAGAAAAAAAAACAAATCTTAAAATTGCCTTACACATATATAAATCACTGAAAATGTATGAAGATATTTCGGAGGATGTCAGAAATGAGATGAATATGAAAAAAATTTAGATTGGAATTAAATAAATGTGTAACTAAATTTTAACTTTATATTAATATTTATGTAGATTATTATTTTTGATTGTTTAAACGTTTTTGATATTAGAATATGTGTTTATGTGTAAGTGTATTATTTTAAGTGAATAAATAAATTAATAAATATAAACACACTTATTGGAGGCGATTTGGATGTGAACAACGGGATGGTAACGCCAGCTGTAACGCGTTCGCAGATTGAAATGAGAACTTGGCGAATCTTCACAAAAAGTGCTTCCGAATAAATGAAAATCACGTAACAGGCTCACGTATTAAGAGTCATAAATTTGATTCATTTTTTTAACATTCAATTTCATTAATTACAATAGTTAGATGGTGTAGGTACCTATTAATAACTCCATTTATCGAAGATTGCCGCGATAAAAAATAATCATTAATCTTTAAAAACCACGCTACTAAATTAAACTTTATCTGTTAGCCAGCTCCACTCACACACTTATTCATACAGCTTAATAGAAATCTTTCATTTTGCATAATTAAGAGTATACATTTTTGTTTCGTCACACGTACAGATGCATAGTATACCTATATATTTTTGTAGCAATAGTGTAGCCGTGAAAATGTTTTATTTTTTAAATTATATTAATCATAAAACTTCATATATAACAATAAATATGTTTTTCGATACATGTACAACGATACATGTAGGTATAACCGGTAGGTCAGATAAATAAATAATCCATCCACAGAGATAGAAAAGTAGGGATTTATCCAAAGTTTTGTTATCAACACATGCATACAGAAAATGAAATCTTACACAAGGAGACATTTTTAAATATTTATATGGTAATTTTTGAAAATTTAATTAATATTTTGAAAAAAAAAACGTTTTTAATTTTTTTATTTATTTTTCTAAATTTTTTACGAAGATACTATACCTAGATCTTTGCATAAACGATATATAATAGACTGAACAATTTAATATATTTTTTAATTGGTGAAATTCTATTAATACTGCTATTTATAACATTTTAAAATTGAATAAGATCCAATCAACGAGTTTGTATAGTCAATGAGTTAGTAATAATATTATATTAGACGAATGTGTGGTAAATCTGTATACGATAGAGTATCAAATGCAAGTATAAGAAGTGAATGCGGTGCGAATGAAAGTGTTATGAACAAAATAATGAAAGGGTTGTTAAGATGGTTTGGACACATGGAAAGAATGAGTGAAGACATAATGGTGAAGAAGGTTATGTAAACGACATGAATGGAGCTAGAAATAGAGGAAGACCGAGGAAAACGTAGCACGATCAAATCAATCAAATATTAAATATCGGTCACGTGAGGAGTCGGAGAAATCGACGTGCGTGCATGACAAGATGTATGAATGTAGAGGAATCTAAAGAAGAAGTATGTCAGGACAGAACAGTGTGGCATTCCATTCTTTCTGCCTACCCCTTCGGGGAGATGTCGTGATGGTTAGTTAGTTATCTAAAAAATAGTAACACTATTTTTAAATGTACCATCACTGTGTCCTTTTTTATTAATAAAATGGCGGTTGTTCCAAAATCAAATTTGATTTATTGGTTGAGATTGAGAGTGCACACTTCGGCCATCCGATCTGACCTAGTGTTGATGGGCGATGTCTGATTAGAGCGGTTCGCTATGAAAAGGTTGCCCGATATCGCCCGTACCCGGTGGTAGGAACCTGGGCGCGGAATTCGGCGGCCGGCCATACTACCACACCTACCCATTATGCTGCCTCCTTCTGCCCTACCTGCCACCGGGTGACCAGGGCACAGCTACCGACACGCGAGGAACATCCACGTAACTCACTTTTTTAGAATCCATTTTATAAAATCAAAAACCCGCATTGTCTCCGGATTATAATAAGTTGTGTATAAAAGCATTAATTCAACATAAATGATGTCAATACGAATGAGAACGTCTGTTTTCTATAAGTTTTTTCTAATATATTTTACGGCATGGTGTCGGATATAAATTCCGATATATTTAATGTCATTTGATAATGACTTATCAAGGTGAAACATGTCAATCCCATTAAATATAACAAAAATTCTAAAAAACGGATGATTTATTAATTATTTCCTTTTTATATTGTATAACTCTAATTCCGTCTAGAGCCCTTAGGTTTACTAATGTTTTGGAGTCACTTACCTTCTACTGATTTCACGTTGCTTTTTGATCTTGATACTTGAAATTAGTAGTCTTTAGATAATCGTATTCTCTGACTAAGTAAACTAACACTTATTTTATATATTTCTAGGTTTTTGCATTCATGTTGTAATAATTTTGAATAGTTTATAACGTTTTCCCGGTGATTTACGAGTAAGCCTTCGATACAAGTCGAAAAAAATAAACTCAAAAGTGGAAAAAACAGTGTTGAAATTCATAAAAACATCGTATTTAAAAGCTGACTAAATATGTAAGGCTTGTATTTTAGTACTTTAAATGTATACATTAAAATGATATAATATTGTATTTTTTCTCTAGAAAAAAATGACTTTATTTTCCACGAAAAAAAAAATATAGAAAATATATAAATAAATTATCGATATGAAATTACTACGTTTTTCCTTGGATTTTGATACATTCTTAGGACAGAGACGCGGAGTTATTCGAACGCCTCCCTATAAAATTTTTAACCACCTATGTACCTATTATATACGTGTGTGTCTATGAGAATATTTTGGCAAAGCAGATGCATCCGCCACTCTGGCAAGTCATCATGAGTGCCTACCGATCGCAAGTTGTAAGTGATTTATTTATTTCAAATCTTAAATTTATTGAACGATTCTATCACCAGGTGTCCAAGTTCCTAAACAGGTTTTCAATTATTACGTTAGAATTAATTGTGGGTAAGCTGATACCGATACACAAATAAATATAACCTACACTGCCTATATATCTGTTTATTTTGTTGATTTTTTTTCTGTAACACAAATAAAAATAACGATTACAACCTTTTTTTTAAACAATTATGAGTTAATTTTTCTGGATTCGTTTCGAAGGTTTCATATATTCTTAATCAGGAGAGTGGTATTAATTGCGTTAAAAAAATTCTAATGCAAAATATATAAAACTTTTGTTTCATGTCGAAAAATAGGTTTAGTATGAAAAAAAATGCTTTAATTAAAATAAAAATTATCAAATTGGAATCTTTCAGTGATGTCATATATTTATCAAAAATCAAACAATTTATTATTATATTTATTTTAGTATATTTAAAATGTTAATCAACGCACTTTCTAGATAAAAAAAATTGCATCTGAACTAGATTATATTTTGTGATACATGTGTAAATTAAAACTATAATTTAGATTTTTGAAATTGGTTTCTAATCTTATGGTATGTCCGTACAGTCATTTTAAATTATGTTCATATTACTAATAATAATAAAAAAATAAACGATTTCTTTAAAGTGGCTAATGAGTCTGCCCGACCCAAAGCCGCTCACCATCTCCCATCCAATCTCCGAGGGTAGCCTAATAGAAGAGAAGCCTGGATACATATTTCCGCTGATGGCCTATGGTGGCTTACGTCGGCTTAGAGGATCAGTCATATTAACGAATTTTTTTAACGTAAAAAAAGCCCACGGCGATTATGGAATTTGGGGATTATATTTATAGTGTTGCTGTTCGTCTATAATGGGTTTTTCTGCGAGTGTCCGATGTTGCCCGTTCGCACGTGACGCGGGCGGGCGGCGCGGCAAGGTACACTTCCTCCAAAACTAATCACCTACATTACTGAGATTGAATTCAACTTTATACGTACTAAAGATGAAAACGACTTCGAGTCAAGTCCACATTGCCGCGTTGCGCTTATTGTGAGTGCGCTCACAACCCTTCCACCTTCCACAAATTCCTTTGTTAAATGCAATTTTAAATGGATTCAAAAGATCTTTTGGACGTGGATAACAAACGTTCATTTCAAAGTGAATTCTTTTGAAAACTTTTCTCAGGTATATCAGTGTTTTTTTTTTCGTTTTACAATAGAAACTTCTCGAGATTTTAACAGATATTTCAGTCCGTGATAGCACTTTCTCACTCCGCTGACTGCGCATGCTCGAAAGTGTGAAAATGCATACGAGTTATTTGTTGTTTAACCTACATATTTTATTTAAAAATTACCAAATTTAAGAATAAAAACGAAAAATTCAAACATACGAAACGGTTTAAATACTGTGACATTAATTTAAAATAAATATGAGGCGTTAACACTGTCACTGTGGAATTCCATAATGTCGCATTTTTAAAATATAAATTAAAGCACATTTTTTTTCAGTTTTGATTATATTTTTATCATCATGTTTTGAATATCTTATACCTTCATCATCAAGAGAACGATAAAAAACTCGTATATTTATATCGTTCTCCCGATGCTGAAGGTATAAAACCTTCAAAACTACCAAGAAAAATAAACTCGAAAGAGGAAATTTCTAATTATTATTATATCTCCAAAATGTGTACTGAAAAATAGACTAAAACGTGTGTAATTCAATACAAAAGTCGTCACTACGACATTGGTTTATTGCGAAAGAATAAGCAGCTATTTTAATGGATATCTGTCATTGGGCACAATCGTATATCTTATAAATCCCAACAAATCACGCGGATACGGTCACGCAATGTCGCGGCCCCCAGAAGTCCTGGTGCGAGGCAAGTCAGCCACGTTACTAATTATTTAGCTTAATAAAGTTTCGGGCAGAGCCTCCGATTCGATAAACATCTCAATATGAGCGGCGATGATTGCTGCTATCAGCTAACTGCGGTCATTTAGAAGCGTGTGGCTCACCGAGACTTTGTCGGCGAGTATGTAATTTTGAATTCGGTTCTTCTGCAGTAGCCGTTCGTGCCCGCGCCCATAAAGGCGAGGAGCGCGGCCTAATGAAATGTTATAAAACTCATTAAGTGGGAGGAGGGCCGGAGAGCCGCTACACACTACTCCACTAAAGTAAGCACACTAAAAAACACAACCTTGCCATCATTATGCTCCATGTTAATTTTGTCAACAAAATCTTCATCCAAATATAACCTTACAAGCCTTCGTTATAAGTGTCATTATCCCGTGATGCTATAAAGGTTCAAAAATGAATTTATTCAACGTGGAACCCAGTGAATGTAGGGTGAACTTTTTTTTAAAAATGTATTTATAAAATTATAAGGTCCGACGGTGCGACACGGTCCGAGCGCGATAGGTCGTAAGTTCTCGGGTCTTTGACACGCAATTTTGTGACTTATTTTGAATGTGAACACCGGTCATATTTGCCCGGCGCCGCTCGGGAATGTGGGTAGACGTGGAAGTAATTATTGAGGTATTACGGGCCTGCCTTTTAATGGTATAATAAAGAGCTTTTTATCCGAGAAACGAAATTTCGTCAAAATTAAATCGGTAGGCGACCGGCCGGCACACGACTAATAAAATGAATTATGGTCCTTAAGATTTAGATGGGAGCCGAGAGCAACGCGGGAGCTAATGATGATGGCGGGTGCAGGTGCCGCGCCCTCTACCCTGTGCCCGCCGCAACTAGGCCCGTTAGGACAGAAGACACCTCCAACTAAACTGCATTTATGTCCCTTCAATTTTAGACGCCCGAACCCATGTTTATGACATTCAGTAGGAAACCTATCATTATGTTTTTTATTCATAACTAAATTGGGTTACTAAGTATAACACTTCGAAATAAAAAACAAACATTTACTTTATTACTACAATCCAAATAAACCTTATAAATACATGGTTTCCATGGTTTGGACACATGAAAAGTATAAGTGTAAAGAAGGTATATGTAAACGGCGTGAATGGAGCTAGAAATAGAGGAAAGCCGAGGAAAACGTGGCACGATCAAATCAATCAAATATTACATGTCGGCCACGTTAGGAGTCGGAGAAATCGACGTGCGTGCATGACAAGATGTATGAATGTAATTACTAGAAGAAATTGTCCTAAAGATAAATATAAACTACAATGTTTCTATCAGGCGTAAGAGGAATAACCACGAGAGCTAAACCTCCGAAAGTCAGAACATCCAAGTCCTAAAACATGTTTTGTAGATATACTCTAACTTTAGGTGTTACTGGTGCATTTTTTATAAGTATGTAGTGCATATACGTATATTTAATACAAAACATTTATTTGCTAAGTGCTGTCACATAAAATAAATAAATGTACTATAATAACGTTTGTACTAGATTTTTTGAGTCAGTAAGTTAGGTTAGGTTAGGTTAGGCATAGCCTTCCACGGTCCGCGGCTTGAGCCTGTGTGGCATCGGACACGATGCACAAAACGCCATTGATGTTCTTCACGCCGATGTGCTATTCTATGGGAATAATTCCGGAGTATTCTTCAGTATTAGTCTCGCGCCATGTTGTACAGTTCGATCAATAGCGGACCTAGACCGAACGCTTATTCTCTCTTAATTGTGACTAAAACTATTCTTTACAAGGCAGGTGTTTTAGATCCTTCCGCGGCTAGACCTTCTCCGTACTGTATCCCTTAATTACATAAATAACAGGCTCTCTTGTTTCCTTTAAAGAACCTTTTACGTATTTCTGTATAAAACATATTAAACCCTTAAACCAATGCATTCAGAAGTAATCAAAATTATTTCCACAATTTTTATTGAATAACATCACATAATCAATCAGATATTTAGAACGTCTCTAAAAATAACTACTAACGCTTCAAGGAGGTCTCAACCTTTTGCATTCGTTCATTCTGCTAACGCAACTCTGTCAAAATGCTCGAATATTATGTATGATCTACAGGCAACCAATAATAAAATTTTGCAGACTTATTTAGTTATGTTCTCCAAATTCAAATTTATTATCCTTTAAAACGATATTCTTGGAAACTATCGGTAAATGGAACATGAAATCGAGTCAGACCAAAGAAAACTTGGCACAATCGATATTAACGAAGAGTGTAAAATAAATCGATAGTCGTTCATGACACGGTGTATGAACATTGAGAAGACTAGAGGCATCCTCGTTGTAATGTTGTATTATTACCATAGTAATTTAGTGTAGGCTACAATCATGAAACTTAATATAAATCAGAAACAATTTGTGTTTTTTTAAACGACTTCCAACTCTGTTCACTGTACTATTTCACCCCCTGCAGTCCATCCCCTCCCAGGAGATCACAATGTGGATCCAAGAAAGGGAGAATGGGTGTAAAAAAAACTCAGGGAAGAAAGCTCCCATACAATGTCGTGGCACGACGAATAGGCGATGGCCTTTTCCAGGTAGGTACCTGCCCCTCCACGTGACGTGTGAATCGTCCTTAGTTATGGCTTATTGCCATTCTGTTCCCCTCGCCATTGTGTCCCCGCGGAAAGTTTTAAATTAATTTACTGGTGTTGTCCCATTGAAATTACGCACCTTGCAAGGGCCAGATTGATTAAAATTTTCCGATTAAATAACAGTTTATGTTTTTTTAAAAGTATTTAAGAATACTTAATAAACATATTTAAGAAAAAAATATGCTCATGTTTTAATTTGTAGTATTTGAAATTTAGTTATGAAATAAACTCTAAATAATATCTCGCTATTATGACTTAAACCAGTAAATTATAATATAATAATATACTTTATATCTACTTCAGTTAACATTTTAAGTTGATTTTACAAAAATATCCGTACACCTTGTAAAAGCCGCAATGAGATGTTTTAGGATCCGAATCTGAATAAATATTTTTTTATGATATAAAATAATTTTTTTCATGATTTTAACTTAATCCGTCTTGGTTCCTGAATCATCTATACTTGACTTTTACTAAGCGTTCGGAATAACTTTTTTTATATAATTTGGTGCGGGAATCGTTTGAGCTGGGATACCAGATAATAAAAAGCTCATATTTTAGACGGAGAATTATGTAGGTACCCGGGTAGTCCGGAGTTACAATTACCCGAAAAGCCATCAGTATATTTTTAGAAGACCATTACAAAAGTTTGTTTCGGTTTTATTTTCAAATTGAGCACGCATATCAAAGTATGTCCTCCATTGTTCGGAAACGACTGCGCTAACGAGTTTCCTCGCGTACCTGTGTCTAGCCCCGAACAACAGAGCTCGCGCAATCAGAGCCACGTTTAATGCGGCCGAGAGAAGACAAAAAACCCGAATTTGATACGAGTAGGTGGCGCATTAAGAGACCTATAGCATTCCAGGTAAACTAAATAATGCGGAGGAGGTTCCAGCCGAGACAATTACCTTCCCGCGGTCCGGACGACCCCCTCCGAAATTACAGTAATTTGGTCATACCGAGGGAAAACAGAGGCCAAATTGTCAAAAATATAGATAAAGGCGGAACAATGGGTCCCGACACTAAGTAATGGCCTCTAAATGGGGCTATCTCCGAGTTTGTGTGAGGTTGGCCGTTTGTTTGTTTTAAACGCTGACAGCGATTTGTTTCTTTTTAAGCCAAAGTGAGTTATGATCTTGGTCAGTGCTTGTTTGAGCACAGCAGCAATCGAAAGCGCCTCATTCACCCTTCACTGCCGAAACCCAAACTGATTTCCTGCGTGTACTAATTATGCTGTTCTTCTTTCAGATACGCCAAGAAAAGCCCTACTACATAGCAGACCCTGAAGTCGATTCACTCGTGAGTATTCCAAACTGTTTTATTCCTATCATTGTCTTCATTTAAATAAACCAAATCAACATGTTTTACGATTTTGAAACTGGATTTCTTTATCAAACAAACCATTGCTTATTTCAATTAAATTAGTTGATTTTTGCATTAAAGCATGGTTTAAACTTAAAATTTTGATTCATAAAAGTTTAGTTCATATATTAGTTTTGTGATTATTTAAATAAGCAAATATACCCGAAACATTAATAAATACTAATTAATTAAAACGACGTATTTTAAGAACTACTTTTACTTTGGATTTATTTCGAAAGCGAGCCTGGCGAAACCGGTCGCTGTCGAAGACAAACGTAGGGGTTCAAAACCTAGTTTAATTTAATTATTATTTAAAATGAACGTCCATCAAGATATTTCAATAAAATCATTTGAATATATTAATACATACCTCAAAGTTTATTAAAACAACATTGCAATTCCAGTCAGAGCCAATAAAGCATGTTTCTATGATCGTGCTTCCAGCGTTGCGGGTCCGTTGGCGTGGAATAGTCTCCATGTTAGTATTAAGTATGAGGATAGTGACGTTAAATTTAAGAAACTTCTGAAGACTGCACTGTTCGGTCAGTCATTTCCTAGTGCGCCCTTGGAGTAATTGATTTTACAAAACAGCGCACTTAAAATAGAAATAGAAGTCATCAGAATAATAATAATAATAAAAATTTGAATTAGGTAAAATTACAGTGTACATATTTTTTCTAGCACTGCAGACCTAATAATTTGTGCGAATGTGTATTCTTATTCTCACCATTTTCTATTTCTATTATTGTCGTGTAAGAAGTCCTTGGAACACGCGTAAATAAAAGTATAATAAACAGAAATGTCATGGGGCGAATATTGTTTCGACCACCCGCGCCGCTAGGGCTATTTCGACACGGATACTTAGCCGAATTCGACCAATAAAACTAATGTCGTTTCGTTACGATTTTGAAGAGAAAAACGGCTGCCCAAAAAATAAACACATGCAATTTTATTCGCCTTCGCCTCGCCACTGCCGCCGCCGCGCCGCCCGGCTCAGCAGCACTGCCAGGATGCGATCGGCTCCATGTTTTGAATGCGGGACATTTGATTTTATTAACCAGTTTTTATAGTACTCTATTATTGATATTAACGATATGCGAATCCCATGGCGGAAGACATTACACGGATGTTAGATTACAAAATATTTAAGTTCTTGTGCTGTAGAGAAAAAGATTTCGAAATTCCTAAACAGGTTCTCCGTGCGATAGTTACGCGCTTTATGAATATTATCGGATGTTTTTTTAACGTGTTTTATTAGCGCTGAAAGAACACTTTATCTTATATGAACACTTTATCTCCCGTACATTATGTATTATATATGTGTGTATCAGAACCCACGGTTGTGAATCAATCGAGAAAATACATTAAATTCAATATAATTTTCTCTCATGTATCAGGCTCGTTATATTTTACATAGTTCTTGTATTTCAATTTTAATGTGACATTTACATTCGATTCAAACTTAATTTGCATACTCGAATCCGAATGACGCCATCGATTAGAATGTCTGATACGTTTTTTGTTATATTCGTAAGAATCCAGTATTTGTTGGGAAATCTTTAAATTACGAGTATCTTAATAAAAGCTAGCTCAGCCATCCGCAATGTCCAGCAATGTCCGGCAGCTCGGCAGCGGGAGCTGGAGTCTGGAGTCTGGAGTCGAGTTCAGGGCGAATCCGCTCGTTAGCGCACCGATTATGTCCGATGCGCGGCCACCGCCTCGCCGCACTCGCCAGTCGGCAGAGCAGCGTGACGCTGTTAAAATTTAGCGCACCTTTTATTATTTTATTTTGCGTGCTTTATCGTTCGGGAACAAAAGTTATGGCAGTCGCTTGTTGGTTTTTCACGGGTCAGGATTCGCGGACCCTTGCTAAGGTCAGCTTCTCAATAGCTCCCATTATATCGTGCCCTGAACATTTGCATGCAAATGAAGAATATATATTCGTCATCATTACCAAATACGCAAACCACAAAGCCAATATTTAAATTTATGTGACTGCTTATTTGCTGTTGATTATTTGTGTAACGTATTATTAGTGACCGGGCACCAAAAATATAATTTTATTACGAAGGACTGTAAAACAATTTAGTTATTCGTAGCCTATGAATCTGCTGGGATTAATACAAAAAGTCTCATATAGTTTTTACCTAGATTTTTGTTACCTTTATCTACCCATTTTTATGGCACGGCTACTGCTCGGGCAGCGTGCCATTTCAATAAGAAATTACATTTCTTATTTCAATAAGAAACGTTTCAGAATAGTTCGTATGCGATAGAAATTTCTGTAACCATGAGAACGGAAGAGGAAGTCACCCATACGCTCAGAACAAATAGCGCGGCTTATCAGGAGTCAAGCAGTCGCGAGGAGAGCAAATATTAAAACCGGGCTACATCCTATTTTTTGAGTCCCGAGATTGCCGGAGCGCCCCGAGAGTCGCTCGCCCCAGCGGGCCGCCGCGCCGTGCCTGGTTTATCGATGTTTGATGCCGTATCCTTAGCAGTTGTGTACACAGAGCAGTTCTGTGTAATATTTTAACAGACACGGTAAACAGTTGTAAGCACACTAGTTTTGTTTACAAACACGTCCTTGAGTAGGTACATATTACATATATCGATAAATACGCTTTAATACGGTTCGTTTTAATAATATTATATCTCGTGCCAGAAGGAACATCTGTAATTTTCGAAGATTACGTTACTCGCTGGTAATTCTTATCGATAACAACTTTATATCGGTTTTTTGTACGCGATAAGCTTTATCTCCAAAACTGCCACTGTTTACTTTTTTCTATTGATGTTTTTGGATTTGTGTGCGTGGCTCAACTACCTGAATTTATTATACGATCCATATTTTATCTTTCTTCAGCGTACTTACAAGTCCAATTCATGTTTATGGTCAAGGTATTACCCGTAGTAGGTTAGCAATCTATCGGTTGCTTTCTATTTTAATAATATCTTCGAAAACAGGATAAATGTGATATAAAAAGTATGATACTATTTAAGTTCTTCGTCACTTTTAAACTTTGCTAACTATGCGTAACATGTGAGAGTATTAGAATCTAAATTTTTCTTTAACTTGGACTTGGACTTGGATCTTCTGGCTTACAGAGGTTCAGCTCATGTGACTATTCCTCTTACGTCTGATGGGAACATTGTTGGAAGGTGATTTGGCGGGTTGTTAGAAATTTTAAAATATGAAATAATTCTCTAAAAATATAAATAAAACAAAAACATTAATTTGCAATAAAGTAAATTTAATAATGCAAATAAATTATATACGTCCTAGAATCTGAAGAATGGTTAATTTAGAAATATGATAGCACTGGTATCATTAGTGGGCATTTTAAGCTATTTTTTAATACTAATAAATAATTTATAATAAAATGATTTTAATGAAGTTCATTTAAAATAAGAATTAAATGAAACGATGTTTTTTTAATAACCACTTCCACTTTTGTCTTTATTTCGACAGCGACCGGTTTCGCCAGGTTAGCTGGCATCGACAGACTGGTCTTTGACTGTCCAAAATAATAATAATTAGGCTGATTTGTATGTTTCGTGAATAACTCACCTCAAGGGCCCTTGGACAATGTTTTTAGTGATTAGAACTGCATCTGACCTGGTGAAACCGGTTGCTGTCGAAATAAAGACAAAAGTTAAAGTCATTACAAAAATGACGATGTTTTCGTATTTAAAATATTTCATTTATTAGGACTGCTGAGCTATCTCGAGCATATGTTTTAAGAACTTATGCTATAGACATATTAGTAGAGGAATACGTATGCATAAAAACGAAGAGCAGTGTATCCGCTTCCGGGTTCCCTCCCTTGAATTTTTCTGCCAAGAGATCAAAGGCATGAAGCAGTGGCGGTAATTTCTTAGTGAAGACCTGACAGGTGAGGGAGCGCGCTGAATAGCAATAAGAGAGAGAGAGAGGAGGAGTGAAGCGGTACGAGGGCGCTCCACGGAGCAGGATACGCGATACACGACACACGATACTGCGGCGCGGAAGGAATTCTCGCGCGGCACTCAGCCGCATGAATATTCATGGAAAACGCGAAAAAACAGCTAATTGCGGCCATACAATTCGTCGCAGGAGCGAACCCGTAATGAGGTGTCTAGGAATGCGAGAGATGTATTAAAATACGTAATTTGTTTTGATTTATCATTCGCTGGGGCACTTGGCTATGTGTTGCGTTTAATTAGACTGGATGTGTGCGTGTTCTGATGAATTTCATCGCGCTGGCTGTAAATGGATAAGTTGGCTGTTTGATTTATTAGGAGAGCACGTTATGATTTATGGCGCAGAGTGGGCCGGGAGGCGAGCCGGGGTCACGCGAAACCGAGAATTCTATCGCCATTGTCATTCCATCCGTACCATACGCGGCGGACCTTCGCGTCCAAGTTCACCACCCGATCTCGCCAGATTACAATGCGTGCTATTATATTATTCCGGCCGGTGCTATGCTATACTATGCTATGACAACTGCAAATATAAACCTTTCTAAAACATTTATCATATATTTCACATTTTAAACTAAACGGAATAAAAAAGGATTTTAAAAATAATCTAATGATTTTACTGAAATCACTTGATGGAAGTTCACTTTAAATAATAATTAAATAAAACGATGTTTTTATACAACAAAAGCAAAACGAAACAAACGAATGGTGCAATCAAAGTCATTACCGCAAATAGAAATATATCGACTGAAGCAAAGGAAATGGAGTTCTAGTGCCGAACTTTATGTATGGAAGTGGAGCTTGGAGTTAGAAGCTTGGGTGAAGGAGGCGCCAGAGTTATGTCAGGATAGAACAATGTGGCAATCCATCCTCTCTGCCTACCCCTCCGGGGAAACGGCGTGATGGTTAGTTAGTTAGTTAGTTTATGTTTTTATTAACTACTTCCACCTTTCGTTCCACGTTTCAATCGCTGACAAAATAAAGAAAAAAAGTGGAAATAGTTATTAAAAAAACATTGTTTTTTTTTTAAATCATTATTTAAAGAAGATTTGTTATAAAATTAACTGGTATATTGTAAAAGCGCGTAAAATAAATAAAACAAAAAAATCCAAAATAAAAAAAGATTGCAGTTCAAATAAAAAAAATATAAACATAATTATAACAATATCAATTATTGTGAAACACGAAATATAACTATGGATGAAGTAGACATCGAAGAATGGACTGTTTGGTCATATCATGTCCAAAGAATGGACACCACCAGACTCCCCTATATTGCACTACATAATCAACCTCACGGGACTCGTCCTCCTTCCTCGTCCTAAGCGATGGAAGGACACCCGGGAATCCACCCACCTCATGGGACGAGCAACCCTCTGGAGAACAGATTTCATAAATCTATAGTAGGAAGAAGTAGAAATATATCTAAATGTTTACTATGTTATTTTTTTTAATTACACGGTGTATAAATGCGACACATAGAGACTAATTTTAAGATGGAAAAATGTGTCTGTTCATCAATTTAACCTACTTATGTAGAAATTCATTGCTAGTTACTCAAATAAACATTTGAAATAAAAAATAATATATAGTTTGAGTTGGTTTTATAGATTAGATTTATTCAGTTGGCAGTATTTAAAATATATTTTTCTTGTGTTTCAGATGGTACAAGCAATCCAAGTCCTGCGGTTTCATCTCTTAGAGTTAGAAAAGGTAAGGTTTTTTATAAATAAAACTATTACTACTTTTATTTGCATGTGTTTTGTATTAAAAAATGAGTTCAATCACTCCTCAATTAAACAAGTATTGGTGTAATTGGTGGAAGCCAGTGAATAACAATGTATTTTTTGACGATTTTTTTATGAATTAAACACAGATTTGTCAACTTTTGAGTTTATTTTCTCAACATGTTTAGAAGGAAAAAAACTAAACACACTTACCGCTGGATAACTTCTAAAATGTCTGAGCGAACACCTTAGTATATGCTTAGTATATGCATAAATGATCCGACAGATTTCAGATCTAAACTGAAAACCCATATTTTTCATATTTCATACCCAATTTAAACATTTATTCTTTGTTTTATTATACTTTTTAACCGATCGCAAAAATCAGATGCAGCGTTCACATTTAGATTTTTAGATTTAAAACACGTCTAAATGCACCCTTGAGGTGATTACATCACAAAAACTAATTAGCATATTATTATTATTATTAATCCAAATCTGTATTTTTTTTATTGCCTTTGAAATAGTTAGATGTTTTAATTCTTAAAAAAATCGTCATTAGGGAAATCTACAGTGTTAACGCCCCAAGTTTATCAAAAATTACTATGAATTATTAATTACACCTGTAAAATTATAGAGAAATTCCCTTTGTGGAACCAATATAATTAACATTTCATAACGAGTTTCTTGTGTGTATTGGACGTATAAACTATGATACCCTAAATGCTTAAACATGAATTTTGCATGGGGCAATAATTTATTAGGATTCGCCGTGTTTTGAAATGAATCAACGAGTGTGCGCGTTTCAAATTACATTTTAAAGTGCTCACAGGAGCGGAAAGCAAATTCGCATTGACAGCTTTTGTTCAAAATATAATAACATTATTTATTGCCAAATTTAATAAAGCCCTTTTCCGAGTTTGGAAAATTATTCACAATACGGGGGTCCTGTTTTAGCGAGCCGCGTATAATAATTACTGTAATGGAAGCGGCATATTCATTAAAATGTACACATCGTGTGTCGTGGGTCTAAAAATAAACGGTTGAAATCAAACTAATTAAATTACGTTAACCTACTAAAATGATACACGAAAATTTTAATTATTTTAAAAAAGTAACACACATTTTTATTTATTAAACAATAACAAACAGTCATGGCGTTTCACTGGAACGGTAGACAGAAAAAGTGGACCGCCACACTACTCTATTTCGATAAATCTCTAATTCCTCCACATTCATACAGCGAGTCATACATATTCATAGATTCTTCCGACTTTTAATACGGCTGAAATTTAAAAATTGACTAATTTCATCGTGTCATTTATTCATTGGTCTTCCCCGACTCCGTGCTCCATTCACATCGCTAACATAAACATGTATTCTTAATTTGTAAAATCGTGAAGAAAGTATGGATAAAGGATGTGAATGAGTAAGAAAATGAAGAGGACAGAGATTGTTTTGTCGCGGTCAAATCGCTCGAATTTTAAATGTCGACCACGTGAGCTATCGAAGAAATTGAGGTGCGTGCATGTCATGATGTATAAATGTTGAGATAATTAAAGTATCCTCTTGCCTACAATCTCATCTGTTCTGCCTTCCCCTGTGATGGTTAATTAATGGGCTACTTAATTGTAATTATATTTAAAATGTCTTTTATTAAAAAACTTATTTTTTTAGTAGATAATTAGAAGGTAATCAATATTCAATATCTAATTAACCATAACACTGTCTCCCCGAAGGTAGGCAGAAAAAACGGACACTTTTCTTTCCTGAAATACATTTCTCGCTTCCACAACATTCATACATCGTGTCACGCACGCATGTCGATTTCTCCTAACGTGGCCGATATTCAATATTTAATTGTTTTGATCATGCTACGTTTCCCTAGGTCTTCCTCCATTTAATGGACAAAAATAGTTTAATGCCCTTCCAGAAGAACTCAGAAACCAGATCTCATACAATAAATATAAACTTTCAATCAAAAACTTTAAAGTGTTTAAATTGAAAACACGTCTTAATGCGCCCTTGAGGTGATTACATCACAAAAACGGCGCTTTAAGAGTTAGCATATTGTTATTATTATTATTATTATTATTAAAAAAATATGTATATTTTTGAAATGTAACTTAAGAGCAATAATTTTATACTATTTATATATAATGAAAACATATTTAAAAAAATGTATGTAGTTCTGATAAAATTAACACTAATCTACAGTTAATGAATTGTGTCATACACGCACTTTTATCAGTTTCTTGAATAAAATATTAAGTCAATTGTGATGATATGATATATACAATGATATGATCCGTTACTTTAAAACAAAAAAGTGGTATACAAGAAACAACAGCGGTCGGGCTCGATTCTGCGAGTATGCATTTCTGGTAAAAACGAATCAATCGAATTACACGCTTGTCCCGGTAAATTCCTCCCCCGTGTAGCCATCGAACGGATTAAGCCGAACCGAGCCGAGTCCCCGTGCGAGAGGAGAGGAACGGTATGACGAGGCGACGCGGTGACGGCCGGTGACAGGCAGAGATGCCGAATGATTGTTCATCCTTCGCGCCGTCCTACAAGACTCCCAACACTTTTTATTTTTCACATCTATTACATCGGCTTTCAGCGCCGAATGTTTCTCGAATTCCGTCGCTTTTCACGCTCCTTTTCCGCCGCGCAAACAAAAAAATATCTGCATTCAAAATTGCTCAATAATACGTCGGTAAATATTTTCAGAGATTTCGGCAGTTGGCAGTTAGCTCATTAAATACACGTTTTAATCAATAACACACAAGTTTTGATGGCAACCCTGACCCTTATATAAATACAGATATATCATAGACTGACGATCTTCGTGCCACACCGAAGGTCCGATTCGATTCCCAGAAATGGCTGTTTAATTGTCATACTGTCTTTGATCTGGTGTAGAATTCACGTGTCAATAAAATGGCAATAGATTTGCTAACCCAAATATGATAGCTTTACCTTTTACATCGATTTGGCTCGCACTGTAAAGATGCAAAGAGCGATTTAATAACAAAATAATAATATTCCAATCTGCGAATGGCACAGTGTTATACATTGATATAATAAGATTTGCAGGATGAATGAAAGGGCTGTGAATTAATAATCGAAGTATCATTAAGGTTGTTTAGAGACAAGGAAATAGTTAATGAAGGTAAACAAATTATATGTTAATGTTGTATTATACATGGAACGAAGAAATCGTGGAACGACCTAATCAATCAAACTGAAATAATATATACTAGTGAATGATATAAAAAGTGAGAAAAAAAAATTGTGTGGCAATCCATCATCAATACATTAATCGATGTATGATTAAGTGTATAGAATTCCACGATGATGTTATTAAGATAAACAAAAGTTATTTAAAAATAGAAGATCTAAAAATTCTATAAGTGATATGAAATATAGTGTTTCGTCTTATGAGGACATCTTCGAGTGTGCAGGTTTAGATATAATGTGTTACTTATACAATTTTTAGTTCTTCTATTTTTAAACAACTTTTGTTTATCTTAATAACATCATCCTCAATACCTTCATAGAAATGGCGCGATCAGTGAGATAGTTAGTTTTAATTAATTGATTCGCACGATATACGCATAATAAGCAAAGCTCGTAATTTTAATTATAGCAGCCAGCCAGTGAGAAAACGTCTCAGTTATAATTTTTACGCGATCGTATCGTCAATTTGTCCTCGGCTAATTAAATGAACTTAATAGCCACCCTAGCCATGTTTTAAAAGTGCACTCGTTAAACATCAACAATGAAGATAATACAATGGCGGCTGTTTCATGTCTCTCCGCTGTAACTCAAACGGTCGCAAATTAATTAAATGGTAGTTGCGTGTTTTGTGATTTGCCTGATAATGTCAATGGAATAATGTCACTTTCGTCCGCATTCCCGTTCAACACCATCTCGCAAGATCTCGAGTTGATCATAATGAATATGATTTACGGAACCCGATTCGCATTCTGGAAAGCGTTTCCTCTGTTAATTGGCATATGATTGTAGCCGGTGAGAGATAGAAGATTTGACCTGAAATGCGTAATGCAAGCCCTGGGGCACTCCGCGGATACCAGGAGTGCATACCTCGCGCCAGAGAGTCTCGCGCACCTCAACACTCAGCCGATCATTTGACACCCGTCCTTCCGCCAAGATGCCAAAGACTTCTTCCTTGCGGGGCGTTGATTGACAATGCGCCGACGCGACGTCGAAAAAATCTCCTAACCGCTTCTGCACACCTGTTAATTTGATAGATTTCAACAGTCGGACGTGGTTTTCAACATTGCAATAAATTATAACTTATTCGTAGTTTTTTTTTTACTAAGATTTGGAAAAATGTTATATATACTTTATTTAAAAAGATTATCAAGGAAAATACGTTATTACTGAATGCAAATGCCCACGTTAAAGAATGTTTAGGTAATGAAAATATTCGTAACATATTTGTGCAATCCGTAAATGTTGGAAGGTCGTGGGAAGTACTGCTAAAGATACGTAGGAGAAATAATACAGAAACTATACGTAGGTCCGTATTAATTTCCTAACATAATAGCTTTAATATAATATGTTAGGTTATTCCGTGTTTTTGTATAGGCTGTATGCAATGACCATTACAAGAATTTTTATGGACCGGCATGATTTACATATTTATGTAATTTTTGAACGCGCCCGCGAGCCATTGTCAACCATTGGCGAGGGGTTTCTTGTTTACGTTATAACGACCAATCATTCATGCACTTTCTTGTATAGTTTCTGCCGCCTGAATGTAAATTGGATACATGAATGCGGAAAGAACGAGGACAACGAATCTATACAATTCGTTTTGTTAAAATTACTTCAGATACATTAAATGACATTGTATTTTTTACAATTAAAATACACATTTAATTACGTATGCATTAATTCACTGTAATTGAAATCTGTTTGTAACGATCGGCGAATTAAATAATAAGCTGTTCAGTTTATTCCATATAAGATTTTAATCAATTTCATGGTATCTATGAAAATCGAAAATTTCTCTTTGATAATCTGTGATACGGAATTTTAAGAAGATATTTTAAAGCAAGAGTATCAAATTGAATTTTGATTCAGTTTACGGTAGATCTAGAACCGGTTAGTTTATTCGTCAACAGCCGCCTCGCCTTGGCGACATTGAGGCAGCTCGGATGACCACATGATTTAAACCTTTAAATGGAATATTTGTTAACATTAACAAGTGTCATCATTAAACTTATAAATTCTTTAAATTTCTTAATTATTTTGTAAGATAAGCTATTTTTTAGTTACGTTTAATTTCATTATTCCGATAAATATTTAACTCATTAATAAGATATATAGTTAGTTATATAGAATACCGAACGATGAAATAAGAAAGAAATGTAAGGCAGATGACTGCATCATGGATAAAATTAAAAAAGGATCCCTGAGATGGTTTGGACATATGGAACGAATGGATGAGAGTAGAATGGTTAAAAAGTTGTACACAAGCAGCGTGAGTGGAAAAAGAAGCCGAGGACGACCGAGAAAAACACGGCATGACCAAATTAATCAATTACTAAAAGGCGGTCACATTCGAAGTCGGAATAATCGACGTGCGTGCATGGTACGATGTATGAATGTAGAGGAAGCCCGAGAGGTGTGCCAGGACAGAGCATTGTGGCAATCCATCCTCTCTGCCTACCCCTCTCGCCAAATGGCGTGATGGTTAGTTAGTTAGTTATAGTTAGTTTGAATTTCAAATGAAATCGATGCGATTACTACAATATTAGAATTTTTCCTCCCACCAAGTAACAAGTTTCTTTGCAATATTGAAGAAGATATCGTACAACCCACGAGAGCGTGTTTGTCAAACCTGAAACTTACATACTCACAATAACAATAATCGATTTGTATGTACGTATAGCCACCTACTTAAGTATTTATGTATGTTCCCATACCGATATAATAATATATAATGTAGTTTAGTTACCGAAGGTTTCGACAGTATTGGTCGCGCTGATACCCCGAGGGCATGAAACCATTTCGGTTAAATATTCCGTGAATAATCTCCCCCACCACTTAACAAAATGTCGGACGGGTATATTTAATTCGATCATAGTTAAAGAGTGTAATTTTAAATTCAAATGACGTGTTCCGTGATACCTATAACTCTTTTTCGTTCCTTCTTTTCTTCCTATGGAATGTTGGGCATCGGCCAATAAGGATCGGGAGAACATAATGACGCGGAGGTATTTTGCCCCCGAGGTAAGTGCTCGCTGCATAGTACACCACGCTGCACAGACGCAGACCGCTATACCATACATTCGGCAGGGATTCTAAGTAATATAATACGCCGTGTCGAGAATATTCCGAGTCGATATCTTCATGATGGGACTTTCTGCTATGCACAAGTAGGTACTGTAAGTACAAACAATTAAATGAGTAGGTTCTATGAGTTGGGTGGGTACATAGTTATATCAATGGATATTAGTTATTAGCTTTCTTGAATGCAGAAATGAATATGGAAAATAGTCGTTTCATCTTACAGGCGATGCGTTGTAGAAATATTATAAAATGGCTTTCTCGTTTAAATAAAATGGTCCCATAACTCTGGCATCGAACCGGCATTCGGCCCCGTCCGACGGATGCTCCCGACCCACTCTGTTGCCGGGCGATATTAACATAATACTTATACGCGAGTTTCATTCTATTGGACAAAATTTATCCGGGGCTCTCTTTATGGGAATTTTATGTTAATGTTCCTTTTATAAAATCCTCACTTTTACAGCGACCAACTAGGTATTGATCAAACTTGGGTAGGTACATCAAAATGACGCAATTCCTGCGATACGGAATAAGTTATCTGAACCAGTTTTAATGTAATATAATACGCGAAATCCATTGAAATGAAGAATTGTAATAAAGTAAACTGTGTAATTACACCGCAAGCATTTCTGTAATTACAGAACGATCGAGTATTTTTCTCACATTGAGCTAATTTGTAACTAAACACCAGGCGGGTAGCCGCGGAGAGGAGATGATCCGAGGGCGCGCAAGGATGCACATCGCGAGCTACGAGCATGTCCCGGGGAAGCAGAAACAAATGGAAGTTAATTCCGGCCGGCACGACCGTCCGCCCGCTGCAGCAGCGGCCCCGTGTGCAAGTACACTTTACATAATGCGATCACGGCGTATTCCGCAAACTAATGAATTCAGAATTGGAACCTCCACCGATAGGTTAAGTGCCGTCAAGCGGTGTTGCCCATTCATGGAAAATGCAAATTGTGTATTTATGTATGGCGGGCATTTTGATGTCGCAGTCGTGAGCGCCTCGTTTATTTAATATCATGACTCTAAATGGCAATCCATATTATGATAAATTGCGCTCGGAGAACACGGATTGTGCCTGTGTGTGACATGGCTTTGTGTTGTGAACACTGTGACAACACCAGCGACCAATTTATTTTTGTGTTTTCCTTTTGCCTCATTGACAACGAAATCTTAACGAGTGTCGTTTGTTTGCCGAGAATTCCGAACAAAAGCAGGCTAGCACTTATGAAAATTACTTTTATGCCGGTAGGTGTAGTGGAGAATTTGGAATTCATTTGTATCATTATAACGGAAAAGAGAACATACTTATGTGAAACGTTATACCGACTAAGTGAATCGTGATTTGTCATAAACGGCTTGAAGATTTCTGAATCAAATTTATAAAAACACGTACTTTAGTAACAAAACACGCTCATTAATTATGTTCCATTTAAACGAGCAATGAAAAAAAGTAGAGAAGGCGTTGTACAATAGTTGGTTTTACAGTATAAAATGATAAACAAACTGTGGTAAAAGATTCCTGATAACCGTATTAGACTGCTCCCCTGTTATGAATAAATTTGGCATATCTTTCTGATGTATACATTACCAAACGGGTAATTTGATCCTTTAACCAAAATTTGACCGCAAAATAATACGACCCGCACGCAGACTGTCACTGAATACACCTGAACCGAAGCTTCATTCACTCCGGCCGCCCGGGCCGGTTTGCCGCGCGGAGTCTCCTCTCGCCCTGACTTTAAACTTATTCCGGAACTTCGCCCCGGGAATGGACCTGACTGCATAGTAATATCATATTAAACGTGATAAATTATTTCATTATTAAATAGCTAACTGCCAGAATATACCCCATAAGTACCTACCGTGACATACAAGTCATTCCGCAAACTTATGAAATCATCATTTTTCCTTATGAAATATAAGTTCTACTTATTTAGATTTAGACAGAAATTTATTTAAAATATCAAAAAACATTTCATTTTCAAATAAGAGGGTAGAATTTTATCATTGGTTGCAATGCGCTGACCTTGGGTTGTACTACCCTGAAGTAGGAGACTGCAACAATTTCCGAAACGTTGGTTGAGGAGGATACGAAGATACGTGGATTTACCCAAATTCTCAAAAAACATGCTCTTTTTTCATTTCTACAGATTTCCAATTCGTAAAAAATATTATTTAATGAATTAATTACCGTTTCAAGAACTTAATTACCATACAATGTTATAATAAAATACAGATTTTTTCAATGAATATGTACTTCTCATTTCAACCGTTTAGTATAATAAGGAGAACAAGCGGTATTTGAAACACTGTTTTTAAATGTTTTTTAATAAAAAAAAATTTGGGTTTTTCTAGAAAGTGGTTTGATTGAAACAATTTTTTAACAGTTCGATTTTTAAAAGAATACAGCGCTAACTTTGATTGGTAATTGTTGTACTGCTGGCACTAAACTCCGGTCACATGCGACGGCCCTCCGAACCAATACTTTGTTATCACGGGTGGTTATATTACCCGAGCTTCCACCGGCCGCGTACTATAGATATCCACTAATATCAAATTTATTGTAATTTTATACAATTTATTTTAATAATGGGACAACTCTCCGTTTCAAAATTCAACTTCGTGTAATAGTTCAGTTTGAAAATCTCAAATATGATTCTGAAATTAATAATAGTTTGAAATTTTACCCACAATACAAATAGGAGTTATTATAATTACAATATTAATATATTTAAATTATAGGGACGTAATAAACTTTTCAATTTATTTAACAAATATCTTGTTTGATGCTGTGATTGAACTTATTTTTAAAATGTGCATGATTTTTTTTGTATAATTTTTGTATAGTGTTTTTATTTATTTAAATGACTACTAAAAATATTTATTTCAAATTACTGTTTTTCCATAATCAGTTTTATTAATTATATTTTTTGATGATTACATTTCATTCAACTGATATTTAAGATAATTTTTATTTTTATAATCAAAAATAAAGTTTTTGTAGTTTGTTGTGTAACTTATATAAGCTTTTGAAATTCAGAATTCAGAAATCCAATTTGGAGTCTTGCGATCTTAGGTGTTTTTCATTTAGGTATGGATGGCACAAAGGTAAGTGTATTCTGATCCTGTGATGCAGCCTTCCTTCTGCATTCGCCCCCGGCGACATCAGATCTGGTAAGACGGTATATTCCTATTCGAGGAATCGCGGAAAATAATAATCCTCATAAGATCGCCGCCCTTATTGGATTGAATTCTGAAAATAAAGTTTCTATATTATTTTTATTTTAACGATTTTCCTGCCAAACGCGCTTGGCATCGTTTCCATAACGTTTTTCAAAATGATCACGATCGGCGCTAAAAACACATTCGAATAATTTTCACACGAATAATTTCGGTGATTCGCTTTCGGTTAAGTTGCGGTTCGAAAGGTCGTAAAACGGAAATGTCGATATAAAATAACCGCGCAGGAATATTGTTACGAGCGCCAACATCTTGGCTGCTGTTCGCCTTCCCGTAATCTCGGCTCGTTACGCGGCGAAACCGATGCGCGAGTAATGAAACGTCAGGGCGGAGCTCCTGACTCGATACGTGATCAATTTGAGCGGCGAATATCGGGACGATGTCGCGCGTCGTGCCGTTTTCACGCGGGAACCGTTTGGCGCGTACGGCGTACGGCGTATAGCGTACTGCATACACCCGCAAGACGCGAGCCCGCGTGAAGACGGCCCTCAGCCCCCGCAATACGTGGCAAGTCTGACCGCAGCCGTGTGTCCGCAGGTGCACGAGCTATGCGACAACTTCTGCCACCGGTATATCAGCTGTCTGAAGGGCAAGATGCCCATCGACCTGGTGATAGACGAGCGGGACAGCGCGCGACCGGGCGAGGGCTCCACCAACGGGGAGGGCGGCGGCCGCAGTAACGCCGACTCGACCTCCCACACGGACGGAGCGAGCACCCCCGACGTAGTGAGTACCCCCTTCAGCACTCCCCAACTCCTCACGACCAGTTACAATCACGTGGTGCACCCGTGCTCCTAATGTGGCCCTAGTAACTAACCCCCCGGTACCCGCCGCAGCGTCGTGCGCCCCTGTTCCTTTACTCGAGGCCAACTTGCAAAAACGAAGTCTGAACGGGGGTGCTGCTCGCACTTTCAATTATTTCTCACTATTTTTATACTGCTATTGTAAATTTATGATCATCGATGTGAAAAGTGTTTCCTTTCTGATGTGTCTTCCCAGCCTCCTCCCGTCACTCGTGACGTCCTTGATCCTCCCCGCCTCCCTCCCAGCCTCCACCAGCCCCCGTGGCTGGAAACTAAACTTAAGTTCATCATTCTGCATTTACCCTCATGCCCTTGAGATGTCTCTGACATGCAAACCGATACTAAATTGTTAATATTGTTGTAAAAAGGATACTCATAAGTGGACGCCTTTATTTGTTTGTACAATCCGGGATCGTTTGCATATCGGATACAGCGATGTCTTTCTTTTCACACGATGATATAAATATTGTAAAAATGTTTTGTTACACCGTCAAATCTTCGTTTTTGCAATTGGCCCATCCCTTCCACTGTGCGATACAATATTAAGATCGCAGCCGCTCGCGCTGCAGTCGAACAATCGGAATATTGGCATCAGAACAGTGGACACCAACCCCATACGAATGCTCCCGATGATCCCTATACTAACTTGGCTAATGTAGTGATTGTGTTAATTTATTCTTGCTCATGTTGGTTGTAGCTGGCACTTGTATTTATACCGATTTAATATTCTTTATTTATCTCTTTTGTTGTTGTTACCTTTATTGTGTTATTGGTTGTTCATGTGTATAAACGTTGACGATATTTGATATTATAAATATTACCCGTAGGAAAGTGAATATTTATATGATTGGTTTGGAAATATTCTGCAAACTATAGTTTGCCAACACTAAAAGTTAAGTCGCTTCGCGTTGTATGTGAAATAAAGGAGACACAGACGCATTGAATGATCCATTCTGTTTAGGAGTGAATGGAATCATGTGAGATCGGAAAGATCCATCGCGTAGGTTAAGGGAGAAATTAGCGTAATTGTCAATTAACCAATACATTCATGATACCTGTTCCGTGTCTGCCTACCGGGAGCAACGTTAACTTAAACCTAATGGTTGCGCCTTTATCGAATGATGATACAAAAGATGTATACGAAATTAATAAGGGTTGAAAAATATTAACTATTTTACATAAATATTTCACGTAATAATCTTGCTTAACATATTTGTAATTGTAAATTTTAAAATAATATTTTTTTCTATACCTAACGAAAATTTCTTGTAAAACTGAGTGTTTTTACAACAGTATACGTAAAATGAGACAATGATATAAGGCATAAGTACTTAACAGTAAGATGTATAATAATATTTTACACTTTTTTGATCTCATTTAAGATTCTGCGTTTAGCACTAGGGTGAATTAAATTACGTATGTAAAGATATGTTTTTTGTCACAGAAAATTATTTACAAAACAAGTCGTTTCAAAGATTTTTGGAAACTTTTACGAATGCAATGTTTAAAAGAAGGGTAATTTTACAGCACCCGTTATCTGTCATTGTGCTCTTTTGTCACAGAAGAGATTCCAATATGCACCATTGCACTGTATCTATTGACCAAAATTCTTTGAAATCCGTTGACGAAAACATTATCTTGATACGCAATTGAAAAGTATACGAAAAATATTTTACTAAATATTGTGCAACTAAAGACAAATAAATTTGATTTATGAAGCGTCCGTCACAGCGGCTTAAACTGTTGGGCAGACCGGACCGCGGTCCGTCGAGCTGCCCCAACAATACTTTATTCGTTAAATCTACGTTTAGATGTGTATTGTTAAGGAACCTATAATTTAACTACACTTATGTATAATACTATGGTAAATATATCGGTAGGTAAACATAAATGGGCATTTAATGAGACTTTGCAGCAGTGTCGATATGATTATTTGTGATTCAATCAGACAATTATTGGTTATTGTGTTTTAAATCGAGACTTACTTGGTATTGTTCTTTTTTTAAATATTGTTTAAAACATTTTGTTGCTTTTTAAATAGAGCTTGTGTTGTTTTAAGAGTACCTAATCATTGCAGAAGATGTTTTCAAAAAAGTCTTCTCTTTCTGTTTATTATGTTAAGATCATTATCTGATTCATTCAAGGAAGTATTGTAAATTATTAAATAGGCTTTAATGATATTTTCGTGATACACTACCCGCAAAGGTAATTATTTTCTTTTATACTTGGTTTAATTTGGATGTCTGGAGGATGTGTATGAATTTTAATAATGAATAAACGTTATGTTTCAATGTAAATTATACGTGTGTTTTCATTCCGTATCAAATGGTTGAACTCATATTTTATTTCTACCAGTACACGATGGTGGAATTATTATATTTTAAAACATGAACATTAACTTGGAAGGAAGCAGCGACGCGTTGTGAACTTTTGAAGAACTGATAAACACGGCTTATATATAATCATAATGATTGCGCATTATTCGCACAAAAAAACAAATGATTTTAATTACAATCAAAGGAAAAGATTTATTTGTAGGTCCTGTTTTGAAGTTACTCAAATAGTTTACATCGTATAATACATTTTCCTTACACAATAAATCCACTCTTCACACGTAATTCATAAAATAAACACTAATAACTTTTAGAAAACATTTTATTGTATTTTCACAACACTTTTTTGCGCTTTTCACAATCTTGTTTCGGGATACAGAAGTCCTTCCTGAGTGTAGAAATTATAAGGTAAAACTTATTAATTTAAATTTTCTCTAATGAGGAAGGGTTTCTGGGTCCCGAAACATGTTGGTGAAAAGTACAAAAAAGTGAAGTGAAAATACAATGTTTTCAAAAAAATTATTCAAATGTTACCCACAACACAAACTGATGGCAAATACAGAAGAAACAATGGTTTTCTTCGATTAATATGAAGAAAAAAACCCAATTAAAATTGTCGATTCGACGTCAGATATATGTGGAATAAAGAACATGTAATCATAGTATTATTATTAAATGAACGAAAGCCATACACTAAGTTTAGTCACGAAGGAGATCCGGAATGAAAAAGAAAATATCTAAAAACGGGGCGTTCGGGGCAAACACGACCGAAAATTGTATTAATTTCTTATTCTCACGCAAATACTGGCTGATTTGCATAGGATTTCTATTTCATTTGCAAACCGCATGACATTATAATAAGGAAAAAGCCTCCCACGGCCGGGAGGGCTGATTCAGGGACACTTAATATAAAGGTACACCCCCAACCTCATTGTTACAATAAAATGTATAAAGCCCACTACCAACGATTATACTTGTTCATACATATAAACGCGTTTTAACATATATACATAGATATGAGTAAAAAGCTATCTTACGTAGAAAATAATAGACTTCCCGCTAAAAAGGAACTTCCTTATTATTTAAAAAAATATTTATAATGATTTCAACAAGTGATTCTCAAAGTGAACAATACTATACCGCCCAATTATGATAGCTGAAATGAAATTTCCTACAATATTATTATTATTATTATTATTTTGTTGAATCGTTCTTTACATCATGACAGCATGAGCCAAATCGATGTAAAGGGTATTATAGCTATCATAGTGATTCTCGTGATATGTGATAGGTAGCAAATCTATCGCCGTCACGTGAATTCTACACCAGACCAAAGACAGTATGACAATCACACTCCCCTTGCCGGGAATCAAACACGGAACCTTCGGGGTGGCAGTCAATGCACTAACCACTCGGCCATGAAGGTTTTGTTAAACAAAGATGGAATTAAAAAAAAAAAAAAAATGTTTAATAGACATACTCTCCTTTTAGGAAGTTATCAATTTTTTTTTTATAAATTACACCCAGGATTACGTTAAATACAGAAAAGGGGGCATTAGTTTTAAAAAAATTTGAGAACATACGATAAAAAAATACCTACCTAATAAAAATAGCTGTGTCATTATGTTTGTAGATAGATACGCAATGAAAATTATTTTATACGCATTCTATGAAGCTACATTTGTATAGCAGAAAGAAAAACTAACTAACTAACTACACAAGAAAACTTCTCTTGGAATACCTAAATACAGAATAATACATATCTGTACCATCTACAAGTACTAAAATTTGCAAAATATGAAATGTAATTTTGAATTAACTTGGAAAATGTTAAAACACGAGAGTGCTAAGTATAATAAAGAATCGCATTCGCCTTATTATGCTGCTTTAATTTTACGATAAGAACACACCGAAATTAAAATTTTCCCCAAAATATAAAACATGAAAGTAAGTGCGGATACTGCCACCTGGTGGTGAAATTGTTATCAGCGAAAACCCTTGGAATTACGAATATATTCCTTGAGGGGTGTTCGGGTCGGAGGGCTTACCTCCAGCAACGTTCTGATAGTACAATCTACTCAAGTATATAATATTTTAAATGATGTTTTAAAATATCATATACACCGAATTTAAAAAACGCGATTTTTTTTTTATATAAATTGAGAAGCGCCGTTTTCATAAAATCTTTCTTTGATGATAAAATCTTTCTCTAAAACGAATGTGTGGCAAATCTGTATATGATAGAGTGACAAAGGCAAGTATAAGAGTGAATGTGGTGCGAATGAAAGTGTTTTGAACAAAATAAGGAATTTCCTCGGCCTTCCTCTATTTCTAGCTCCGTTCACGCCGTTTACATATACCTTCTTTACCAGTCTGTCTTCACTCATTTTTTCCATGTGTCCAAACCATCTTAATTACCCTTTCATTATTTTGTTCATAACATTTTCATTCGCACCACATTCACTTCTTATACTTGCATTTGACACTCTATCATATATAGATTTGCGACACATTCGTCTTAGAGATCTCATTTCTACTGAATTTATTCTACTTTCATCCTTATTTTGCCAGTTTTATGCTTCACTTCCATACAGAACTTCCATCCATCACTTCCATACATTTTAATATTAATTAACAAAATAACAAACTACGATTTGATTCAACGGTTACCAACATATTTTCTGGGATCTACTGAATTAACAGTCAACGGGAAAACGTTGTATGATAGAATACCGAACGATGAAATAAGAAAGAAATGTAAGGCAGATTACTGCATCATGAATAAAATTAAAAAAAGGATCACTGAGATGGTTTGGACATAAGGAACGAATGGATGAGAGTAAAATGGTTAAAAAGTTGTACACAAGCAGCGTGAGTGGGAAAAGAAGCCTAGGACGACCGAGGAAAACATGGCATGACCAAATTAATCAATTACTAAAGGCGGCCACATTCGAAGTCGGAATAATCGACGTGCGTGCATGGTACGATGTATGAAAGAAGAGGAATCCCGAGATGTATGCCAGGACAGGGCATTGTGGCGATCCATCCTCTCTGCCTACCCTTCCGGGGAAATGGCGTGAGGGTTAGTTAGTTAGTTAGCTAGTTACTGAATTATTTACAGTGTGCTTTAATTTGTTGTTTTAAAATATCCCAGAGTTTTGTATTATCAATGACAGTTGGGTATGCATCTATTGACAAAATTACATTACCAGACCAAGTTGAATAAGATCTGGTATATTCTTCAAACAGTGATTGAAATAACAGAATTTCCTCCGCCAGAACTCTCTCGGCACGCCCGCGTCTCCCCCTTGCGCCCCCGCCGCGGAGGGCGCGTAACTTTTCGACTTAACCGTTTTTAAAATTGATTTTTTATGGTGCGTCTTGAGAATTGCGGAGCAGACGGTGTTTCCGCGCCTTGTATCGCTTATGGGGGAAACTTTTCTATGCAGATTTTATATTTTATTTTCCGTTTCCAAGTTCTGATTTTATGGTCTCGGCTTCTTTATGAGCGGTGACATGACAATTTTTTTCTTTGGGGCTTTCACCATAGTTTTTAAAATAACTGGCAGTTCTGTTCTTTCCTGGCAGACTTCTCTCGCTTTCTCAAGAATACATCGGGTCATGTACGCTCGTCGATATCTCCAACTCCTTACGTGGCCGATATTTAATCTTTGATCGTGCCACGTTTTCTTCGGTATTCCTATATTTCTTGTTCCGTTTACATCTTTTATACCTACTTATCATATTCCTCATCATTATTATCATGTGTCCAAACAATCTTAATCTTCTTCTTTCTCGTATCAAATCAATGACCACCTTAATGACCCTTTCATTAATTTGTTCGTTATGTTTGTTTTTTTTATTTATCAAGTTATAAAGACAAATGAACATTTTAAATTATTGTTATTATTTTGTTTTACTTTCAGAACAATTAAGAATATTTTGTCTTATGAATTTAAAAACAAACATCAGATATTTTTTTTACATGTAAGTTTAAAATTATATAGAAAATATACTATTAAATACTGTTGCTTGAACATTGGTCAAATTCGTTTTAACGAAATATGCACTTTGACTTGTTTATTAATCTACTAATAATTATTGAGAAAATATGCACTTACCTAAACAGTGTTATATAGGTACTGGTAAGTTGTTAAAAAAACATAATATTTAGAGTGTGGTACATAGTAAAATTTATTTTATCTCGTTTGAAATTGTTTATTATACATACTTATTAAAATGTTTTAAGTTTAATTTCGCTTTGTTAATAGTAAACTTTTTATACCTCATAATTGTCTTCATTTAGTTGAAAATAATAAAATGCTATGTGATTTAAGTTATATTACATAAAACTGATGTATATGTAGGTAGGCAGATTACATAATCGAGGAGAAAGTAAGTTATCATGAGCTTTAATAATATTCTCCTTCAGACTTTTGGTCGCCAAAATAGGTTCGGTGATTAAGCTAATGATGTAGATTTCTAGGAATGTTAGCTCGAGTTTCTAGAAATATTCCGGGGATTCGCTGTCGATGTCTTACAGGAAATGAAATCCATTAGAAAACGTCGTCATTTGACGAAAGTTTCAAGAAATCAAACCATTAACCCAACTTCGGATACTTATGATGCATAGGACTAAATGAGTTTCCACATTTAGATTTATAAGGGCCTTGGATATTTCACACATCTTAGACAAAATAAATATAAAAATGGAATAACAATCGTGATTTTTTAATTATAAAAAGAGATGCTCTTATCTATTTAAAAAAACTATGATAGCAGTACCAAACATTATGAGTTGCGTAGGACTGGAAACATAGATACACTTTAGAAGGATGAAATTAAAATAAATAATTAAATAAAACGATGTTTTTTAACTACTTCCACTTTTGTCTTTATTTAGACACCTGGCGAAACCGGTCGCTGTCTAAATAAAGACAAAAGTGGAAGTAGTTAAAAAACATCGTTTTATTTAATTATTATTTAAAATGAACTTCCATCAAGAGATTTCAGTAAAATCATTTGATTATCATAAAATAAATAAGATCTCTTAGACAAACGTGTATTAAATCGCTACATAATAGAGTGCCAAAGCTTTATGAATAAAATATTAAAGGGCTCATTGATATACGTGGAAGAACTAATGAAGAAATAATGGTAAAGAAAATACACATTAACGACGTGGATGGAGCCAGAAATAGAGAAAGATTAGGGAAAACGTGAAATAATCAAATCAATTGTATATTCAATGTCGGCCAAGTGAGGGGTCTAAGAAATCAACCTGCGTGCATGAAACCATGTATGAATATTTAGGAAATGAAATAAGAAAATCAGGAAAGAACAGTGTGGCGATCCTTTATTTCTGCCTACCCCTTTCTGAGAAAGGGTGTGATGGTTAGTTAGATTTTTAGACAAACTTAAGGTGTTAACACTGTGCTATTCCATAATGATGATTTTTTTATAAATTAAAACACTTTTTCCACTTTTGAGTATATTTTTATTAACATATTTCGAAGGTTTAAACACATTCATCACGGGAGTTTATATTGTTCTCCCGATGATGAAGGTATAAAACCTTCGAAACATGTCGAGAAAAATAAACTAAAGTGGAAAAGACAGGGTTTTAATTCATGAGAAATTCGTTTGTTAGATATTCATTTGTAGTGTTATTAAGTCATATTAAAAAGTCACACGATAAGTGTAAATAAAAAACGATAAATTTCAAATATAAAATTAACTTCGACGAAACTTGTGACGTGTCCGGCATACAGGAACCCAAATCGAATATTATTAATTTGTAAAAGGCACAGGTCCGGTATGGCATCTTTACGCACACCGATAGATATTAGATATTATCTTTGAAAAAGATATACAGGCAAAGGTATGGGTGTAGTGTTGAAATGATCTACGCACCCATACAACCGTGCAGTCATACGCAGAGAGATACGCGCCCGTTCTACGTAATCAAATATTCACGGCGGGTGTTGTTTTAAACCTGCCGAAAATCCTATCCATTAATACTTTTATCAGAGGGGGCCATTCATTAACGATCGGAAAGGCAATTAAACCGGACCCCAAGCGGCTAAGGGAAGATTTTGCATTGGAAATGAGTGAGGGCTGGCCGTTAAGTCTGCCGCAGGTCTCGACCCCCGGCTGTAGGTGATAATGCCACGCCAGGATTCACCCGATCGGTAATAACGCCGTGTTTTGCATACAATTATATTTTAATTTGACGACGCATCTAAAACGCCCTCCACGTTTGGGAGCGTCGAATTTGTAGCGTGGGTACCAGGAAATTAGTCCACTTTGGTAGCTGCCCACCGAAAGATATTAAAGTTATTGAACCGTGTAAGGAAACTCATACTTAAACTATTATTATGGAAATTTCTTTATTTACTAATTAGGTACGGAAATAAATAATTAAGTGCGTCGTAAAGTGTACCTACTTTGATGTTTTTTTTCCACTTTTAAATTTATTTTTCTAAACAATTCAAGATATTCAATTTTGAAGGTTCTATACCATCATTATCGCGAGAATGTTGATGATGATGATGATGATTTATAAAGCGCCATTTTTGTGAGAGTTTCACTCCAAAGGCGCTCTTCGTCCGGAAAGCTTTTCTTAAAAAGAAAAGTTTAAATAGAGCTTCTGAAAACTACTTTATTGTCTTAATTGACAATATTGTAGGGCAGCCTGTTGAAATGATTTAATTCGTTAAAAAAATCATAATCAATTCGTCATTTTGGAAATCCACAGTGTTTACATTTTCAGTTTATTAAAAATGTTCATTTTATTTTTTTTCATGAAAAAATATAAATACTGAAATAAAAAAGTTTTTACTAGCCACACCGTAAATTTGTTCATTTGTGATATGATTAAGATAAATCATTGATTCCAAGATCTAGGTAAAGCGTTTTTTTTATTCAAATTAATTATAAATATGCAGTTTAAGATCAATTTTCAAGAAACAGTAAATGTAATAAGTACGATAATATGTTCGCTTAATCGAAGTATTCTTTTTCTTCTTAAAGTGCTCTGTCAGGTTCCCCCGATTTTGGCGATCACTCTGGTAAACTCTTCTCTCCATAGTGATTTCCTGGGAAAATATATAACCAGAGTGGTTTCCCATTGCCTTCTCTGGTGGTTATTTAATCAAAGTATTAAATAATATATATTGTATCATGCTCTTATTCAAATAATATTGTTTTAAAACATATCGTTTAAATGCTTACAGCAAATTTGATACTCTACCAGGAATAGTTAATACTATTGGGAATGAACTACGGAAGGTTTGATGTAATTCCTTGATTAGTCATTTATTTTTGATAGCCCATTAGGCGTATCCCAGAATTCTCCCTGATGGGCTAGTTTGGTCCATCTGTGTGCGCTCCTACTGTACAGGTGGTTGGCTTATGAGCGGGTGAGGATTAGGGCTTCTGAGTTCAATTGCTCGAAAGGGCTTAACCCATCTTCCCCTCAGTCAGGACGGGGGTCCGCAGTTGACGAGCATTCATGCGAACACTATAACAGATGCTTTGTGTACTAATTAATAAATATGGAAATACAGGCTTGCTGCGAAAACAAAAAAACATTGCTTGGCTTCATTTTATTTTAATACCGATAAACTAACTGCCTATATCATGAAAATCAATTGCTTAAAAATGAGTACAGTAATTAGGATCAAATAACCCGTTGTATACAAAAATGTGTAAAGCAACGGGAAACTACCACATTTAAAAAAGACCCAAGAACCAGCAAAGATGTTAATGGACTTTGCTGCAAACCTATCCCTGGGATTGAAACGGGAAAAAGAATATTTGTATTTTAATATGATGAGATGATGATGATGATGATGATGATACAGATGCACTTATTAATACTAAAATATGTATAATGTAGCATTCATGTTTTTTTGATAACTTTTAATAGAAAAATAACGCCAAAATGGAAAACAATTTCACAATTATGAAAATCTACAGTGTTAACACCATAAGTTTATAAAAAATAAATACATACGAGTATGACACAAAAGATTTTTAGGATTTTAGAAAATTATTTATGATTCAATCTAGTAAAGGGTATAATTTTAGATCAACTTAAGGTGTTAACACTGGATTTCCATGATACTGTACATTTTTATACTAGCTGACACATAAATAAAATATGTTGCATACATTTTCTATACCGGGTGACATATACTCGTATTATATTGCGTATATTTATTATACGGTTTTGGAACGATTTAATTTTATTTGAAGTAAATTTTATATGACACTTGGGACAGTTTTAAATGATAGAGGAAATGATGGTATTGATACCATTTAAAAAAAAAACAATGAATCTGGCATGTGCACCATAAGTCCCTTATCCACGAAACCTTATGCAAAGAGAAATCAGTAAACCCAATTGAACCATTTACGCTTTCCAATGCGATATAAAATCCCATTGTAAACGGCTCCTTGCTCCGAAGAAGCAATTCCGTCCGCATTCCCACGCAGAAGTAATAACACAGGTTTGAATTTCATTATAATTGGACGAGCACCCATTAACGCACCCTATTTTTCACATTCGAAATCCTCGCCGAAAATTACTCCCGGCTTTCCCCGCTATCTATACAGACGCACACTACCCCGTGACGGACACACTCTCCCGATATTATATCTTCAAATCCTATTAGGAGATTTGCACACCGACCGTTTCCCTAATTTAAATACCTCCCCGCTTTCCGCCCTGTCCCGCCCCGCCCCGCACCCCGCAGGTCGCGAGGGTGCACTAATCCACCCTTGGACATTTCCGAACCCCGTTTTGACTTTTCGTGATTTCGTTAAGCAAATATTATGACGACTTTTCGCTTAACGACCGTCGTTAGAAGCAGATCGTAATGAGCCATATGACGCAGATTTTTTTAAAGATTTATTATACTTATTGGGATTTCGAAAGAAATCTTGGTGCATGCAAAGTCAATAATGTGTTAAAAGCTACAGACGAAAATAATGGATTACCCACTAAAGCAAAAGTGGCAGACCATTGTGGTGGTATAATGCTGAATATTTGGTATGGAAATGAAGATTTAATAAATGTTGTAGAATTGAGATCCCTTTAGCAAGTAGAATGCAAGATAGAATGTAGAGCATCGAAAGAAGAAAAGATTCATGGTAAATGAAAGGGTTCTAAAAAAACGTGGTTTTAATACATATATTGAAAGAATGAAACAAGAAACCCTTTGTTAATGAAGTGAAAGGAGAAAGAAATATGTAAGAAGATATGGGACTACCAAATAAATTCATATTTTACGGTGGCCCTACCAGAAGTCAGAAAAATCGACGTGTATGCATGTTAAGCTGTAAGAATTTTAAGAAGGCTAGAAAAACATATCAAGATATACGAGTATACTCCCTCTCCACCCTTTCGAGAAAAAGGCGTGATGGTTTGTTACTTTTTTTAACGCTTATTGATATTCATATAAAAACTTTTTTTCCAAATTTTTTACTTTAATTGTAACGTCTTAATTTCTGCTCTAATTGATTTTCTCACATACATTATTTTTACAAAAAAGTGATAAATTAATGATGCCTATCAGTAGCAATACGCTTTATCATCTCCATCTTGAAACACGGTTTTCCCTATTACTCCCCGCAATCAAACATCTTCTCAGTTGCTTCACAATTAAATAATATAGAGGTCTTGTTAAAAAATGTATAAATTGCTCAGAAACTGGCAAAACCTCGCTGTTCCCACAAGATTAAGGTAACATTGTGTCTGAAAACACGGCGAGTTCTATAAAGATAAAGAACGTACATAATTAACCATAAGAAAAGTTATGGCACTGTTGAAAATTTGCATAGATCTTCAATATTTGAACGCGTAGGAAACCTAATTTACTATAAACTGTTAGCTACAACACGTAATTGTTCTCGCGCACAACGGAATTCACGAACGTAATTACAAATGAATGAAACAAAAAGATTTTTTCACTAGTGATTTTTTCGGCTTAGTGAGACTTTATGAACTAACAAAATGTTATCTGGAATAAGAGTTGGATCGCCTTGGATTCGTTGATTATTTTTTATAAACTTAAGCCGTTCAAGTATCTTTCCAACATAGGTAAGAGGAATATACGTAACCATTAGAGATGAAACTCTGTAAGCCAGAAGATCCAACTGCGGAATTCCTAAATGACGAATAGTTAATGAATTAAATACTGTTTTTTCAACATCTAAGCTTATTTTTCTCCACAAGGTTTTATAGTCATTAGTTAGTTAGTTAGTTGGACAAGGTTTTATTCCTTCATTGTCGGGAAAACAATACTACGAGCTAACCAAAAATACTTTAAACATAACAAAAGTAAGTAACCTAGGATGTAACATGGGACAGGACCATTACAAAAATCTAATGTGGCTATATATTCTTTGTTTTGAAATAAAAATTAATTAAATTAAGTGATTTATTACTCCTAATTGAAAATGATTAAATTAAAACAATTGAAACCAGTTTTCGACCGTAAAATATATATGTCGTAGGAACATAGGCTGGACACTTGGGTAGACAGGGTGGCAACAGATGGGCACCCAGGATACTCAGTTGGAGACCATGAGCAAATAGGCGAAGTGTCGGAAGGCCACCGATGATATTGTCAAAAGGGTTGGAAAATCTTGGATACAAAGGGGGCAGGATAGAGACGAGTGGAGGAAATTGGAAGAGACCTATATCCAGCAGTGGAGGGAAGAAGGCTAGCAAAGAAGAAGAAGGAACAGAGCAAACTTTAAATAAAAACGTAATTAATATGTTCTTATGTTTTAGTTCACACAGCAATGTTAATATAAAATAGTTTTGTTAGTACAATAAATTGAAACTATTGTAGAGTTAGTTGGTAGTACTCGTACATAATGTATCCGCATTAGGTAGGTACCTACATGTTGCCAGGTCCACCTAGCAGCTAGCCATCGGAACGGACTTATCAGTGTTTATGTATTTCATGTAAATGTACCCAATTGACATAATATGGCCGCGTAATGACCCCTCCCGCGCACTGCTCGACCCGCCACCACCTTAGAACTCGGTCTACGAAAATCAGATAAGACTCCCCAAATATTTCGGCCGGAATTGTAAAATCATTCTAATAATCGCGTTCTTTGTTTAGACCTCTTATTTATGGAGCTTTTTCGACCATTGAGATAAAATACGCTAGGAAATTAATAAGTAGGTTTTTTCAATTTCGCCGTAATGTATGCGCGCGCAGGTAGGTCGATTTTCGGCCAATCCGATGGCCGGGAATAGCGGGCGGTCACCTCTCGGACCGTCTCCCATATTATTATACCGCGTGCATACAAATAATTGCTGTTGTATAATTCGGTCTAGTGATTCAGATAATTCTGTACACCGTCTTTATAATAATGATATGTAAAGCGGGGCTATGGCGGCCGTATCAAAATGTTCGGGGGGCGAGCTAGGCCGGGCGCTTCGGCTTGCGGCTTGCGGCGGGGATATACGGCCCCGAAACATTATATCAACAAAGTAATGTTCGGTTCGCACGAATACATCATTCAAAAATAAGCATTTGCTATCTACCTTTCTTTAGGCGTACCCATGATACCATAAATCCTTGATTTTAAAACAAAAAATCAAATTTTTTGGTGGTTACCGAAACGGGTCCTTATGTTTAGAAGCGTTCAAATCATGCTAGAAACACTGTGTATCATATTAAAAATAAAATAAAGTACCTATCAATAAACTTATTGAATGCTTTAACATATTAACACTGTGGAATTCCATAGTAATATTCTTAGGAAATTGAAAATAACTCTGTTAAATCCACGAAATTTTAAAAAAATATTAAAAAACACATGTTTCGGAGGATACCTCAATCTTCAGATGTAAAAATATATAATAATAAAAACTAAACAAAGAAAGACGAATATAAAAAACGCATTTAAAATATGATACAATAATTAAAAATTAAAAATTAACCTGGGCTATTTGTTATAAGTAATAATAATACTATAATAATTATTATTACTAATAATGGATTAAACAGTTATTTTATTACTTATAATTTCTTATATAATATAAAGTCCAATTTCCAAAGTATCAATATCTTAGAAATAAAACATTGAATGGTATAATATAAAACCCTGGTAGAATCATATATTGTAAGACTGCCGAAAGCGTTAGACATGATATAATTTGTAAATACGGCGAGAATTAATGAATAAAACGATTATGTTATCATTAAATTGAAATTTCAATGTCGCCATTTTATAGGAATTAATGTAAATTCTTAATACGATATAATATGTATATTGAAGGGGCTTCAAAAGTGCGCCACAATAGAAAAGTATTAGTTTATTTATACTACTACCCTTAGATGAATCAGCGCATTGACTAGTTAGGCTTTTTGAAAACATTATGTTTTCACAACCCTTTTTTCCAACATGGTTCGGCACACTGAAGCTCTTCCGTAGAAATTTAAACATCGAGGATAAGAATTTTAATACTTTTAAAATGTCCACATTTAGGAAAGGTTTCTGTGTCCCGAAACATGCTTGTGTAAAGTGCAAAAAAGTGTTGTGAAAATAAAATGTTTTAAATAAGTTATTTAAATTTGAATCCCCACCACAAAAAGATGGCGAATAAAGAAGTAATTATTTACTTAGGTTACTTAGGTTACCATAAAGTTCTTCTCCAAACCTCACTTTTCTCTCCTGAAAAGCTCCTTAGTTGAACCCTTTAGTTGATTAATTTGGCAATGTCTTGTTGGTTGTTTCAGAATTATTTGAAATAAAATCTAAATACATTAATCCTCAATTACAATATAAGAGTGTTGATGTGCTTTAGTGCGGCGATTTGTAACACAATAAATTGTGGAAACTCCTGCATAGATTTATATTTTTTATTACGATCGTTGCCAAAGTAAATAGCACACCAAAAACATTTTGTGTGCGGTATAATTACAGGATTGAACAATTTATTAGAATTTTAGTTCTCAAATTCCATAACTAATTTGTGGAAGAACAGTGGCGGCGCACTTGCCTTAACAACTGAGTGATTTCAAACGAGGAACACGGCCAAGTAATTTTATCCCGGGCAATTTATCTATTACGAGTGTATGTTTTAAATACCGGAATTATTTATTTAAACCGGGCAGCGGAATTTTACATAATTGTTGGATTTCAGTAATTAAGGATGTGCTTATGCCGTTTAATTAATCTCGTTCTAGTATGCTAGAGTTGCTTTACATGGCGGAAGCGGGTAGCTCTAGTTGTCTCGGACCGTGCCCTCAAATACCCACCGAATTACATGTATCTTCTTATCAGACCGAACTGGAGATTTGACATATGGGCAGCGTTTCGTACGCACTTACACGAATTTATTCTACCACGGTACCTACGTGAATATAGTCCACTTTAATGAAGCAACGACTTTAAAATAATACTTAGAAGAAACACAAATTTGAATATTGTTAAAAAAAATCATCATACGCGTCGAAATATGCGCATGTGATTTAAATATATAAATTATCAGATCATAAAGGTGTTACTGTAATAAAGAAATATGTAAACATTATTTTTATTTAACATGCTTTAGTTTTAAAGAGAAATAATATATGGAATTTTACAATGAAAAAACATTAATGGCTTTTCTAATTAAACACTATTTATTGCACTGAAAACCTTATTTACTTATTTTACCGAATAAATAAATGAGGACTTCTTTTTATCAGAATAACAAATAAGCCATAACAGTTCTTCACTTAGCCTCACTTTTCTCTCCTGAAAAACTTCTTAGTTGCCCCCAGTTGATTAATTTGGCAATGTCACATTTTTCCTTTCATACTAATCATATTAGGTGTACTATTATTCCGCTGATCCAATCAAGTCAATGCGTTGCCTGGCCTCTTAATGGCTGTAGCCTGGAGACTGACTGATGATAGGAAGGTATGGCGAGCCATGGTCGATAGTCTACGGGATAGACACGATCCCTAGTCACGAAGACTGCGACTAAAGAAGAAGAAGAAGATTCAAATTATTGGTATTATGTACTCGTATATAATATACAAAACAAAATATACGGGGTTGAAAGTGTCCCCATATCCTGATACCGCGGGAGGGAGGGCGGTAGTAGAAGCTGCTTCCGGTTGCGAGCATCGCACTTCCGGTAGGTGCGCCATTTTGGCGGAAAACAGGAATCCCCGGATCTCCGCGTTAAAGATAAACGGCAAAATAACTGACTGAATACAGAATGATGTTGCGTTTTATTTTATTTTCCAATTTAATGCCACTTATACAACGATATATTTCGTGATTAAAATTTGATTGAATTAATTTTTTACAACTTGCTAATATATATATATTTTTTTTTGGGAAAGTTTAAATTCTGATATTTCGTATTGTTATCCACATGCATTAATTAACCTTAAACATTTTATAAAGGCAATGAATCTATTGTTATACGAAATTAATTTAAGAATCACGCACATGGCTAAATGCGTTCAAGATCAAACAAAAACACAAAAGAGATCTTAACTCATCAGACAGCACTTTATGGAAGCGAAGGTAGTTATTCTCTCCATTTGGACTTAAATCGCAATTAATTTCATCTAACTGAAACGATAAAATGAGTTAAGTTAGCATTACCGTTTGGGACTAACATTCACTTCGGCAATAAACATAAGACAAATTTAGCAGTCTGGATCCTCAAAGAAAAGGGTTTTCGGTGATAGTCGTTTTACAAGCAATTTCAGCTCAATAAAATGATAATGTCGGAACAATAAAACGCCGTGCGCGGTTTTCGCGTCGGGTGAATCTTCTTCAAGGGAATGAAGGGTGAATCTCTAAATGCCCGTCCGTAGGGGGCGAGGGCTGCGGAGCGCAGGTGGGATCACACCACGGACTGGAAAGGGTGAACCGAATATCCAATGGAATCTACGCCATAATTGAAATTGAATATTTGATCCAGTTTGCTCTTCTGATCTGCCACAGATCATTCCACAGCATTTATAAATATTAAAAAAAACATATTTAATAAGAACGAATGTTTTCTAGAAGTTTTATTGTAGTTTGTGGGAATGAAATGTTTCACCTTTCTAAGGCATTATCAAATATGCTATAAATTACAAAATAAAAATTTAGATAACAGACGTTTTCATTTGTATTCAATATTTAATATGTAGTTTTACATCATTGTTCAAGAAACAATTAATAAGTAAAACATTAACGGTGTTTTGAAGGACCTGCAATTGTTGGGAGTCAGACCAGAGGAGTGGAAATTCAGGTCTCAGCCGGCTGGAAAAACATTTTGGAGGTGGCCGAGGTACACCCAGAATTGTAGAGCCAGAGAGAAGAAGAAGAATATCATTATAAATATCATAAATTTACGTTATATTCAAGTAAACTTTATGCTACATTATACTGTTTTGCATTTTAAAATTATAATACTCAGATCTTAAAATAATGACAAAAATCTTTATTTATTTATTGATCAGTTATTAAGTACATTGTTTTAATACCTCTCAACTGGGGTATCCCGTTCTAGTCATAGTCCATCTAATCATAAATAATTATTTTGGTAACTTATTTTTTCCAATTTTGTGTTTATTCATCTCGACGTGTATTGAAGGTAGTATACCTTCAATACACAAGTTATTGATATAATATTTAGTTTATAATTTAGAAAAACGATGAATTATTAAAATTGATTCTATGAACTTTTTTTGACGCCTGTAAACTTTCCTGTCTTCTGAATCCAGTGCAGCCTGCGCTCCCCAGAGGGGTGGCTCAGAGAGCCGTAAAGACGACAATCTTGCCTTTAGAATTCAAACCATGTCTTCCCGAATGTTCGACAGACTCTATCAAATCACCGATTGCAGATCATTGAATTTCCAGACGCTTTTATTTTACTTCCGGGTTACAGTGGTTTGATCGACTCGCGGCTGAATAATGAAATAAAACAGGAACTGAGGGAATTCCATTACAATATCCAGAGTTCTACAGGAAAATTCTTAAATCAAAGCTTAATTATTTACTTTGTCGTTTCGAGTACGCGTTTAGAATTTAGTGTTTTTTTTGTAAGTAACATAAATACACAAGTGTAGTTTTATTAAGCATAATAAATATTTACAATATGTTAGTGCGTGTACAAATATAATTAAGATTACCATAACTTCACCCGTAAAAATATATTGATTATGAAAAAATTAGAATTTGCGGGCGTACATTATTCACGTAAACGTTACATAGGACGCTTAAAATAAGGCTGAAATAAGCTTATGTAAGTTTTTATGCGTTCGAAATAAATTGCCTAGACGTTAAAATTATAGTGGATTTCAAGTAATTCTATGAATAATTTGCGCCTTAATAGAGTCAGCATTTGCCTGAAGGAGGTAGCCATGTTGTTAAGATGCTTTTGATACTAGATTTTCAAGGTAATTTCTTAATTATATTTTTAATATGAATGGGAAACATGACTGGCAAAATTGTAAGCGTTTCACAGTCGATTAAACCTTCACAGGTATATTTGCACTTGAAAATTAAAACAATGCCGAAAGAACATAAATAACGTCATAATCGTAATTTTAAAATATGAATTTCCTCAATTAATTTTCAATGAAATAATATGTTGTTTTATGACTATTCCATTTCACTTTATTCTTGCATACAGCGTTTAAATTGTGAAATTCTATTATCAATTGGAAAATAAATGTTAACACTATTTAACACCACTATTTATTTATATTATATATTATCATACTGCTACTGATGGGAAAAATTGAGGGGCAGCGTGGTCCTGGTCTTGGCTGTGCAACATAAGAGACTGGACCGGGATGAGACATGCGGGGAAGCTGTTCCGGATTGCACAAGATAGAGAAGCCTTCGCCGGAGTGATTGCTAACGTTAGGGGGACCTGATACGGCACGCGAAGAAGAAGAAGATATATTATTATCGCCATAAAAATAAATCAACACAACATTTTTCGAAGATACACCCTATTTTAAGGAGTAACTATAACTAATAATTATAACTGAGTTATTGATAATAATGATGTTAAACTATGTTTTAAAAATAACTTCTTCCACTTTATTCTTTATTTCGACAGTGGCCGGTTTCGTCAGGCTCGCTGTCGAAATAAAGAAAAAAGTGAAAACAGTTCTTTAAAAACCTCGTTTTATTTCATTATTATTTATAATAAGCCTCTGTCAAGATATTTCAGTAAAAATATCACATTGTCTTAAAAACTAAGTTATAATTACTCTTGATGATGGCATGTCTCCAAAACATGTTGAATTAATTTATTTTAATAACAATAAAATTTGTAAAAAATGTTTTTTTTTTCAATATATCATGTAATTTCGATTCGAGGAGCATAAGTTGAGAAGAGGTGTGGCCTCTTCAATTCGCGGGGTGTTTATTGGCTTACCGGAATACGGTGAGCAATGATAATAGGTGAACAATCGTAAAGACGTTTGCGCGCTGCGAATTTTGATTTGGTTATTCTGTTTCCCGCTCGCACCAGGAGCACAGCCCGGCGAGGAGGTGGCGCCCATCACCCAGCGCCGGGCTGCTTTAACCGCCCTCTGGTGCACTGCAATTACTGCCCATTGTCTGATGTTTTTTTTCCCGATAATAGTGCTTTCAAAACTACTCGAGGGTAAAATATTCTAAAACAGGTATTCATATTATAAAAAATTACCATATCTTAAATTTATAATTTATACTATAATATATTAGATTAAATATTGAAATATGTGTTTAAACAATTTTTAAAAACATTGCATTTTTTAAAAACACTTTTTTGCACTCTTCACAAACATATTTCGGGCCACAGACGCAATTCCTCAGCGTTAAAACTTTAATCAATTTTTATACTTAGGAAGGGCATCTGTGTACCGAAATATGTTTGTGCAAACTGAAATGATTTTTGTGAAAATACAATGTTTTCAAAAAATTATTCGAATGTGAATTCACAGCACAGAATGATGACGAATTTGGAAGAAATATTTTTTAATTAAATTCAAGCATTTTAAATAGGTGCGTATCCAATATCCTCCGATTTATTGTGTACATGAATACATTATTTAGATTTTTGTATTGTATTGAAACTACAGAGCTATTAGTATTTTGAGTGTTGTTGGTAAAATCTATGGCAGAATTTTAATAGAAAGAGTAAGAAAGACGACGAGTGATAGAGTTTGGGATGTGCAAGGCGCTTTTATGAATGGCAGAGGATGCATGGATCAAATTTTTGCACTTCGTACAGTGACAGAGAAGTTTATGGCCAAAAACCGTAAACTCTTCTGTGCGTTTGTCGATTTGCAAAAAGCATATGATCGCGTAGATAGAGGTAAACTGTGGGAAATATTGTCGGAATATGGAATAAACACAAAACTGATCACGGCAATTACATCGCTGTACACAGAAAGCACTGCTAGTGTCAGAGTAAATGGGGATCTTACAGCCTGGTTTGATATCAATAAAGGTGTCAAACAGGGGTGTGTAATGTCTCCATGGTTGTTTAATCTATATATGGACAAGTGTATGAAAGAGCTGAAAGGGTTGGAAGCAGGTGCAAAAATGGAAGATGTTTCAGTAAGCTGTTTGTTGTATGCGGACGACGCTGTGCTACTTGCAGACAACGAGCACGAACTGCAAGCCCTGGTGTCTAGGATGTATGAGGTATGCAAGCGATACGATTTGATGATGAATGTGAATAAGTCTAAGGTAATGATTTTCGAAAAAGAAGGAAGCATGACAGTGTGCAACATTAGTGTAAACGGTGAAAATCTGGAACAAGTGGATGAATTTGTTTATTTAGGAAGTATGTTTACAAAGGATGGGAGGGTGGAGAAGGATATTGAAAGAAGGGTTGGGGCAGGCAACAGAATAAATGGTGCACTTAAAGTTGTCATCGCAAACAAAAGCCTATCCAAAAAAGCTAAGATGGCAGTGCACAATGGTGTTCTTGTGCCGACCCTTATGTATGGAAGTGAAGCATGGAACTGGCAAAAGAAGGATGAAAGTAGAATAAATGCAGTAGAAATGAGATCTCTAAGACGAATGTGTGGCAAATCTGTATATGATAGAGTGACAAATGCAAGTATAAGAAGTGAATGTGGTGCGAATGAAAGTGTTATGAACAAAATAAGGAAAGGGTCATTAAGATGGTTTGGACACATGGAAAGAATGAGTGAAGACAGAATGGTAAAGAAGGTATATGTAAACGGCGTGAACGGAGCTAGAAATAGAGGAAGGCCGAGGAAAACGTGGCACGATCAAATCAATCAAATATTGAATGTCGGTCACGTGAGGAGTCGGAAAAATCGACGTGCGTGCATGACAAGATGTATGAATGTAGAGGAAGCGAGAGGCGTATGTCAGGACAGAACAGTGTGGCGTTCCATTCTTTCTGCCTACCCCTCCGGGGAGACGGCGTGATGGTAAGTTAGTTTTTGTATTGTAAATCGTTAAAGGTACTATGAGAAAAAAATAAGTGGTGTGTGTTTTGCATGTAAAGCTGACAATCGAGTAAAATGTACAAAACATGATTTAATGTCCATTGGCCCGAAACCGGATTCGATCGCTTTGTCTACAGAGGACATAAAGTGATAATAAAATCACGACGCATTCGATAAAATGATCGATGCTCCGCGGATAAGCATTTAAATAATTTATTGAGCCATCTTCGCCGTGGGGTTGTCTCCCCTCGCGAGCCGACCACGCCTTGTTCACATAATAATGAAATCTGTCTATTGAAAGAGCCCAGAAGTTAGGCGGAGATTTTCCCAGCGGTGTGTTCTGCATACTTTCCGTCCGATGAATATTAATGGCCGCCCATTTCTGTTTACATTTCGGTCTTTCGTGGGAAACCGCTCGAAATAGCCACACAACGCGGATGGACGGGGATTTGTAATTTTGTCACATATGAGATAGGGACTCCCGTATTCCGGCGAAGGTCCGAGCCACCCACGGCTGCGATCGGTTTGATTACCAGGACACGGAGGCCGGCGTAATTGATAATGCCTCCGAATAAAATGAGGTATGCCCGATGTGGCTGCACCACCAGACAGGTGGCTCACTCCCGCTCCGTGGCCACTCGCCACTCGCCTCTCGCCTCTTACCCAGCTGGCGTGATTGACTTTTACGGCCGAATATTAAACCTAGTCGAATTCCTAGCGGCCAAATATGTATTTTTATTTTGCTTTTTTACGACTAATTCGACGATTTTCGGAAAAATTATATAGCTCATTTAAGGACGTCGTAAATTATACACATTTATTTAGGTAATAAATGCATTTTCAGTTTCCAAATTTAATTCCGTATGCTTATTTGAATATGAAATATCTACAGAATTACGGAGCTCCTTTGACTTCTGCATTCTCGAGACTTTTCACAGCAACTTAAAAAGGAATATTTTTTTATCTGATTGTGTTGAATACATTCATAGCGATTCAACGGTTTTCATCCAGCGATAAAAAAACTTTATTTTTTAGTTTATTGATACCAAAAATTTGCTTATACATATCCAGTGTACAAAGAAACATCAAACACGTAGATACCCGACTGGGTGTCCAGCTCGAACAACAAACTATCTTAGCCCATTCTGATTTCCATAAAGTGAGAAGATTAATGAGACGCGGCTAAGAATGTGACTGATTTAATATTCCGCCCCGTCAGGTGACTATGGCATTAAATGTCACATAATTTTAACCGTTTTCACAAACTAAACTTTATTCCGAGTTTAAATTCAAACGCCATTCTAAAAAAAAGAATTGATCACTCGGATCTGACAGGATGACTTGTGGGGTGTGTGCTTGACCGGAGGCTTAATGAATTCACAGACGAAATCGAAAAAATGTGATTTAATGGACGTTACAAAGTTTTAATTAATTCTCGATGCGTAGGTCCCAATCAGCATTTAAGATGGTCATGTAAAAACTTATGACGACGATCTTTGTCTGTGGAAATATTTAAAAGTGTTCTAATGTATCCGTTTCAAGAAATAACTAGTTTTAACAAAAAAAAACTTTTATTTATTTACTCAATTAAAAAATTCAAATACTTACGAGCTTGAATATTATTATGATTATGATTTTCAAATTTATAATGTTGAATTAAAAAAATATCGTTTATTTAAAAAACATATTATTTTATTCTAAAAACGAATCAAATTATGTGTTTCGAGTGAGCGTTACATATGTTCAATAATTAACTTATGTTTGTTTTGCTGGAAAATAAATAAATACAAACGAGAATCGGTGGAAGTTCATTTTAAATAATTATTAAATAAAACGACGTATTGTGTTTTGACCTAACTACTTTAACATTTGTCTTTATTATTTTAAATTTATATTTTTGAATGCCGCCGGTTTCGCCAATCTGGCTGGCATCGACAGACTGGGTCAGTCAAATGAAGTGCTTCAATCTTCTTCTTGTCATTCCTCTTCTATCGGAGGTCGGACAGCATCATGACTATTTCGTTCCTTTATACGGTAGCTTTAAACAGAGATGTTGTGCTGCTACTGAATCATTCTCGAAGGTTTTCTAACCAGGATTTTCTTCTTCTCAAGACAATCAGTTGCAGCGCTTTGTTTTTATCGTTTCTCATAATGTGCCCGAAGTATTCAAGTTTCCCGCGCTTTATGCTATTGACAATTAATTTTTAATTCTTCATTCGCTGTGCTTTATACGAGTACTTTAGTAATTTTATTTTACTTTAAGTATAAAAGTAAATTTAACTTCTTCTTTCGGTACCGTGTCAGGTCCCCCCAACGTTGGCGATCACTGCAGCAACGTCATCTCTATCCTGCGCCACTTGGAACAGGTTCTGAACTCTTGTTATTGTCTTGATGTTTTTGAACTTCACTGGCTTAAGAGTCCAGAAAGAATCCAGTATAAACTCTGCTGGACAGTCTTCAAACGCTACATGGTATGGCTCCGAATTATATATCCGAACTCTGTATAACGAACAGCCTAATACAAGAAAATCCACAACTTCGCTCAGCGAACTCCTCGGCAATAGGAATATTAGTTGAGCCAAAGCGTTGCCCTAGTACAAATTTCGGGGATCGAGCGTTTGCGGTAGCCGGTCTATCAGCTTGGAACAATCTTCCTTCACACCTCAGATGCATAAATGATCCGACGGATTTCAGATCTAATCTGAAAACCCATATTTTTCATATTTCATACCCAATTTAAAACTTACATATTTTGTTATATTATACTTTCTAATCGATCGCGAATATCAATCAGATGCAGCGTTCACATTTAGATTTAAAACACGTCTTAATGCGCCCTTGAGGTGATCACATCACAAAAAAGGCGCATTAAAAGTTGGCATATTATTATTAAAATGTGAAAATTCATTCATGAATCTTTGAAATAAATATTTAGGATTTTTTTTCTCCAAAAGCATCGCTTAGTTAAAATTTTAAAATGTTCATAATTTTATTTCCCGGTATCAATCTAGCGAGACGAATTGGTCCCCGATGGCGGAATATTGTCATATCTTGAGCCCGGGGCAAGACTCGCGGGCAATAAATAAACCGTAAAGAGATTAATGTTCTGCGACGCATTTACTCCGCTGGCAGTCCCGCCGTTCATTATCTCGGGCGAGACATGCAGCGGGAAAACGGTACTCAGTCATCCCCTAATGCGGATCTTGCCGGCGTCCTCCTGCTCTCCGGTGGCCGCTGAGAGCACATTGGAGTAATTAAACCATTTCGTGTTATTCCTCCTTGCACATGACACATTGCAAAGCTGTTTGATATCGGAGCTTCTTGATCATTCTTCGCCTCATAACCGATACCCATTTGCAAACCTCATTGGTTAATGAAATCTTTTCTATGTGATCTCTACCATAATTTTATTTTACTAGTGATAGTTATAGAAACATTTTTTTTTATAATAACTATTAATATCCTTGAGATAAACACCAGCAAGGATATTATTGATGGTTGAGGTTATTAGTTTTGTAAAACTCCATATTAATTTAATAATAGTAAACACGATTGTTTAGTAGTTTTACTTAGATTTAATTTATATAAATTGTGACAAATTTGTTGCGCCTTGCGAGAGCATTCTCAGTTTGAGAATGGTCTCAGTGGTCTGTTCTCCAGAGTGTTGCTCCTCCTGTGAGGTAGACTCCCAGCTGTCCTTCCATCTTTTAGGAGGTCTTCCACGAGGACGAGTCTCATGAGGCTGATTACGCAACGCAATATAGGGGAGTCTGGTGGTGTCCATTCTTTGAACGTGCCCGTACCAGTCCCTTTTTCGCTGTCTGCTCCATCTTATAATATCCTCAACCTCACATATCTCTCTTACTCCGGTGTTCCTCACGCGATCTCTCAGCGTCTTGCCTGCTATCGTCCTCGGTGTCTTCATCTAGGAAGTCCTAAAAACTTGTTTGTAATCTATGTAATCTATGCAATTATTTGCATTATTTTATAATATATTTTATTGATAATATTTTTGATAAACTAAAAACCTAAACTCTATGGATTTCCAAAATGATGATTTTTTATGAATCAAAACACCATTTTTCCACTCTTGATCCACTTCATAGCAGAAAACAGTGTTTTAATTTATAAAAAATATAGTATGTGAAGATCAGAGAGTTGGTAAAATTATTTTAAAAATTCGTTGGAGACATACTAGGAAATAATAATAATTACTTAGACTTATTTGTATATGGCCGATTACGCATTTAACTCCCCTCATGGGCGCTTTGAAAATGTAATAGAGTCATGGGAGCTGTATCAGACACTAGTAGCTAGTAGCAAAATAGTTTATATTTTATGGGATATTTTAAAAAGGAAGGTTTTTAAGTTAGTTTTAAAATCAGTCGGATTGTCAATGCATCTGAGGAGCGCAAGGCGGACGGATCTGCCACAGTGAAAGTCTAATTTTGGAAGTTCATGCGGGGGTTGAGCTCAAATAATTTGTAGGTACAGTAAAGTCTCGGTTATCCGACCTTCCGAGTTATCCGACCTACCGGGGCAATGCCCCTTTCCTTTACCCGACTGCACGCATTATATTCGCGCGCCAGGCGACAGTCCTCAGTGCTTACGTAGCTCTTTCGCATGTTTTATTACTTTGCCGTAAGTGCATTTTAATGTTTTAGTTCGTTACATTCAGTTATGTTACATGTACATATTTGAAAAGTTTTCCATGTGCAAATAAAATTAACACATTTTCAATGTCGTTTTTATCAATTTCTGTGTTATCCGACCTTGCCGCGGCCGGTTTAGGTCGGATAATCGAGACTCTACTGTATATTGAAAAGGAGTTTGCTGATCGAAGTACAGATTGTTTCAAATTAATAATTCGGAGATCAGATATAGGCTGGTTCCATTTCATAGAGTGGTTTAAAAAGTTAACAGGAAAATTAGTATGCATTATTTATAAGGTGACATAATACGTGTGCGTTATATCCATGACGGGCTATAAATCCGTGTAACGTTTGTCTGTAAATTAGTTTTGTGACAGGACACCTCGGGCATGTTTTATTTCTCACCAGGAATTCGGAGCCGAGTGGCCGCGAGAGCCGCCCGTAATATCTCGTTTATTTTCAAATTAATATCCAGGAGATATGAATATTTCTCGGCGAGTCGTTTTGGGCGGCGATAGATTTTTACCGGATGAGAGTGTCACCTCCGGCGCTTCCTTACTTACCCGTGATGGATACGGCGCGCTGGGTAACCTTATTAGTTATGTTGTCCCTGTTAAATGCACCAGAGCCCAGAGCAATTAATCAGTTTTTTTACGTGTGTCGCTACGTTTTGGAACTAGCTTATCTCGTGAAATATAACTTCACGATTTATTAGAGTAGCGCGGACCTGACGTACGTATATTTTTCAATGCACAGATTACAAATTTTCTTTCACTTAGATATTCTCGAAGGTATCCGTAATTTTTCACTAACGTAGTTAATGGGTCGTTTCTCGGCATCGGATCCATTCTCACGAGACTTCTGTAATTTATTTAGGCAATCTGTATAGGTACAAATTGATTTCCTGTAGTTTTAAGTAGATGGCATATTATTTAATTATTTTTTATGACGACGAAATAATTTATTAACTGGAACATTAAAACGGCAGATTGATTCACTCGATGAATTTCTATGCACCTCGGTCATATAAATTCAGTTTTATTGCTGGAATGACAGTTTTATTAGTCCGCTTTAAAGTTTCGAGACATTGTTGGACGATTCGATATACGTAGATAAATTCAATTAATGAATTTAAAATGTATTGTTTTTCCGCGGCAATTACATCGCTATTGTTGTATCACAATCAATGGCATTATCCGATATTCTGGACAGAATTACGGATAGGGTTAACGAATTTATAACACTGCAAAATGTCCGAAAATAATTGGACGAAATAGTTGAATTAAATTTTATAAAGCGTCAGCATAAAAGTATGAACACGCCTCTCTATAGCGTACTATATACGAGTATACGGTAGGTACTCGAAACCATAAACAATGAAGAAATTTTTAAATGTTATTGTAGTGTCCAGCGAGCGCTCCGGGCAGTGACGATATTTAATAAACACAGCGACAGGAAGACAATAAGCCCAATGAATTGATTATGTCATATGCTGGATGCCAATTTAGCCTCTGGACCAACGCTAGCCAGATTCATGGTCGCGCATGGACAGTGACCCCGTTCGGAGTAATAAGATCAATCGGAGTGTTGTGAGATGACATCAATGTAACGCGTGGGCCCTACATGTTCCTGCCTCAAGTGGTGTGTAGCTCCACTTTATCTTCACACATTTATAACGGCTAAGTTCACTATGTTCTGCGCACCCACGAGCACATCGACGTCTCTGACGACAAATACAAATATCGCATGTGACAAAATTTCTTAAAACTTTTACGTTATAATAATTTACCGAATTTACGTATCTGGGAAGCATGTTTACAAAGGACGGAAAAAATAGAGAAAGACATCGAAAGAAGGGTTGGTGCTGGGAATAAAATAAATGGCGCACTCAAAGTCATTACTGCAAATAGAAATATATTCACAGAATCAAAAATGGCAGTACACAACGGAGTTCTAGTGCCAACCCTCATGTATGGAAGTGAAGCTTGGAGCTGGCAAAAGAAGGATGAAAGCAGGATAAACGCCATAGAAATGAGATCACTAAGAATAATGTGCGGTAAAACGTTGTATGATAGAATACCGAACGATGAAATAAGAGAGAAATGTAAGGCAGATGATTGCATCATGGATAAAATTAAAAAAGGATCTTTGAGATGGTTTGGACATATGGAACGAATGGATGAGAGAAGAATGGTTAAAAAGTTGTACACAAGCAGCGTGAGTGGAAAAAGAAGCCGAGGACGACCGAGGAAAACATGGCATGACCAAATTAATCAATTACTAAAAGGCGGCCATATTCGAAGTCGGAATAATCTACGTGCGTGCATGTTACGATGTATGAATGTAGAGGAAGGCCGAGAGGTTTGCCAGGACAGAGCATTGTGGTGATCCATCCTCTCTGCCTACCCCTCCGGGGAAATGGCGTGATGGTTAGTTAGTTAGCATGTGTAAGTTAAGCACAATGGTAGTGGTGTCTTAGAATATATAAACACGCTGAACGGTGAAAGAGATATAAATCAAAACCTTTTCAGCGTACACCGAGCCATCAATCTTTTAATAACCTCGGAAGATTTACGCCACAAATATGACATTTGTGACGACTTCATTTTAAATGTCTTCGTTAGTAGAGAACTTGCATTGCTTTTCTCTAAGTTCATCATTTGACAATCGGATGGTGGTCTAGGCAATCGGGTGGTGGTCTAGGGGATAGAACGCTTCAAGCCTGGACACGACCAGATTGCCTCTTCATAATAATGACCTATTTTCTGCTCACATGAAGATTGTAAAATAAATTCTAATATCATTGAATCCTTGATGTTAATCTTTTTTAAAAAAAAAAATACGAATGGAAAAGTCTGTTCCTAGATGTTTTGGTATATTGTATGGGAATGACATGTTTCGCCTTACTAAGGGACTATCAAATGTTAATAATGCCTGAGTAAGGCGAAACATGTCTTTCCTACAAAATATAATAAAACTTCTAGAAAAATTCATCATTAAAATATGTACTATTTTTATGCAGATATAGTTAGTTAGCCTCGGTGATATGGAGTCCCCACGAGGCGAGATACTCGCTCATGTTGGAGAGGGTTCAGAAAAGATTTCTGAGACATCTCTACATTAAAAGAGTTGGTCTATCCATGGCTTTATCCCACTGCATTCCTCTTGGGCATGCTGGGGACCAATAGTTTACAAATTGGATGCACACTTACCCATCTTCAGACTTGGATTCTTTGAGAATTCCGTCATCTTGGAGGCTATCCACTGTTCCGGATGGTTATCTTCGACAGCGTCAGCACAGACTGTTTTATCTCCCAGCATGCAGAACCAACCTGCCTCTGGTGATGCCGGTGGGGAGAGGCTGAACATGATCGCCGGAGATCGATGTCTTTTTAACAAATATGAAGGGATGGATGCACACTTACCCACTTCTTCAGACTTAACAGGGGATTCTTTGAGAATTCCGTCATCTTGGAGGCTATCCATTTTTATGTTCCGGATGGTTATCTTCGACAGCGTCAGCACAGACTGTTTTATCTCCCAGCATGCAGAACCAACCTGCCTCTGGTGATGCCGGTGGGGAGAGCAATCAAACTGCTGAACATGATCGCTTCGGAGATCGATGTCTTTCTAACTAACTAACTAACTTACCATCACGCCGTCTCCCCGGAGGGGAAGGCAGAAAGAATGGAACGCCACACTGTTCTGTCCTGACATACTTCTCTCGCTTCCTCTACATTCATACATCTTGTCATGCACGCACGTCGATTTCTCCGACTCCTCACGTGTCCGACATTCAATATTTGATTGATTTGATGGTGCCACGTTTTCCTCGGCCTTCCTCTATTTCTAGCTCCGTTCACGCCGTTTACATATACCTTCTTTACCATTCTGTCTTCACTCATTCTTTCCATGTGTCCAAACCATCTTAATGACCCTTCCCTTATTTTGTTCATAACACTTTCATTCGCACCACATTCACTTCTTATACTTGCATTTGTCACTCTATCATATACAGATTTGCCACACATTCGTCTTAGAGATCTCATTTCTACTGAATTTATTCCTTATGCCTTTTCGATGTCTTTCATATTCGTGATAGTACGTTCAGAAGACAAATACTCTTGACTTTGGAGAGTATCTTGTATTCCTAATGTCGAACCATCTCTCATGCGTTCCTGGTATTATAATATATAATATATATTTTTATGTTTTACCTGTTCTCAATAGATGCCTTAAACTATAATTGTTGATTGTAATATCTTTTGAGAAAATAAACTGATTTGATTAAACGCGACTCATTAACACGAGACGAACAGGGATGGAATAATCGGCCGAAAAAAGTGTAAGAAAAGTGTGATCGTTACGACGGACGGTACAAATAAGCGGATAATTGGATCAGACGGGCGATCGGACCCCTGCAGCGTGAGGCAGGCTGAATGGTCCCTCGCTTCTATCGGGGCGTCCACTTAGCGGAGTGTCCAGCTGCGTCTGCGCTGCCCTGGACCGGCTGCTCGACTGCGGATTCCTGACCTCTCATCTTCAGTTTGCCTGTTATGGCTTACGTGATTACACTGGACAAATGATTGTTCATATTCTGCCAAGCACTTGAAAGAACCAGTTTCGATAATAAAATTATAAGAAATAAAGTAATCTTATATGTGATAGTAATTAAAAATTTCCTTATGTATGGAAGTGAAGCATGGAACTGGCAAAAAAATGATGAAAGTAAAATAAATGCAGTAGAAATGAGATCTCTAAGACGAATGTGTGACAAATCTGTTTATGATAGAGTGACAAATGCAAGTATAAGAAGTGAATGTGGTGCGAATGAAAGTGTTATGAACAAAATAAGGAAAGGGTCATTAAGATGGTTTGGACACATGGAAAGAATGAGTCAAGACAGAATGGTAAAGAAGGTATATGTAAACGGCGTGAACGGAGCTAGAAATAGAGGAAGGCCGAGGAAAACGTGATACGATCAAATCAATCAAATATTGAATGTCGGTCACGTGAGGAGTCGGAAAAATTGACGTGCGTGCATGACAAGATGTATGAATGTAGAGGAACGAGAGAAGTATGTCAGGACAGAACGGTGTGGCGTTCCATTCTTTCTGCCCACCCCTCCGGGGAGACGGCGTGATGGTAAGTTAGTTAGTTAGTTTAGTTTTTATTCTATAAAAGCGAACTCATTTTCTTGGGATTACCATGAATTTATTTTATATAATAGTAACCATTATATCCAATGGAGCGACCAATTTTGACTTTTAAGACATTATTAAATATTTACATTAAAAATACTGTAGCAATGTGAAACATGTCACTCCAATAAAATATCTTCTTCTCAGTCTTCTTTCATCACAAAAACGGCGCTTTATTTTTTTAGAAGTTTTGTTGTAGTTTATGGAAATTACATGTTTCGCCTTTCTAAGGCATTGTCAAATGTTTTAGATATTGTCTTAAAAAGGCGAAACATGTAATTCCCATACACTATAGTAAAATTTCTAGAAAACAGACGTTTTCATTCGTATTAATTAATATTTATAATCTTCATGGACTAGTTGTAACTAATTAACCATCACACCGTTTCTCTAAAGGAGTAGGTAAATAGATTGGACCGCCATACTGTTCTTTCCTGACATACATTTCTCATTTCCTCAACATTCATGCATCGTATCATGGACGCATACATTTATGAATATTAAAATAGTTAAAATAATAAAAAGAGGTAAAGCGTGTGATTTATACGTAGTATAAATAACTTTGTTTACTTTTGGTAAAATGTATTAATATCAATTATGTTTTCGTAACCCTCAGCATTTTTACGTACCAAATACTTATTTCTTTTAGAACGGTTTAAGAACTTCATTTTCTCTCGATCCCTTCATCGGAAATAGCCACGGGGCACCCCTCCAATTTGCCCATTATTTCATCGCGATTCAAGGATTTCGGATGTAATTTTCTCCGCTGACTGTACTGAGATTTTCCGGATCTACAGATGTAACTGTTGTTACGATTTGTCGGGAAACTGCCCACAGCGGGAGTGCGCTTTAGGGGTGCATTCTACCGGAGTTTTACGATGTCGTTTATTCTACGTTTCGAGCGTTACAAATTTGATTCGTCAGAATTCTGTTAGTATTAGCCCTCAAAGTCGTATTTTTCATAACTTTTGCACATAATATTTAAAAACAAATTTCATTTAAAAATATATAGAATCTGCCACATATAGTTATCTATTTGAAATATATTTTTATGATAAATTAATTAAGCAATCAGTCTGCCGATGCCAGCTAGCCTGTCGAAACCGGTCGCTGTCATAATAAAGATAATAGTAGAAGTAGTTATTAAAAAAAATTGTTTAATTGAATTTTTATTGCTGAAATATATGCAATTTGCTAGTTAAATATGTAAATACGATTAATTTTATTTTATGACAGGCATTAAGAATGAAATATAATAAAAAATACAAATATCATATTTGTATCAAATTAAATAGTAAATAATGATAAAGTAGTGTTTCTGCCAAAACAATGAATTATCTAAAATCGTTTTTTGTTTAAATATAAATATATCATTTTGAATATAATTTCCAAAATAACATGATTTCTAATGTACTTTTATATGTAAAAAATTTGTTTAAATTTAGTTCGCCGTAAAAAGTTTTGGTCGCATAACCCATTGTCAAGTTATTGAAATTATTTAATGAACGATGTACAAAACCTTTACTAATAGTTTTGGCGTATATAGTTGGGTTACAGTATTTAAACAAAAGCTGCAAGTCAAAGACTCGGAGCCTGCTTACACCAGTTGTTATCTGTTACAATAGAATTCAAACGGAATCAATAAAACACGTGAAAATACTCGGAATTGATGATGTTTACATACAAAGCGGCCATGATTCGCCATCAAGGACGCGAGTAATGAATATTTCACCACGTTGACAAACAACAAATCAATCCGGCGGCCGCTCGCACTGATCGGGCCACAATAAGATCCTCGGAGGTACAATGCTCGCCGGTACTGCTTGTATGATAATGTCTCGTGTCATCGTGAGGGGTCGCCGCGGGGAGCATTACCTCTTCCTCCGCCTGCGCCCCCCGTCTCCCGCCGCAGATGAGCCAGTCTCGCAGCGGGGCTCCGGAGTGATGAAATGAAATCATACTCGCACTGGCCCTGGCATGCGCAAGCGGCGGTTGGCGAATTTCGTTCTAATTTTTAAAGTATTCTTTTTTTTTCATCCTACGATAAAGCTTGCTCTTTTATCCACACAGTAATCTACTGCAACGATGTCATTCTCAGACTGGAAGTGTTTATAACAAATAAATGCATTATTGCTCAAGGTTATAAGTTATAAGGTTATATGCAGCGCCATCAAGAACTTATCAATGCAATAATTCAATTTTGATTTGAAACAAATTCTAAATATTTATTCTTCATTCTTCTATCTTTCACAAAAATATTTATTGTGAAAGACAGAAGAATGACAACGTTGTCAAAAGAGTTATTGACAGCGTTTGATTGTACTCCATGGTCTATATATTCATATAAATTTGTATTATGATTAAATTTTTTATTGCCCTGATAAAACGTGGGTACAAGCAAAACTAGTTGGCATTATAACAATTCCGTGGTTAATGTGTTATTTTATTTTGTGTATAATAGGTTATAATTTATTTAAAATTCTCTATTGATGAATCGCAATATCTACATAAGCTATGCATTAAGTAACCTAAAATTATGTTTCATTCCTTATATTATGTATACGATATGAATGCAATTTACACATATTCCATTTATGTCATAGATTCTTAAATGGAATAGCCATCATAACTGAATATCTTTCTTCCAGAAGATCCAAGTTCAGCTCTAAATATGAAACTAGAGTACTTAAATGCACTTGCAATTTTCTTCTCGTGTTTCAAAGATATTATAAATTCGTTATCAAAATAAGTACTATATGTACCCCGAATTTATAAGTTTTTATTTCTATATTTGCACAGAATTTAAACGCTCTGTAAAAACTGACAGAAAATAATAAATACGTATTTTGATTCGGGAAGCAATATTCTTAGAGTCAGTGTACCTCTCTTAGTAGAATCACGGTGAACAACAGCATACTTTTAATCGTAAGATTAACGCTACATTAAAATAATTTGAATAAATCAAAAACACGTAACTCGTACGGAGCTTAAAGCTCGCGGCCCAGTTGCCGTCCTCTGGCGCGGTGGCCGCTCTGATGGATGGAGGGACATGATTGTATTGTCGCGAGGAGAATGTGAACCCGCCGAGATGAGAATGTGGTTTTATACGATAGTGAACTATGTAAATATTGAGGGTAAACGTTATTTTTTTACCGTTGACATTTTGAAATAATATTCCACGTTGTCTCCGTCCGTGTATGCGTGCCGATTCGGCGGCGTTAATTCCTAATGGCGCTGAGAAAATGAAACGAATGGACATAAATATTCATTAATTGATAGCGCAAAACAAATGTTCGTTACATCAAATTTATTACCGAGATAAATAGATACTTTCTTTCGTAAGATTTGGTAACCAATCTCTCGCCTGCGGACGGTTATTTACATGTCACGATAAGGAGGTTTCTTGGTCCCTCGTGCGCGCACTCTGTTTAGTTTCTCAAAATGCACAAAAAACGTTGGAAGTTTTAGATAATATATCAATGATAAAACGGGTCGTATTTCAGTGCTTAGAGGATTAGATTAGTTAACGCGCTTATGATCAATGGCTGTGGTCACAGTACAAGACCGGACCACGCGGCCTGCGGTGTCGCGTGTACCTTTGGGAAAGTACGTACGTACAAGTTGTGACGTAATTCACAATATTTTGTAGGTTGTTTTAATTGTATATAACATACAAGAAAGTGGAGTAAATATTATTATCTTGTAACGTCCGGCTTAAAGTATAAATGAATTAAAGAGCATTATCCTTGAAGCAACGAAGATCTTTAAAATAGGCCCAGCGAATCGCGATGATCGAATTGTTACAATAACAGTAGCACGTGCTTTCCTTTCCGCGGCGCAAACGGCGGGCAATTATAAATAGGCGGTATGATAATCGCATTCGCGCACCCATCTTGATTATCTCACAATAGTTTACCAGGATGACAGCGGGCTTCGGGCTCGCTGGAAACGTAAACCAGCCAGGCTCCGCAAACAATGGAGTCTTGACAAACAGCAGAAGAAGCAAGAGAGCGCGGACTCGGGCCATTACAGCCGCGAGAGGAATTCGCCTCTGCCGCCCACGAAGAAGCTTTTTTTGCCCGAGCACTTCGCTTGTGCAAGACGAAACATTCTGCGGGATTGTTTAGAGGCGAGATCCAAAATGGATCAACTGGATGCGAAATATTATCATTAAATTATTATAAATAGCCGAGCCGCTTCTCTCGGCTGTACGCAATTCGCGACGATTTCCTTGGCGACGCTCTACATTCCTCTTTTAATAAACAGTTTTCATATTTTTGCCAACTCGAAAGTTGTTTTGAAATTCCCGCTTACTCGACAATTCGATAAAACTTTTTTAAATTCTCGATAAAACACTGTCCACTTAGAAGACACATTTTGCAATTGACCGTCCATTTAGTCAATTGGACGGGGCGATGTATTGAATCGGTCGAAAATGCGTCATGATTTGACGGTAGTGGAGTTAACCTCCGGAGTGTAGCCGACAACAATGGCGGACGATAACGTCCCACGTCCAATGACAGATAGCCGGCCTGGCCCGCTCTCTTGTAATGATGCAACGATCGGACTGGATCTGTGCATCCTACACGGCGCGGCTGTAAAGAATCCCCGGGATTTGAATGATGGACCTCGCGGTGCAACAAAGGCGGTGGCTCGGAGATAGGCGACCCCTGCTGGCAGCGCAGCAAGGCCGCTAGAGGAGAGTCGCTCGGCCCGCGGCCGCTAACAAGGCGCGCGGTGTTCGACTACGATCTACAAGAATGGGCCGAGAGTACTCAACATATCTAATCTACCGAGTATAGGAATACACACCAAAACTTTTATAAGCCAATCCTCTTGTTATTAATTTTATATATCACGTATTAACTGTTAACATTTTAGAACACTCTTATTAACTAATTTCTTTGAAATTTTCGCGACATCTATTTTGCATGCTTATACTGACACACTCAAGTGTTACAAACATCAGTTATTTGTAATACCCGAGGATGGCAACACAGGTTAGCGAAACAGCTGGCGCTACGCTTTCATAGAAATTAATTATAAATTGTGTTACTTGTTATAAAAGTGTTTCGGTCAAAACAATGTATTGTATTGTGTATTTTAAATATCCATAAAACACCGTTTTTGCACGCATAAATGGAAAAGAGAAAAAAAAACATATAAAATCATAAGTCGTACCAGGCAATATAAAATATTTGTAAATCAGTATATTAAAATCAAAATCAAGGCGTTGTGAATAAAATAATAAAAGGGTCATTAAGATGGTTTTCAGTGGCACGATCAAATCAATAAAATATTGAATGTCGGCCACCTTTTTTTTTCGGCCAGTCGAAAGGAGTTGAGGAATCGACAGAAGAATTTCAGGGAAGAACAGTGTGGCGGTTCATTCATTCTGCCTATCTTTTCGGAAGATGGTTAGTTAGCTAGTTTAACTATTTTTAAATGGTTCTCCCGATGATGAAGGTAAAACATGTTTATAATGTTGTGAGGTAAATAAACTCATAAAGTGGAAAAAATGTGTTTTAATTTATAAATTTTAATTTTTATGGAATTCTACGCTTTCGGTTGTTACGTATACGATGAGGTATGCTGAGTTCATCTAGTTCTCTTTCCAAGACCAGACAAAAATAGAGCACAATCTGATAGGTCTGGTTGTTTACTGAAATCACGTGTCAATCTCTTTGCATAATGATCGCGCTTTTATAATTAAAGTAACCGTAGCAACCACAACAATATTTACGTTTCGAGTAACCAAAATATGGTCAATTATCGTTTACTTTTAAATTTTAATTAATAGCGTTTAGTTGTTACGCTCGCCTAATGTATGTATAATAGCTCTTAGCAGCTGTAACGAAGTGTTCATTAAAAGGTGTTTCATTAGCAATAAACATTGCAGGAGGTATAATTGTCTCGGCCATTAGGGTAAGTATTATTACAATTGTTCCTCAAATATTATATTCTAACTTTTATTACTTTCATGATTCATTTTTTATGAGAATGAAAATTGATTTCCGATAAACTTAAGCCATCAACACATCATAAATATTTTATTTCAGATTTTTTATTGAAACAAAACAATGTTTATGATGATTATTGATGATTATGAATCAGAACACCGTTTTTCACTTATATGAATACATTTTTATCTACGAATTTAGAAGGTTGTTCCAAATCAAGGAATACTGATTTTCTTTAGTAAAAGACAGTGTTTTAATTCATAAACGTCAATAAATATAATCAACAGTGCTTGATTCATTAAAATATATTGAATATATAGTGTTTCTATCGATTTAAGGTAACACATGTTCTACTGGGACTTTCAAAAATATTTTTATTAATTCTAATGATTGGAAATTTTGCATTCGCTTTTTCTTTTCCCCAATGTGGGATTTGACCTCTACAATAGTCTTTCATTGGCTCGTATCCTCGATTATCACTTTTCATTATCTTTATCTTCAGAGTTCTTCCAGCCCATTTCGGCACAGTTAGCATGTTTTCTTGGTCTTGGTCTCTTTTCACACGCCATCCACCTGAAAAAAATCATCAGTGTTCTGTTTTATGGAGTTTTTCCTTCATGACCTGCCCACCGACTCATAGAGGCATCAGATTCTCACCAATATTTTCTGATCAATCAACGTATCCAATTAAATATATCTTTTGTACTTCTAATATTTATAAAAACGGTAATTAATTTTGCTAGCATAAAATATTTTTTATAATTAAAATTTAGATGATATAACTTTTTAACGTGTTTAGTTACGTGCCATGATATAATGTACAATACGTTAAATCTGCAATAATTATAATTTTAATTCAGTGGTCTCTGCGAGATATACGAGTAACATAAAATTTACTAGTTAATTGTTAATGTATTCAAAGAGATACGCTTCGATAATTTTATCAAGCACTGGTGCATTCCATTTTCTTTCTTAGTTCAAAATAAAAGTTTAACTATATCCGTTAAGAAAATGTTCATATTTTACCGCTGCTTAAACCGAAGATTGAGTTTAACTTGTTCCGATCAAGGTATCATTCAGTCAACATGCGATCAACTACTGCGACAATGAAGACTCGACCAAAATCCTTCAGGGGTAAGGCATTAACCAAATTTATAGCAAAACTTTATACACGAATTTTTGGGTTCTAGTTATATTTACCCTCCCGCGACCGGCAAATCGCGTTATTCATGAATGGGGTCCAAATCGGATTTAATTGCGCTGTCCGCGGGGAGTCTGGTCCTGTACTATTGCTCTCAATCACTTTTTTCCCTACAAGATAGATCGAAAGCATTAAAGATCTCTATGGGGCATTTGTTGACCTGTCTGCGAGACTCGCTGACGGCCCACCTAGGCAGACGCGGGATTCATATAACCGAAAAGAAATATGTCTCTCAACCAACTGAATCATATTGTCTGTCTAATTCTTAGTCACCGGTTTTGGCTACTACTGCTGTTTGTATTTTACTGTTTTGTTTATAGTGACTTGTTTTACTAACAAAAAAACATATACACGATGGAACTTTGTTAGTTAGTTATGTTAGCCCATAGGGTAGATATTCTTTATCTTTCTAGAAAAAATTAAGGCTATTAATATGTATGAAGAAACGATGGTTTTCAAGGAGTTTTATTATAATATTTTTGTGTGACATGTTTCGCCCTTCTAAGGCATTATCAAATGTGAAGGGCGAAACATGTCATACATAAATATTACAATAAAACTCCTTGAAAACTATCGTTTTTTCGTACATATTAATAATTTAATATGGAGTTTAACATAATTGTTCAAGAAACAATATATAAAATTAAGGCTACTACTGTCGATTTTCATAATGACGATTTTTTTTATTAATTAATACTGTTTTTCCCACTTTACCGTTTATTTTTCTCGACTCGTTTCGAAGGCTTTACACGTTCACTTTCCTATTTCTCTTTGCAATTTTCCAATTGTGGGGTCGGTCCTCCTAACGTGACTTTTTCATGACGCTCTGTTTTGGGTCTGCTCTTTGTTGAGTCCATATTTCTAGAGAGTACCCTCGATAGATGTCCCCTATGTCACCAAGGACCATCATCTACCCTTCTGAACTATTGGGATTCAAACTTTTTCCTTTTTTTTCCTGTGGCCATATATGTAACTCTTGAAGACTTTAAGCCTCCTTCACGATTGGGATTCGAAGGGTAGATTTTATAATGTGTCTTCTCGACGCATGATGTGCCCGAACCATACCAATCTGGCTTCTTCAGCTTTATCTATTCTTGTTCTTCAGCTTATCGCCGTCCACTCTTGGACGAACGCCTCCTCCATGTCCCTCCATGTCGATCTCTCCTGCCCAGCCTGCATCCATAGCAACCCAAGGTATCGTTCCACGTCATCCCTCCACCTCATTTGTGGTTTTCCTACTCTTCTTCTCGTATCTCTCGGTCTCCAATTCAGCAGTATTTTGGTCCATCTTTCGTCTGCAGCTCTAGCGACATGCCCTGCCTATTTCGTCACGGTGGATCACGTCTGTGACTCTTGTTTTATCCCTTACCGTTTCGTTCCTGATTCTATCTCTAAGGGACAGGCCTAGCATGGCTCTCTCCATCGCTCGCTGCATGACTCTTAGTCTCTCTGCACTGTGCTTTGTCAGAGTGGCAGTTTCAAGACCATATGTTTGTCAGAGTGGCAGTTTCAAGATCATTTATATTACAGGATAGATACTGCTATTAGAAATAAGCAACATATTGAATAATGAGTTGAATAAAATGAAATGGCTTCATTCAGTAGGGCTCTAGATTGGGCTCGCCTTGTCGCCGGGTTCGTGGCCATCCGACTGTCGCCTTCCCCGTCGCACGATCTATTTGCGTCCCAAGACGACAGAGTATGTGAGTTAGCGTCATGTTGTCAAAAATGCTGGCACTTCCCTGACAGTAAACACTAAATTAATTTGGCACGGCCGCGTATCGGGTGCCCGTGTATCATTGGCGCGTGTTCGCTTGTTTGTTCAATCGAGCGGGAAAACTAATCCAGCTTTCACGCAGCTTTGGGTCAATAGTTACAAACGTACTATAAAAAAATCCAATGCACCGGGTGCAATAGCAATGATTATACACACTTTAAGAAATACGTAAACAACATTAAAAAAAAATTAAATCACTTTGATATATTTTTTAGCAATACATCAAATATTTTGAAAGAAGAAGATTGAATCAATAAATGTATTGACATCAATGATAAGTGGTTGTTTGTAACATTTGATAATGCCAACATCGGTTGGCGAAACAGCTGTCGAGACGTTCTCGAAAAGTGTAAAATAAAAAAAATTGGGATAGTATAACAGCGTTGTTAATTTAACAGCTTATTGCAAAGAATGGATAATCTATAAATAATTTTCGAGTATAAGATCAATTCGGAACATGAACAGTATATGCGAAACCAGGTTTATTTTTAATTTTAATAATTCATTTTACACACTTTTGAGGGTATTTTTCTAGACATTTTTCGAATATACTCGTATTTTACTTTAATATCATGTTGAATGAACGATATAAACATTCACGCTACTTTCAGAATGCTTTTATCATATTCAGTGGAAAATATATTGTGTTGGATTTATATAATTGAATTAAGTAATTTATAATGAAATTTCCAAGTATTCAAAATAGCGTTAAAAGCGTACTGCTGTACGGATGTGAGACTTGGAAGTCTACCGCGGACGTTATTGGTAAACTCCAGGTGTTTATAAATAGGTGCCTTCGCTCAATATTCAAAATCTATTGGCCCCAAACAGTGTCAAATGCCGTTCTCTGGACCATGGCAGGCGAAAAGCCAATTAGAGAACAAGTCGCTAGACGCAAATGGCAGTGGATCGGTCACACTCTGAGACGGAACCCAGCCTGCATCGCTGAGGGTGCACTAGACTGGTCCCCTATGGGGGGAAAGAGAAAGCGAGGCAGACCTAGAACCACCCGGGAAGAACCCTGCAGGACGAGGTTAAGGCAGCAGGCCTCGCTTGGGATGATGTTAGGCAGTAGGCATGCTGCGATAGAGTCGGGTGGAGAAGATTCCTTGAGGCCCTATGCACCACGGAGGTGTGACAGGACAAAAAGATGAAGAAGAAGATAATGAAATTCAATAGCATGAAAAAATACACACGTTTTTACATGAACATCATCTGTGTTATAAAATAAAATATGAACGATATTATTTATAGATATGAAAATATTTTATTTTTTCCGTCAGATAGATAGCTTTTGCAGACTGGACACATTCGGTGTCAGGTCGGATTATTCACCAAAAGGAGTGCATATTGTTCTTGGAGCGGATCAGGTTGTGGCCGGCGGGCGCGGCGGGCGGCGGCCGCGGGTGTGGCTGTGTGCGTGGAGCAGCTCTCTGGCGGCGGAATGCAAATTGTCTCATCGCGGGAGCTATTTTGGACGTCAGATCTCAGTCTCGGTCGAGATGCACTCGCGGGACGGAAAAAATAAAATCGGCCGCGCGGAGACAGCCATCGAAGATAAAAAACTAAGGGGAAACAAAAAACGAAACGGCTCAAATAAAGTTTCGCCGTGATGGTGGACCGAGATTTCGAGAAGTTTGATGTTCCCATTGAAGCATTGCTTTATGTCTTTCAAAACATTTTAGGTTAGTCCTCGCTAATCGATCGTTCTTCGTCTTGACGACCTTCGTGACAGAGTGGCAAGTGCTATGAATGCCAAACGAATATCCCGGGTTTGATTCCCGGAGATGGCAATGTGATTGAAAATGGCGATAGATACTTATCACATGTCATGAGAATCATTAGCTCAAAAAGTTTTATATTGTAATTGGGTTAAAATAACCTGCTTGCTTGTTGCCTTAAAAACCAGAAAATACCGATCAACCTGAATCGAAAAGTCTATGAAGCCTGCGTTCTGCCAGTTGGTACTTATAGTCTTGAAACTGTTACATTTTCCAAACAAAGTGCCGAGAAACTACGAGTGACCCAAAGAGCCATGGAAAGAGCCATGTTAGGAATAAGCCTAAGAGTCAGAGTCAGAAACGATACGGTGAGAGAAAAAACAAATGTCACTGACATTATCCACCGGGTGGCGACTCTAAAATGGCAATGGGCAGGTCACGTAGCCAGAAGCTCAGATGAAAAGTGGACAAGAATATTGCTGACTTGGTGACCGTGGACGGCAAAGAGAAGTGCAGGGCGACCGCAACTACGGTGGAAGGATGATCTGAACAGACACGTCGGAATAACCTGGATACAGTCTGCACAGGAAATAGGGTGAGGAAGAAGAAGAAGAAGAAGAACCTGCTGTATACATATGTGCTGTATACACATTAAAGGCCCAAGTGCCATCCTAATAACCAGCAAAAATGTTAGACTTTGCTATAAACCAATCCCTTGGATTGAAACTATCAAAGAAGAAGTCGATGCCTAATCTGACAAGGTCCTACTGCACACAATGACTAGTTGGCACTACTTTCATGAAACGTCTCTCCTCACGATCCGTTGAAACGTTGAAATGCATCGGTACCTACCGGGTTTATCTTCTGATTAGTAAGCGAACGTCAGAAATGTATTACTGCGTACTTTGGCATTAAGCGCCCATTACCTTTACGTAAACGTAATAAATTTACTTTATCTCGCATCTTAACTATCCCGCGATGATCAGAATTATAAAGAGCCGAGATAAAGAAATAAATTTTGTTGTAAATAAATAATTCGATCGTTTTTGCTATATCTTTCTAGAAGCCAGCGAATGCCGTATGCATTTACTCAATTCTCGGGGGTGATATTAGTCTTTTTGCGAGAAGTCACCACGGCGGACGCGACGGAATTCCATTGAGCGGATTTCTCGGTGCCTCTCCGCGGAATGGAATGATACGAGGATAAAATGGATGGCAGCTTTTCGGCTATAGGACATTCTTCTAGGAATAGACACGACACGCGGACACTGGTGTTAATTATATATTCTCCGAGCTTTCACTTTCCCTGTCGCCTGAAGTCAGAATTCGTTACTTCACAAAACGAGAAACTTCACAAAGAAACCAACGTCAAAGACGAGTATGTGTACCAGCTAATGTTCTTTAACAAACACGCATATACAACATGATTAATAGTAAAATTTCGTCTTCTCGTATACCTACTTTTGCTACAGTATAAAAGTATCACAATTTTTAACATTGAAAGAAAAAATATTGCTAAATCAAACCGAATTTTGGTTATTATTTAAGAATCCCGAAAGTCTCATGTAATGATCGCCACTAAATAAAATGTCCAGAGGTGTCATGGCTCCTGTAAATCTTGTCCAATCCAGTCTCCAATAGACACACCTAACCGTATTCCTGTAAAAAGCGTCACTCCAATACAGCTCAGACTGAAGCATGCGACAGGGCGCACGGCATTCTTCGGAGATCGGTCGGGAGCTCTCATTAGCACCCGCCGCATTATAATGTGACCCAAGCTGCGCTGCCGATGGCAATAAATTAACGCGGATGTCACCAGAGACGAAGTCCTCACATTCTAATGCAGATGTGTGTGCCGATCACTTTGATTCGTCATACGCTTGTCTCGAGACATCGTCACTCTTGGGTTAATAAAGACACTGGGATTAACGACACTTGGAAGAAATTACATTGTATATAGGTTGACGAAATAAATATCAAAACAATTATTAATTTGTACAGACAACCGAAGCTTTATGATCAATATTTGCAGTGGATGTATGACAATTACATTGTATTTATCGCCGGACAAATGCAATCAAAATGGTTTTCTTCTAGTTAAACGTGCTATCTTACATAAAGCCGAAATGTCGACATGCCACAATAATTAAGCCGACAGAGAATTTTGGCACAAGCGTGACCCAAATTGTCGATGCCAAATAACAAGCGCGACTGCTTCATACACGTCAATGGTTAAATTTGTTCTTTAGTCAAATGTGAATCTAGTTAGGTTGGCAAGATAGCCATTTGTTAGACCGAATAAACAAAAAAAAAATTCAGCTTAGCGATCTCCTAAAAGCTCATATATTTCAAAGTTCAGAATACGTCATCGGGATATAAAGCTTTTATTCGAGATTGGTGAGGCGAGTATCGAAGCGAGAGGTGCCCACGTTTATTTTTATTTATGTTATAATATGCATTAACATTAGTTTATTTCATAGTTCGCAGAAGTTCATGATGTTTTTGTGTTACGATTATTCTAACTAATTAGGAATTACGTAAGTATAATGTCCATGACAGGCCGCCATAACGAAATCTTATTAGTGCCTTAAACTTATATTTTCGTAGACGAAAAATAAAACGTCCGAAAGCAGTGATTGCGTCATTTAAATATTATATCCGTGGGAAATAAAAAAACTTTTCTTCGGAGTCGAGAAACTGGACCGAGGATCATAATTTACTGCGGAGTTTGGGATGGAAATGTACAAAGTGAACTAATTTAATATAGTTAAGACATTTATACACAGTTTGTATTATAATTTTTGTGGAAGCTCTCTCGAGAGTGTTAAAATAGTTGTGGTATTTCGAAATACGCTTTTAATATTTAATGAACGAAGTGTTCCTAGCGCTAACTTAGGCAAATAGGCAGATAAATACTCGCTCTGCTACGTGCGTTGCTCCATTCGGACGGACAGGCCAAATGTCTCCGCTGATATTCTCTGCATTGCATTTTTAGCTGACATCTGAGTAATGGAGTTATTAATTATATTAATAATATCACCATCGCTCAGTTGTTATATATAGTTCGCTTGCGAGTCGACAATTAGGAACATAATAACCCATTTAAAACCTAGTCAATTAAAGATGTGTCAAGGTATTTTTGTTGCATTTGGAACATCAAACGTTAAAGCTCTACTAAATAAATCAAATAAAGTATATCTCATTCTTCCGGTACCGTGTCAGGTCTCCCTAACGTTGGCGATCACTGCAGCAAAATGCATCTCTGTCCTGCGCCACTTGGAACAAGTTCTGAACTCTGGTCATTCCTGTCCATTATTTTATTTTCCGCAGCCAGGACATCTGCCTTCTACCAACTCCCCGACGTCCCTCTATTTTACCCATTAATATCAGTCGAAAGAGGTGGTATTTTTTTCCTATAAAGTATATATAACTAATAATTCTTTTCTCGCTACGCAGTGATTTCGTTTTTATTGGACATCATTAAAAAAATTGCCAAAGTTTAAATCGAAATTCAATTAATTTAAATAAAAACCTAAATGCATTTTAGAAGTGTTTTTTATTAACATTATATTATATATTAGAATTTTATCCCATTTTTAAGAAATAACAAAAATAGAATTTTAAATTTGTTTTATTAAAATTCATTGCATTTTTTTATACAAATTTTCTTGGTTGCTATCACAATGAGGGAAAAAATCTAAACATTTGTTGTAAAAATCGATTTTGAATCACATTTTAAAATCAATATTCATTTCACTAACAAAGTCCAGGTAGTTTTAAAGCAGAAATATTATTTAATGTATTAAACATGATAGATTACTACAATAATTTATATAAAACGTAAATTCATTTAAAAAATGCAGTATTATATTATTTCGATGAACGAGTTGAACGAAAGCATATGCACATTTCTAAGCGATGCTTAAGTGTCAATGACGATTGTTCGCGTTTTATTCTGCCTTACAATTAGCCGTAATAGATATTGCGACGCCAGCCCCTAGGCCATTATCTCGGAACATTTTAATGATTCAATTCTAAATGTACCGCTCAATGGCCGCTAGATTCCTTTCATGCAAATAGCCAAGTGCACCTCTAGTGATTGGACTTCACTGTCGTAGGTTAGCGCACATAGAATAATATCGTTGCTAAATTCGATCTATCTAACATATTCAACTTAATAATACGCTTCTGATAGCTTATTATGTTATTCTATTATACACCTCTATGCAAAATTTAATAAGCTATTGAAATGATATAAATTCAGAGACAATATAGACATTGATTTATTACGGAAGCGTAATAACCAACTATCACACCGTTTCTCTGAAACGGTAGTAAGGAAATATATGTATATAATACATATTGTCCAACATACTTATCACTTTTCAAGCAATAAAGAAAAATAATACACGTTCTTTCGTATGAAGCACTTAATTTGTGTTGTAATATTTTAGGAAATAAATTAAAATACGTAATATGTAATAAAGTGATTCTACTGAAATCTCGTGATGACCGTTTATTTTAAATAATAATTATATTAAATGTATTTTTTTTTTAATATTTCCACTTTTGTTCCACTTCCACTTCAAAAGTGGAAATAATTAAAAGAACATCGTTTATATAATTTATTTTGAAACGTTTAAAACGTTCGAAAATAAATCTTTATAACATCAGTCAAAATTAATCATATTTGTAAACAATTTTATAATATTTTAAATATCTATCTTTTTAATATGCATCACTGAAGAAGGACTGGTTGTCCGAAACATGTCTGATATTTAATTTTAAAAGTGTTGTATATACAAAGTATATATAAAAAAGACAAATAATACATCTACAACACAAGGTATGGCGAACATAGAAGAAAAAAGAAAAATAACATCGTTTTATTTAATTATAACATAATATATTTTATAAAAACAGTTCATATCATTCTCCCGATGATGAAGGTGTAATGCTTTCAAAACATGTAGAGAAAATTATACTCGAAAGTAGAAAATATAGTTTTTAATTCATAAAAACATCGACCGTATTTTTAAAGTTCCATTAAAAGTGAAAAAAAAAACAGCATTTTAATTCATAAAAAAATGTTATCACGGATTTCTACAGTGTTAACGCCTAAAGTTTATGAAAAAATCTTCGTATTGTTTTTAATCACTATCAACCGGTTTCAATCAAAACAGAGCTTCCTCGGGATTTCAAAACAATGTCAAACTACTTGATCATTATTATTATTATTTTAATTACGTATTCGTTTTCAAATTTAAAAAAGTTCTAATGTGTTTTTTAATCGTTTTTAATCGTTATGTATACATGGCTTTCTTTTGTTATTTTTTTGCTGTCCACGACCTTAGCTTTCTTTGCACGGAAAGTAACAAAGTTTCTCACATTCAAATCGTATGACAAGTTGAATAAATCCCGGTCCCGGCACTTACGGCTGATGGGCCGCGTGTGCCCATACATCAAGCGCTGCTTGGAGATGAAACATGACTGACAGTTATCACGATTTCACATTGAATTGATGAAAACACTCTTGTATCACAATACCGGAACTTAGCTGAAGCTTTATGAAATAAAGAAAATAGCTTATTCCGTAAAGATGATAATATTTGTTTAATTTAATATTAAAACTAGTGATACTGAAATTGGTACATTCTATTTACTTTTACACTTCCAAACGATTATCATCACCATCACGCGATTTTAATCCATCGTGAATTTTTGTTTTTTTGAGGGGTTTTGAAAAAAAAAACATTTATAAATTTATTTACTACATTATGCAGTTTCTTCGAGGAGTATATACATCATGAAGAGTATGCTCGCCGCTTTTTATGACTTCTAACGTCGCTGTTTTGTCTTAAAATATAAACTGTCCCCTTACTTAATCAATAGCCTTAGAGCAATAAAACACCCTCAACTCAAAATACTTCCATCTAAAACTCCTTTCAAAATTTAACCCATTGATATGTCTATTGTTATCTCCCTAGTACTAGCCAAGTTAACTAACACATGTTATATATAATTCTATGTTCTTACACTCAGTTTGTAATAATTTTGGTTACTTTCGATGATGAAGGTGTAAGCTTTCGAAACATGTCGAGAAAAATAAACTCAAAAGTGGAGTTACCATATAATTGACGTTTCTTTAATATATTAATTGATTGCTAGAAGCTCCCTGCGTGAATTATGTAAACCGTTTTCTTGTTCATTACAAATAAACTAGGTAATATAAAAGAGTAAATATGTTTTAAAAAATGAAGTTTTTCATATGTTTTTATTTATAATGTCTACTTACTAACTAATTTTACGGGTGATTTTCCTAGAATCGCGAAAGCCCGAGAACTGATTAATGAGAAATAGCTATGTACAACAGTTATTTCATCTTACACATTAAAAATATCGTTCGTCACAATCCCAAACACATTCTTTGCTTCTTTTGTTGACGTCTATTCATTTCAACTTAACGAGATATTGTTTCCAAACATCGCTACGTGTTAAATTGTCTCGGTTCGTTGGAGATGCTCAAGCGCGCTTTTACCAGAGATAAATCTATCCGTCTGCTGAAATTAAAATATTTTCTCTAAAGAAATGTTAATACCCTACGTACCGGGGAAAATAGGTGCTGCGCTTATGTATTCCGAGCGGCAAAAGAAATTAATATAGAGCGAGTGCTTTCCAGTTGATATATGGAGATGTGTCATCAAACATTTTCGGTCGTATTAAGTGACGTTGTCACAGGCTGGCGAGTGCCTTGAGTCCATACGCCGAAGATTTTACTAATATAAATCTTACAAGACGAGCGCTACGCGTATACATACGGAGAATAGAATTTCAACAAAAATATACGAAAATTCTTTCAGCAGAATGAGATGGATCAAAGGAAAAGGGAAGCAAATAAAATGAAAATCATACATACATACATACGCAATATGAGTATTTTCATCTAGTGAAATTTTCGAATTCTTATCCCTTGTGAAGCGTTTTAGCTGTAAACCGAAAAATCTACTTATATTTTTGTATAATATTTTATCTTGATATATATTCTCGTACGCTACACTCTGCATTCTCGTCTACCTAATGGGGTACACAATCCATTGATAGTGGCTCTAGTTTACATAAAAAACAATATTACTTTGACATTTGGTAAACGGTTGATTTGAGTTTAAAAAAAAACATCTTTTCAAATAAAAAAATAAAAAAACTATAATGCCAGGTGAGTATTTATATCAAAGTCAATCGTTGATTGTAGGTATATATTATTATAATTTATTATTATAGATTTTTTATGAATTAAATCACTGTTTTTTCGACTTTTGAGTTTATTTTTCTCGACATGTTTCGAAGGCTTACACCTTCATCATCGGGAGAACTGTAAGCCTTCGAAACATGTTGAGAAAAATAAACTGAAAAGTGGAACAAACAGTATTTTAATTCATAAAAATTCGTCATTATTGAATTCCACAGTGTTAACGAGTTAAGTTTGTCTAAAATCAAAAAATATATATTATTAAGTATTATAAAATTTAGCTTTCTAGTATATTTGCTAGAAACACATTTGTATCGATATAGGTACAGGTATATACAATAAATTAAAAATATACCTACCGATATATTTGTTTTATTTTTCACATATTTTATTTTACAGTATAGTTTTAGTTAAAATAAAAAAAAATCATAAAATGGAGTGTTAATGATAATGTCTTTGAATGCAGAACTTGATAATATACCATATACATATTGTTTAAAAAAGCCTTAACACAACGATCTCAAACAACTCGTTTAATATTTGGTGTCAAAAATACCCGTATACCCAGCGAGGGAGTGATTTATTGGTCGGAGGAAAACCACACAAATTCGATCGGTAAATAAAGAATAAAAAATCAGGTGACCGCTTTTTACTATAAAATTTTATGTGTTATCAGAACAGGTTGGATTCGGGATGTTTTATTTTATTTTTATAACCAGCGAAGGATACCTTTTGAGACTTTCAAAGGGACTCTTCTCACTCGGATGCTCATGTATATTCCGGCGATTGTTCAGTTCGGAATTTATGAAGGATCAAGTTAGTCATAAGTAGTTTTTTTTCTACTTCTTTTTTGATCTCCTTTTTCTTCATCTCCGATCATTTCAGTATCTTTTGGGGCGGAAGATAACCCGGGAGGGATCCCATATTTGTTAGTTTCAATCCCAGATATACCTTTAAACCTTTATTTTTTTACATCTCATTATGTTATTAACATTTGAATACACGCATAACTTTTGATTTATATTTAATCGTATTTGGTGGACAACTACTCGTATATGAACTGAATATATGCGGAATATATATTTTTTTAAACTCAATTTCGTTAAATGATAAAACTCCATAATTATATGTTTTTATTATTTAAAACAGTTTGTTTCATCTTGTACCGATAATTTAGATATAATACTTTTGAAAAATATCGAGAGAAATATACTCAAAAGTGAAAATATATAAAAATACCATTTATATACATTTTTGATAATTATGAAATAAAATTATAACAACCTAATGATTCTTGATTGTCATTATAAGATATATCATATTTTAGTGTTCAGTCGAAGTTTAAAATCTTACTACAATAGATTCAATAGTTTTTTTTTAATTTGTACTTATCATTATAATAAAATACGAATGTTAGTTTATAGGTCATGTATATTGACTCCTTTTATCAAATTGATGAATTGTTGCCACCAATTCTCGTCAAATAAACAGATTTCAAGAAAAAGTTAATTCAACTTTAGTATTCTTCCTCCATAAGATCGTGTCCATTTGTTAGTTAAATGTATAAAACTTTTTTATGTACCATTCATTGTGTATTTCTCCGGCCGCGCTTCGTTTAAGAGGTTCAGAATCTCTGGTCCCGTCCTAACAAGGATGCCCTTAAAAAAACTTCATAAATAGAATGAAAAAAAGGCATTCACTCTCAAATCGCTACTTATCTATCTTATAAAATCTCGTCTCTCTATCTACAGGATGATTTCAGAAATGTTTTGTTTCATTCTTTTAACTTTTTATATGGGAACCTACAAATGAATCTTTAAGACTTAAAAAATGTAATAAAATCAATTCCATTTTGTTGCAGCAAACCCATATTTCAAACATTTGAAAATATTTAAATATAGTTTTCCCTAGGCCTATATTGACGTATGGCATTGAGACCAAAGCGGATACCACAAGAACGAAGGCTAAAAGTGCGGGTGGCAGAGATGCAAACGCTAAGGACAATAGCAGGAATGACTCAGAGATAGGTAGAGGAGCACGGCTTTCCGCGAAATCTGCAAGGTGGAAGATATTGTCAGATAAAGCAGATAATGAAGAAGACACTGGAATGCGCGCGTGTAGAGGATGGATCCCTCCAGAATCCCACACGTTGTGGTGCATCAGATTCTTGCCAGCTACCGTCCCCCTGGAAGACCGCCAAAGAGATGAAGGTATAACTGGGAGTCAATTTCCCGAGAGAGGCCAGCCTGACTACAGGAACAGATCGAAGATCTAAAAGGATAAGAATAGGAAGAAGTCTTATCTAATTAAAGTTTCTCTCATGGCAGTTTATCCAATAATGATATTTTGTTCAATATGAAAGATTGGGACATTAAAAGGATAGTTAGGCAGGTGTGTTTTTTACAAGGTTTGGAGCAGATACATAAAAAGCATTTTTTGATTTTTGTCCTTTCATTTCCCTTTCATATTGTCACCGTAACAATTCATTATAGGCAAAGTTATGTCCCTTTCATTTTTTCTTTAGAAATAAAAAAAACTTTTTCCCCGCTTCCTTGATACCTCCGCAGATCCCATAAATCAACAGGGAAAGGTGTTTCACTTGAACTGTATGCCGTGTATATAGCGAGGGCTGTTCCTTGTACGTACAACCCGCGGTTGCCATGCGCATTATAATGTAGGAACCTTTACATTTCTTTGCTTATCGAATCACAGAAGACATTTTTTTATCCTAATTCACTGTCGGATAGAGCGACTGCGCCTCTTACCCGGAGTGAAGAATGCTGTTGACTCTGCAATATCTCCCATCTCGATCTAGATGTAAAGAACTCCACCCGAAGAATCAAGAACTGAAGACTCGAGTGCGCGCCTATTATTTTTTTGCTTATCGCAGACGGTTATTTAGTCGGTGAACGCTATTAAGATTTGGTACGCGATCAAATACCGCGGGAAGCAATACCAGAACGCAGAGAACTTATCGACTCTGCTTTTATTTCATTCGACTGCCTAAATTAAAATGTAGGGGTCATCAATATTTATTTATGGGCGCGATGATCCAATTAGTTATTGTAATTTGAATACTTAAAATTATTTAAGTGTTGCGTTATAAACAAGAGTAGATTACAACGACTTCATTTTATAGCTACCTGTGCATTTACATTTTCAATGTATACTTACACTTATACTTACAAAATATTATTTTCTAACCGATCGCGAATATCAGATGCAGCGTTCATATTTAGATTTTTAAGAGAGTGTATATAAACATCGTAAATGTAACTAGAAATAGAGGAAAACCGAGGAAAACGTGACACAATCAAATATTAAATGTCGGCTACACGAGGAGTCGGAAAAATCGACGTACGTGTGTGCTTGTACCGATGTTTGAATGTTGTGAAATCGAGAGAAGTATGTCAGGAAGAACAGTGTGCCAGTCCACTATTTCTGCTTACCTCTTCGGAGAGACGGCGTGGTGGTTAGTAGGTTAGTTAGTTTTTAGATTAAAATCACTTCTCATTGCTTTAAAAGTTAGCATATCTATTATTATTATTATTTAATTCAAGTAACATCTCGAAGTCACGTCACTATAAACCGTAAACGTAAGATGACTGTTACGTATAAATCGGGATGAATATTTGATGGCATCCATCCTTCAAAGTATCCGGGAAGCGGGGCTATAGTATCCCGGTGAATAAGTAATGGCCGCGAGATGTACCGACTCCAGGGTATAGTACTCGTACGTCCACTGCCACAGGACTACTCGTCCGTGGAAGTTTCACTTCCCTCTCGCGTAAATTGTTTCTTCACCCCACTACACCCCGCCTGCACGCGGAACAGGCATTCGGAAACTAAACCCAAAAATGGCTTTTATTAAATTTCCTCGTGTATCGCTCGTTTATATAATATTAAGGCTTCATAAATTTTTCGTACGCGTGCCGTATTGGGAACATCGCTTGTTTACCGAACAAAATGTGTATCGACGAGTCTCAGATCCCGCGACGCATTCCTCCCCGGTACACAACCACTTATGCAATATTCAAACCCTAACGCTATTGGTATATTTTTCTCTCCTCGTCGCGAACCGTCACGCCGGCACGACCCCCGGAGCCGCAAGGGCGTAAGTCATTCATTTTCATTATTTGACGAGCGCCGATCCGTTCGCCGATACGGAGGGAGATCCGACCTTTCGGTATTCCTGGTAGCCGTGGGGTGGGAGAAGATTTTAGTGATGTAATATGAGGGTAGCGTGGGGCTAAATTGGGACCAATTACCAGTAAAACTCTCTGCTAAGCCACAATCCCTGGACTCCCCTCCGCGCCAGGAGCGCTGGCTCCATTACTGAATTCCAGCGGCGCCCGATAATCATTTCTCTTTTTATTTCTACTAACAACTCTAGGGATTAAATAGTCATTACAGGGATACGCACTATACCTGTATGCGCGCAATGTCTCGTTTAATAAGCTAAGATTCAGATGTCTTCATCTTCTCCTTCTTCCTTGTTGTAGACCTATGTGGTCTGTTCTCCAGAAGGTTGCTCCTCCAGTGAGGTGGATTCCCAGCTGACTTTCCATCTTTTAGAAGGTCTTCTACGAGGAGAATTAGATGTGAAATTATAAATTAAATAAAATAAATATCGAATACCGTCATCGGTTCAGCTTTTCAGAAAATAATTCTTAAAAAAATATTAATTTATCTAAATCTTTAATGAAATCCCTAATAGATAATCCATTTTTTTACACTTCATCATTATTGAATGTTTTAATTTTAAAATACAATTATTATATGTATCAAAATTTATTTATTATTTTTTTTGTCAACATCGGTTGGCGAAACAGCTGCCGCGAAATTAAAAATAAATATAAGAAATTGTGATACCAGTTAAACAATTAATAATGTTGAAGTGTAATAGTGTTTTGGCCAAAAAATAGACAAAAACTGTTCTAGTTAACTTTTTATCGTTTATGATACAATATTTTAATACACATTCATTGCAAAAACATGATATTAAATCTTTTTATTTTGCTTTTATGTTTTTTGTTCCTCCTACAATACTGTGACAAGAACACAATTGTGAACTGCCATCTTATAATTTTTTTATTTTGTAATCGAAAAAATGAAATATAAATATCATAACTTGGCGTTACAGTTCCTCATACTGTTGGAGTGCGAGAAAATAAACAACGTGAACCCTTACCGCATTCAGTATTTCGGGGATAGTCAGACGAATGCATGCGGTGGATATAAAAATAAATATGACTACCGAATGCCAGGGGAGCAGAGGTATGAAGAGACAGGAGGAGGTCGCGGAGAGCGGCGAGACCGCTCCTAATGGTGCATCTGGGGCCACTAGATGTCGCCTCGTCTCCGCTGGTGCATTTTTAAGTAAAAGTTATTACCGGGCATTGCGCTTCTTGAAATCTTCAACGGATTTAATGCCGAGTTAATTCAGAAAAGGTATTTAACGATCGTGGTGTGGGGAGCCTTTAGGTTTCCTTATAAGTTTTAATATGTGTATTAGTATGAAATATGCATCCATGCGACCATATAAATATTTTAAATCTCGCAAAATGATTATATTATGTTAATATGACCATAACACGGATTAATGCATTTGGTTTTGACCCGTTTTTACCAGACAAACATGATGCATATTTATGCATCCTCTAATTTTTTTTATATAAATAGCCATCACGACATTTCTTCTGAGATGTAGGCAGAGAGGTTGGATCATCTCACTCTTGGAATATTAGTAAGAATACTTCACAATCAGACATATTTTATGCATGTACAATGATATTCGGATTTTTAATTGATAGTTTTACAATATTTGACTGCTTTTGGTGCAGAGTGCCAACAGCTATGACTGTCACACCGAAGGTACCGGGTTCGATACCCGGTGAACGTGTAACAAAAGGTTCAAGTGGCATCCCAAGAACCAGCAAGGATGTTAATAAACTTTGCTGTAAACCAATCCCAAGGTTTGTAACTTAAGAAGAAGATTTGAAATATATTTTAATATTTATATTAGAGTTAGTTTCTGCCTCACCTCAACGGGTAATTTTTATTTACATACGTATTTGTATATTTTGAAAATTCTCTTTGCGAAAAATCTGAAGACATGAAGCTTACTATGGGGATTGAAAAAAGACTACTCTTGAATACAAAACTATTTTTCTTTCCACTTGAGAAGCACACTTTTTTCATAACATAAATTCGAGATAGAGCGAATGGCTTTTGCGCGTAGAATAAATATTTGCTAGAGGCAGAAGAAGAAACCAGAAGGGGAGGAATCGTCAGTACTCTGGGGAATGCATTAGGCGCTAGCTGCTACATTACATCAGCTGACATCTGATCTGGCATTATGGTCACGTGGCCTCTACATACCCAATTGTACACGGCTGTGGGAAATGGTGGCAATTAGACATATATGCACCCTGCGCTGAAGATCACGCTCTATATTAAGTCTTTCAATTCGATGCACTTACATATATTTACCTGCTACGGTGAAAAGCATTTCACATATTAAACAAAATTGTTAATGTTTTTCATACAAAAGATCTACAATTATGTTTCCATACATTTATAAGTATTAAACTTATAGAGAAGGATGGAGTGCCGCATCGGTTAAAGTGTGGCAGTCCATCATTTCTGCCTACCCCTTCGGGGAGACGGCGTGATGGTTAGTTAGTTAACTTATATAACGAAAAAAAAATGATACAAAATTTCTTTCTGGTCAAACCAGAAGATGGCAGTAAGCTCCCGAAACCGGTCGAACATAAACACAAGTGGAAGCACACTAAATTTTATATAATTTTTTTTTGTTTTCATTATTTAAAATGAACTTCTATCAAGAAATTTCAATTAAAAACATTAATTATTTAAACTTATATATATTATATTATAAGTGGAATAAACAACATTTTGATCAATATTTTAGTATCGTGGATTTCCACAGTGCATACATATAATATAATTTTCATTTGTCATAAATGACTATATCGTACATTAATAATTCTACTATTTAAAATGTCTAGCGAGAAAAAAATTGTATCTGGGAAAATCATTTTATTTGAAATTCGCGCCATTTTTATGTAAAAATATTAGTTACGATTTTATAAAATGATTAATTATTTCTAATGGACAAATAATCAAAATTAAACCGGGTGATAGTCGAGGAGACACAACGCGTGACTTATAATCCAGGAGACATCGATTCAAACTTTCTTACAACCAGATTCCTTCTTCATAAAAATGAGCTATTTGATATTGTACAATAAATTATATTTCACTTAATTTAATTCCTTGGTGAATGTCTTTTTAAGAAGTATTTAGGATCACGCAAAAACATGGCCTCGATTAAGATAGATGGCAAATATTGTTTTCAGTGGAGACTTCAGCAAGTCGTAAGATACAAGAAGTGACGCAGCCTCCACCAGGGCAATGCAAATGTTACGACCCTTTTGTTTTTGAATCCGTGTTATTTTCATACGCACCCGAAACTTGGGACGTTTTGAAAAACAAAACTTTATTGTAAGGTAGACTATTGAGAGATATTCGAAGGCGTTCGTTAGGTTCGGTAGCATAATAACATAACCGCAGTTCTAAAAACACAATTTATTCAATCTAACACAATAATTTTTTTTTTTTATATTTCATGGATTTTTTTAGATAAAATAGAAGAGTGTGTAATCTGCGCACAAGGAGGGCCTATCGCGGATAATACGAATACGGCTATAAAGAGAGAAAGAGTATCAGAGTAATTATACGTCTTCTTCTGTTTCATTTGTTTTGTTTCTATACGAATATTATAAATATAATATATAACGTGCGAAAGTTTTTCCTCAAAAAAAGCGTTATATTTAAATATTTTAATCAGACAATTTGTATTTTTTTCTTCTTCTCAGTACTCTTTTTCTTCCTGCAAAGTATTTTCTTTGTCCTATGCCACTCGGAATATCTCATATTAGTTCATAATTTCATTGTAGTCTCATATTGCGTAGTTAAGACGTTTGCCACCGGTCGAGTTCACGTCGTCCTGTAATCTTGTGGTTATCAATATATTTCATAATCTATACAATATATGTTATTATTCTACATTATGGTGACCGCTTTATTCACAGCAATTTCGAAAACTTTAATATTTTTTTGGAAATATAAAAAAAAACGCGAAAAATACTCTTAAATGTCTTCCGAAAGTTTTGTGGATGTTCACAAGCTTAATACTAAAAAAATGAACATAACATATTTTAATTCATGATATCAGATGTCCCGGCTTCCTGCAAAGTCTTTTCTTTGTCCTATGCCACTCGGAATATCTCATATTAGTTCCTTATTCCATTGTAGTATCATACTGCACAATCCTCTAATTTTCAAAGATACCGTAAATTTCTTAATTTGACGTTATGTTTGTAGAGATTATGCATTGGTTATATCGGAGTTACGGTATTGTGCGTGGGGGCCGCATATCGCTCAGAAGGGGAATAGTTGCGCGCGGAGGAAAGGTTTAATGGATTGTCAGACCTCTGGGACCATTAAAATGATATACAGCTTGCTTACTTTTCACTTTTTCGTCTGATTTTTATTTTGTGCGCTGCTAGCCATTCTTCGGACGTAAACAATATCTATATCCATTTTATTTTTCTTTAGCATACACGTGCATAAATCTGCGAATATGTTAATGTGATCATATTTTCGGTTTAATGTATTATTATATCACGGTATTATTTCACTTTTGACGTCACCCAATTCCGATTGAGTAAACAGGAATTAAAATTTAAAAAAAAACTTCTTAATAATACGTTATAAAAATATTCCGTATTTCATAGTTTGCTATGAGTGATAGATTAATGTCACTGCTTGTAATACTTTATTTATTTCTTGGGAGTTATTTCACGCTGACGGTTTCCTACGGGAATCCTAGAAATACACTTCAAAGAAACAGCTTTCCTGTAATTTCGTCGCTTTTAAACCGGGAGCGTCTCGGAACTGATAAATAAATGTGACACTTTTATTTCTGTAAGCTTATTAGATTTGTAGCGAGATATCAGGCTCGCATAAGACATAGGAGCACATTGACGTCTGCGGATGGCGGCCGATAGGACGGGGGACGCCCATACGATATAGCACTAGAGACACACGCCAATGCCACCCAAGCGCCCGAGCCGATTCTGTTCTCCTGTGACGCCGAAGTAATGAAGATGTCAACTCCGCCGCATCCGCGAGGTGACATGGCAGTTAAAAATTTCTCATAAATATAATTCTGACACGAAAACGTCAGAGGTGGTCAGTCCCGCGGGGCATAACTCTTCCCCTTATTGTTGTAGGTCCCTCGGATATCAAATTGATTACATTATTTTCATTCTTCTTCCTGAAAGTGCTTTCTTAAAAACTCGTCTTGTTTAGACTGTTAGGTCTCTTTCGTCTAGTCTCTCTTAGTGCCTGATTTATCTTCTCGCCTCTTTATGTGATCAGGCGTGCTACGAGACAGATTTATGTACACATTTTTATGTTCGTTTGTGAATCCGAAAATAATTTTTATATATTATATAAATTCTTTTTAAATTTTCAATATCAATCTAAATTATTAAGCTCATTTATTACAAAATAAAAAATGGTTACTAAATCTAAAAATCCCGCAATTTTTCTTTTTACTTTTTCGTTTCATTTCATTTTTTAAGTCAATGATCGAATCACTACCGAGTCGATGAATGATGTTAGGTAGTCATTTTATTGTCGCCTGAATGAGTTGTTAGGGAATGACGGAACTAGGATAAGCCCCCGTCCTTAGAACCGTCATGCTGAGCATATTCCGTTTCCTCCGAAGTTAAGCCTTAGGAGACGCGAGCTTTTGAGCTTAAAGTCGGGGCCCGATGGAAAACAATGAAAGTTTCCGCAAACAAAAACAATCATTTGGGAAACAACTTTGAAACTTATAACCAACGGCTTACGCTTCCCGATGCTGCTTGGGTATATAATGTTGGGAAGACGTTATTTTCAAAAGTTGCATATATCTACAATATATGGCTGCCTACTTATTTTTTTATAGGTTTCCGACTTATTATAATAATAACTTTTTTGACGCTTCGGATTTTAGTTTATTTGTGTTATACTCGTATTTATGTACGAGTATAACCTATACGAGTATAACTATCATAATTGAATGTCAAAAATATTATATATTATTAAAATGGAATATCAATTTCTTGTATTCGAGAGATAATCCTATATAAAATAATTACAAATTTTATTATATATTATAATTTATATTAAATTATAATTTCATGTTATTTTTTTTTGCTAGTTTTAGGCTATCGAAAATTAAATCATTAATAAAAGAAAAATAACATTTTTCAGTGACCTTAACCAAATACCTACGCATTTACGTGCTTGATAAAAAAATTATCGCAAATACGAGTTTAATGAAAATTTCAACTCAATTGCGAGTTTGATAAAAACATCAAGCACACTTGACATCACCGGGGGTAGGATAGAAGGGATGGGGTATTTTCTAGAAATCTTTATTATGGCAAACAAATCAGGCTTGGTCCACCCCGCCGGAGCGGGAATTAACCAGGAGAACAGGAAACACAATCCACGCCCTTTGTACTTGAAGCGTTCAGCTGTCAAACCGAAAGCGAGCTGTCAAAATCACGTGTTAAGTGTGCAGTATGAATGTTATTAGGGTAGCGTGTAATACGCGGAGGTCGATTATTTGTTCTGCGGCATGCGAATTGTTTGTGCAGCGAGTGCGTTCGGCGACCGGCACGCGCGCCGCAATTTGTCTACTCAAATAAATTCATGCTCTCTGGATCCAACAAACATAACAGTACGGACCTTACACACATACTAAACAAACATATTCTCAGTTTAAAGAATACATAGTATTTGGAAATATCTAGATTTTGATAAAACAAAGAAAAACAACAAAATTCCAATATTTAATAAATGAAGTAACAATGGCATACCCTGTATGCAGTAGGTATACTGCTCAGAGCCGTTGATTGAAGGATAAAAATATATTATAAACACCCTTATATTAATTAAAGATTTCATACTTTTTTACTGATGTTTTTTTGTTTTTAATCTAAAATGTAAAATAAAACAAAACGAATAAGGCAAATGTGCCAGTATATAACAGAGTTTTAGTCTACGATTGGATGTGGGAGCGTAGTTTGCATATGGAAGAAATTAGTACAGATACAACAGTATTTGTTTTTATTTTACTGAGATTGGTTGATGGTTAGTTATAAGAATAATATGTTTATGATAATAAAAGTAAGTCAATAATAATAACTTGAATAAGTATTGCATATTCGAAAGAAAGAAACTTTTTGGATAAGAGATGTTCGGAGTCCGCCCACCGCTACCGTGAGCGAGGAAGGGCGAGCCGTGTCAGTAAACACTCGATGGCCGCTAATAACAAAGAATAATTCATCAGTGAGCACAATTAATCCCTCGCCACATACGCTCCGTGTTTGAGAGCTTTAGCGCAGTACAACAACAAACACACAAAGACTGTTTGTTGTTCCCTCTTCTTCCCACCGCAAGCAACTAGTCCGCCCGGGGCCCCCTCCCTCGACAATTCCTGTTCTATTTTCAAAACAGCCCGGAGGTACACCGCCAAAACAATGCTCAGTCAATAGTCATTGAAGGGCTCCAACAATGCGAACGCCTATCTCCGCAACATACCCCTCCATGTGACGCATCGGGGGCGAGCGAAAATGCGACTTCGACACTCGAATTTCAAGGGTGAAAGGAAGAAAATCGCGTGGATGTGCTCTCTCTCGCGCTCCGTTTCCATCGGGGACCGGATGAGTTTTCTCACTGGCAATTTCACTCTTTGTTCTTAACTGCCCGTATCCAGAAAGCCAGGGCCGGCGCAGGCGCGGCACGCGGCCCGCGACTCGGCACGCGGCCCGGCCCGCCCCGCCCGGCACGCGGCTGCCGGCCGCGCGATATGGGGCCCGCAATAATAATTACCATTTCAATCCCTTGTGATTATTATGGCGGATTTAACTGCGGAACATGCCCGGATTAGTGACCTCGTTGCACGTTCCCAAAAATGTATTATTATTTTAATGAATGTTTAAAACCCCTGAGATTGAATCTTATTATTGCAGCGAATTAATAACAACAATTACATTTTTGAAGTTATACTTCTTTTGGACAATGTTCTGGCTAGGTTGGGCGAATCGGACTGCTGGGAGCAAAAGGCGCAGGATCGAGGAGCTTGGCAAAAAATCATCAAGGAGGCTAAAACTCTTCAAGAGTTGTATGGCCATAGGAAGATTAAGAAGACTTATTTTGGTGCGTTTAGTAGATGGTAAAATAGAGAGCTGCGCGCGCACTCTGTTACGGAAGTGCGACATGATAAAGTTAGCCACCAATGATAAATAACGGCTGGATATTTCACGCGTGCCAACTCATGAATTGCGAAAACATGCCATGAAACAAGATGTGATTGAAGTTAGTCGTGAAAAGTGTAAAATAGTGGACAACAAACTGTCATATTTTAATGGGGTAATTGCAAATATTTTCCTCAATATTCGCTATAAACCCCTTTTAATGAGAAGAAAGGACCTTTATCAAATATATTAATACAGCAATTCTAATGTTAGTTATACAAATCATCGCTTTTAGTGTTATATGATGACATGTGCTATCAATTCCTTTTTCACATATTGTGTAACTAAAAAATTACAAGTGCCAAAATTTGTGTGTAAATCATTTAAAGTTTTTTTTTTGTTTTGTCACGCAAAAGTATAGCTTCTCACGTACCTATACGAGTACTCGTATAAGTACATACACGTTTCTTAAAATTATTATTCTTGTAGAAAGATTAAGATTCCAAAGTTTTCTTCGAATTTTATTAGATTAGGTAGTTCCGAATGAAGGAATAAAATAAATGTGAGGTCGATACAGAACCGCGCTAACCAATCCGACTGGCTTTCAAATTACCCTCGCGATACATTCATATTGAGTTTTCTCTGTCAAGATTTATCCGTTGGTTTCCTTGTTCAAGCTTTTCTCTGCCAAGTCGATATAACAATAAGCCCCGCCATAGAGCGGTGAACTAAATTAATGGTAATGGAAAAGTCAGATTTTCTCCGCCCGCGCCCGTATTTTTCTATTTCCACTCGGGGCCGGGGGTAAGTTCGGAGTACGTACCTGTTCGGTACGCATTCTAGCCGGAGCCAAGAAACTCCGAGAAATTCTCGGATCATTCTGCGAAGGAAGGTAAACTCGTACTTAAGAAGGGGTTGTTAATTGTAAAAGTAACCACTGTAAATTTTAATTCTAAAATCGCGGAAAAGATATGATAAAAGTTTTCGAATGAAAATTACTTTAACATTAATGATAGCCGTACTAAAGTGACGTATTTTCAGTACTTAAAATGTTCAGTATTTAAAATGTCCTAAACTATGGTACAGTATCACAATATATTTTTTGTTGTAGAATCAGTGGGTTGGGCGGCCTTTGAAAAATTACGTTATGTTCTCACCTCAAAAATACCACAATGCCTCAAGACTAAAGTCTTCAACCAGTGAGACGTGGACACTGATAAAAGGTCTAGTCTACAGATTCAAGGTTGCCCAACGCGTCATGGAAAGAGCCATGCTTAGAATAACCTTGAGGGATGACAAACGGCTAATGATGAATCGCTCTTTATACAATTACAGAGCGAGCCAAATCGAAGTAAAGGGATTGCTGTTATCACATGACATGTGATAGGTAGCTAATCAATCGTCATTTTATTGTCACGTGAATTCTTTACCAGACCTGAGATAGTGTCAAAATCACATGGGGAATCGAATCGGGGACCTACGGTTTGGCAGTCATAGCTGTTGCCACTCTGTCACGAAAGTTGTTATGACAATGTTATTTTTTTTGTAATTGAGTTTCTTAAATAATTAACACATAAAAATCAATAAATATGTCATTTATTAAAACGTAAAAAAAACGTATAATTGATTCATATCGTAACAAAGTTGCAGTTCCATTATGGAACGAGATTTTGAATGTTGTTGTAACCCAATGATTCCCAATCACATATGTTAATACTTTTTTTGCGGTGTGACAAGAAACTTTAGAACCTTGCGAAATAAAATATGATACACATGCTGCCCACAGATACACAATCATCTGTTTTGGTCAATTAGACATTCTCACATCCTTTCAATCTAAACTCTTACACGAGAACGAGATTTGATGATTACAAACTCTCGCAAGCTTTAAAATATATTCAAATAAAATTCAACCCTTATGTACAGAAGTGAGGCTTAGAGCTGGCAAAAGAAGTATAAAAGTAGAATGTTTACCGTAGAAATGAGATCATTGAAAATAATACGGATGAAAACGATGTATGATAGAATACCAAACGACGAAATAAAGAAGCAGAACCAAAAGTTGGCAGCAAGCTGCCGAAACCGGTCGACGATAAACACAAGTAGAAGCACACTAAATATATAATAATAAAGAAATTTTGTTTCAAAATTTTTATGTTTTCAATACGAAATGCAGATGATTGCATCGTAAATAAAATTAAAAATGATCACTTAAAAGATTTGGACATAAAGAACGAATTGGTAAAAAATTGTATATAAGCAATGTGAATGAAAAAAGAAGTCGAGAACGACCGAGGAAAACATGTCATGACCAAAATAATCAAATATTTAAAGGTGGCCACATTTGAAGTCGTATTAAATCAGCAAGCGTGCGTGTTATGAAATGGGCATTATTATTATGAATGTAGATGAAGCTCGAGAGGTGTGTCAGGACACATCAGTGTGGCGGTCCATCTTCTCTGCCTACTCCTTCGGGGAAACGGCGTGATGGTTATTAGTTAATTAAATGGGTTGGACGCGAATTTTTCAAGACCGAGATGTTGTTGGTGATCCCTGATAACTCGTAATCGAAAGTTTTCCGTAGAAGGGCATTTGCCGAAATTCCGCCCACAAATCCGCAATGGCCATTAATTCCAAGAATGAGAATACACAGATGTATCCGCCGAGGAGAGAGCTCTAATCAAATATCTGGACAGGACGAGGACAGACCTCCCCCTTTTAGCGGAGCCGAGATGGCGCAAGACGAATGGCTTTGTAACACTACACAAGACCCGAGGCTCGGGACTCCCTACACGATTTCACCCGAAGTGTTATTTGTTTGTTGTTGATCGAAAAATCTAATAATAGATTTTTCGAAGTCACTGCTATTCCAAATAATCTGCCTATCGCCGATTACAAAGGTTGAGGAAAACACAATTTTTACTTTTTCGCGAGAACATTCGGTATCGGCTGGCAAATATAATTAAATGTTATAATCAGATTTTTACATAATCCAGGCTTAAGGAGAAGTTATAGATAAACGTATTTCATAATTTTGTTTTCGTTTTATCATGCAGCTGTCTTCATGGGCGTATTGGGTGCATCGAGCTGAGGTGCGCCTCGATGGCGAAGGTCGATTCGGAGGTGCGAATGGCCATTATAAGTCTCATTTCAGGAGGTGTGATTACTGTTGATAATGCCGGGCTTAGCGGAGTACGGAATGGTAGCATCGCCAGATAAGGCCTAATCCCCGAACTCCGCGTCTGAGATAATAAGTGAGCGAGTCTGCGAATAATATGAATAATAATAATTCAAAAGTAATACCATTTTTAATAACATTCAGCTTATAAGGCCTGCATAATCCGTCGTAATATACGGGGGAACTACAGTGTTTGTTTTCCAGCGTTCGCGTCCGTCTAAACTTTCCCGTCTTGTGTGAAATCATAAAGCATTATTATACTGAAATAACGAACCGCGGAGCTCATCTTCTCTCCTGGTAATTCGAGGTGCCGCATACATCCCAGACACCTCGTAACAAATTTCTCACCGTATTTTTTACAATATTTTTCATGAAAGTCAGATGGGAATTCCCACAGGGGCTCTACCTAGTTATCTCGAGGCCCGAGATAGAAAAATAAAGTATAATGTCGCCATTACCCTTAGCTATCTGCGGCTCTGTCGCCCTGTTTCGAGGGAACATTGTTACTTGTTATTTCTTCGAGCGTCGCCAGTCTGATGCCGGCGTATCTATAACAGGAAATTGTGATAAACTGCTCCCGCCGCGAGGGGCAAACCGCGCCCCCGCCCCTCTACCCGTTGACACCAACAAACTTTAAAACTGGAAATTTGACTTTGAGATTGTTGCATACGCGCTCTTACGTTTCAGTCCCTGCTCGAAGTTCATATTAATCCCTCACAACCCCTATAACGTGTGTAATTCTCTCTGTCTGAACAACTGTGCAATAGAAGCGAATCTTCTACTTACATATTCATTCATATTCATTAGAAAATAATTTGAAGCTTTTTTTTATTGTAACAATTGTTTGTATATCAAAGGTGCCAATCGTAGGGATTAGTTTGCAGGTTTTTATGGTAATTTCCCGTTGCCCTCCACATTTTTGCATACATTTGATTATTTAAACGCAGTTATTGTACACAAGTTTTCAGCTATTGATTCTCATGAGATGTGATAGGTAGCTAGTCTGTCGCCATTTTTGTTGTCACGTGAATTCTCTCAGACCAAAAACACTGTCATCACCGAGAATCGAACGCGGTATCTACGATGTGGCGATCGTAGCCTTCAAACTGAGTAAAATAAATCAGTGTTTTCATTGTGAATTAGATTAGATCCCGAACAATAAATAAAACGCGATTTTTCACGTGGCTGGCAATATAACAGCCAATTCCGATAAGTATTACCACCACGTAATGATATGTCGGTTAACTGATCCGTTGAGTGACTACGGGTAATAATACGGAAAGCTACATACAACAAAACATTATTTATAAATCGCAGCCGTATGGCAACACCGGATCGTCTTATCCTCTCCAAATTGACAAATAGTATTGTGGACCAGACAAGCACAAGAGGTTTAGCGCGTGGACTGTCATACGCTAATCGCGGCCTGTCAATCAGCCGACCTTTTAAAACATTATACCAGCGCAGCTCTCGCACTCCCCACTGACACATTAAAAGTGAATTACATTTTAAGTACCTATTCAAAACAAATTGGCGGCTATTTTTTCAACGATTTCCGTTTATGAACAGACTTGTGTATCGATATTTAATTCGTGTCATGAGTTGTGAGAGTCCTATCGGTGTATGTGAAATACTTTATTTTAAATATGTTAACCCCCGTTATGCGGCTAGTTTTATTTGCATTTCATAATCATATTACATATAACTTATTTTTAGTACTATGAAACTAAAATGAAACGGTTTAAAAGATACCCGATTCCTGGCGATGGCAGTGTGATTGTCACACTGTCCATGGTTTGGTGTAGAATTCATCTTCTTCTTCTCCTTCTTCTGCTTTATTTAGGACTAGGTCCTGTTATTTCTCGGAGCCTGTTTCTGGGATGCAGATGTCCAACTGTCTCGCCATCTTTTAGGTGGTCTTCCAGCAGGTCGATTTCCTGTTGGTTCTTATTTGCGGCTATATTTATTACTCTTTTAGAACATGCTCTTTTCACATGATCTCTCCAGTAGCGTCTTCTCAGTCTTCCCCATCGCACGACATCTTCTACATTGCAGATCTTTTTTATTTCAGAATTTCTTATTCTGTCTCGGAGTGTCGTTCCCGCAACGGATCGGAGAGTTTTCATTTCTGTGGTTCTTAGGAGACTTTTTGTTCTGATGGTGTCAGCTCTCGTTTCTATTCCATATGTCATTATAGGACGTACGCATGTTTTGTATATATATTCGAATTTTGCGCTCCTTCAGCATATTTTTATTTTTCCTAGAATTGTTAATTTTAGAATTCACGTGACAATAAAATGATGATAGATTAGGTACCTATCACGTGTCATGAAAATTAAAAGCTAAATAGTTGTTACAACACAAATCATTCTCTAGGATTGAAACTAGCGAGGAGGAACATACATAAAATACGAGCTTCAAATGTAGTCTGCCGCAGTTCAAAATATTTTTACTGCAAATGTAGCCACACGTACTATAAAGGTTAAAGCTTGATGGTACGTTTCTTGTAATAAAATATAATGTACAGAGGCAATCATAATGATTGAATGCATTTACGCGTAGGGGATTATTGTGCACTTCAATTTACTAGCGATTGTTAAACATTTAATTATTAACAATAGTAGAAGTGCGCATTGACTAAACGCATGACTCGGGGTACAAAGGGGTTATTGTCGGGCTCCATCCCCCACCCACGCCCCACAGTCCGAGGGCCAGCAGACTCTCGCAGGTATTGCGCTCTGTTTCCTGTTATCGGCATCCAGGACAATGCGCCGGCTAGAAAGGGCTCACTTTAAAAGGGTTGCTGTACGTTGATTCGGAGTGAAAGGACCGCGTGCCGCATATCGAATTTCGCACCAGGTGATCGCAGTGCCCATTGTGCGATGTCTTTGCTTTCGTAAAGAGCAGGATCGGCCCGACATAGAGGCGAGCTTTGTAATTTACATGAATACTAGCGTAGACCTACAGCAAATTGTTAAACTGTTAAAATAATATGTATTGTTTTTATTTTATAAAAATTAAAATTAGGCTTGGATTTCGATCTTCTTGGATTACAGAGGTTCAGTTATTGTGGTTATTCTTCTTAAAAATTATTTACATTCCATCGTTCTCAATTTAAAACGACTAATTCAAGCATGCTAGAAACATTCTTCAATTAAAGCTATATTTATCTATATTGAAATGTGAAGTTGTCATTGAAAAAATACAATATTATAATTTATGGTTCTTATTAATTTTTTTTAAAGGACTAATATCAAGGATTTATATCAATGATATTAGAATTTATTTTACAATCTTCAATGTGAGCAGAAAATAGTTCATTATTATGGAGAAGGAATCTGGTCGTGTCCAGCCTTGAACCCATGTCTCTTGGACCAGGAGCCAAGCATTCTATCCCCTAGACCACCACCCGGTTACATTAAATTACGATTAAAATACAAATTTCGATGCGAAATATACGAGATTGTATTTAAAAAACTGGTAATATTATAATGCCCATTGCCCGTGGGTACGAGCATAAGGAACACAAAAATATCTAGGTCTGACTTCTGTGCCACCTGATGTGACTAAATAGTCCTATTCTAGAATGACAGACTTTGTCACACTCCGGACAGAGAAATTCCTGCCCTTACGGCTGGACCCCGTCCTCTCCGTCTTTCCAGCCCCCGGCATATAGAGACGACTCTTCTTCACTCCGCCCTATCGGTTGTCAACTGCTTCCATTCCGTTTGTCTATTTATACTCTTTACTGCAGTATGCAGGTTGTCCTTATATCTCTTGCGGTGTCCTCCTTGCTTCCTTTTCCCTTATAATGGTAATATGTCGACTTTCGTGGCATACCGAAGGTCCCGGGTTCGATTCCCGGCGATGGCAGTGTGATTGTCACACTGTTTTTGGTCTAGTGTAAAATTCACGTGACAATAAAATGGCGACAGATTGGCTACCTATCATATGTCATGAGAATCAATATATTAGCTAAAATTTAAATTGAATTCAAATTGGGTTCAAACAACCTGTTATATACAAGGAAAAAATAATAATAAATAAATATTAGAAATTCATTAAAGATTTTTTTTTCTCGATAAACAATAATAATAATTTCAACTATATTCTTCATAAATTTATGTTGCGGATTTACATTTGAAGATAAAATTTATGGAAAGTACAATAAAATAAAATTTAATATTGCAAAAATAGCACGTTGTTTCATAAATAATCTATATTGTGAAGTATCACAGTGTTCATACAGCTTAAGATTAAACATATTGTATAATATCTAATTACAAAGATACAGTATCCATCGTTTCAATATTATGTATATGTAATAAATAAGTGCTATGAACGATTGAGATATTCATATTTCGAATAAAAAAAAATGTATACAAAAAAAAATCTGATATTCTGATTTCTTTGTATCTGGCACCTGATTTGAATGTATTTAGTTTCAATGTTACATTTTTGATTACATAAGTTTGAAGAATTATTTTTTACTTTTGCTGATAACGATTACCTCCCCGCTGCATCACCATAGTAGGTCAATGGAATGAGTAGCGGAATACGTGTAAAAATCTAGCGAATAGCTCAAAATGTTTATAATGTTGTAAAAAGAGGTTTATTTCTCACAATAAAGCCGTAAAGTACTAATTTCACCAGTCGCGGTACAATGTGGTGATAAGCCGCCGGCCGATATAGACAGCTTTAGAGCCATTGTAAATTATATTTTTTATACTGCTCGGTTTTATATTGCTGCGGTATTGATAACAGGTAGTTAATAGCTTTACACTTGCACCCTTGGTGCTTACCTACCTATCTAAGAATCGTGTTGAAAAATATGTTTTTACTAAAAACATTTAAAAATCAATCCTAGGGATTGATTTGCAGCAAAGATTTTGCTGGTTCTTGGGATGTCACTTGGGCCTTTAATGTAGTAGTTTCCCATTGCGTTCCATATTTTTGTATCTTCTTCTTCTTCCTCAGCCTATTCCCGTTCACTCCTGGACAAAGGCCTCCTTCATTCGCTTCCATGTCACTCTGTTCTGTGCAGACTGCACCCAGGTTATTCCGACGTGTCTGTTCAGATCATCCTTCCACCGTAGTTGCGGTCGCCCTGCGCTTCTCTTTGCCGTCCACGGTCTTCAAGTCAGCAGTCTTCCTGTCCACTTTTTATCTGAGCTTCTGGCTACGTGACCTGCCGTGTTTTTCTTTTAATTTGAGAGTTGCAGCCTGATAGCGAGTCTGTCCGCCTGGAATATGATAATAAATATGAAGTTTCAATGATTTTAATAATTTCTTAAAAACCCACCTTCTCAAAATACCCCATGAAATATAAACAACCAATATCTGATCGCTAGTATTAAATGCAACTCATATTCAAAGTCAAATCAATTTATTGATTTTGAATATTATTTGTGACAGTTACATATATTTTAATTAGTAACATTGAATTAATTAGTATTGATTAAAACATATTTAATTTATGTGTATCATATACTACTCAGAAGTACGGTCACTTGATGAGGAGACCTCACGACCATATCGTGAAAAATTTTCTTTCCGTGACTAGTAAGAGAGGGAGAGGAAGACTTCAAACCACCCAAATACAAATTTGAAGAGGGACATTTAGCCCCTAGGACTTTAGGAGGAAGCTGCTTACCAAAGAAATACCTGGCGCTAAATGATAAAAAAAAAATGACCGAGTAACGGGAAGAGGCGAGGAAAAGAAGAAGATATACCACCCTAAAGATGGAAACCGCAACGATTTCAGAAACGGATATAAGTGAATACAAAGATACACGAATATACCCAAGGTCCCAAAAATATATTGATTCCACGCTTTTATATGATTAAACTTTTAAATTTAAAAAAGAAAGACATTTATTGATTTATTATAATTCACATATTTTAACATGTTATTTTTTAAATCTTCCTGCAGTTTACGAGCTGCAAACCGTGTCAGAAATATTCATAGCGGTCTCGGGAATTATCGCAATTCGTGGCTTATCGCACTTTATAGGCGATAAATGATAAGGAGGCCTTGTCCGTACGAAAAAACATTTTTACGGCTCCTAAACTGGGCTTCCTCGGAACAGGTAGCCGTATCCGCGCAAACGTAGCGCATAAAGAACGCCATTGTCGATTCAAGAGATTGTCACCAGATTTCACACGTAACAGATATTATTATGCATATTTTATAAACAACGCAGTAAAAAATATAGAAAATTGGTAGTTAAATATTGTTGATTAGTCTTATATTATAGAAAGCATTTTTATTACACCTCTCTATAATACGTTATCGCTTAATACTTAATGCTTAAAGAAAGGTGTCCGCGCTGTTTACTTTTTATTACATACTCAAGTATATTAAATGTTAAATGCAGATACGTACGAGAGTGATACTACTTAAATAAAATCATAAATATGGGTAATGATATAAAATTTGGGTTGAGTAAACGGTTAGTCGTGTTGGGCGCACGGAAGGCGGGAACGCACTATCTGTTGCGCGGGCTCTTGTTTGGTATCTGTTATGACGGGATTAACATGTCACTACCGCATTACTGATATAGCACTCATCTTGTTTTACGGACGTATTTAGCGCAGACATCGAATTAAAGTCAAGTCCCACGGATCTCGCTGGCTTAGGGTGAAAGTTAATTGTATTCGCATTATAGTAATTGCGCCAATAGTGCCCCGTCAAGCCGCAATGCCGCCTACACCGGCTCCGCGTGTTGTGTGCTGACAGCTTAAACATCAGGATATCAGGGAGATGGTTAAGATGTGGTTGAGCCGATAATTTTAAACAATTTCCGATACACTGGCGCATAGCGGTCCTGGTTCCTCATCTGGCTATTTGTGGACTTGCACTTCACTTCCTCGGGACCTTACCGGTTATACGTTCAATTCACGGTGATGCGTAGGTCATACTGGCTAGCTCGGCTTTAATAATAAAAACTAGGGTTAATTGTTTTCGTGAGTAACTCACCTCAAGGGCGCTTTGACAATGTATTCAGTCATGGGAGCTGCATCTGACACAAGCGATCAGATATTGTCTGTTGATATCTTTTTGTTTATATCTTTATGTTCCGGATGGTTATCTTCAACAGCGTCAGCACAGACTGTTTTATCTCCCAGCATGCAGAACCAACCTGCCTCTAGTGATGCCGGTGGGGAGAACAATCAAACTGCTGAACATGATCGCTTCGGAGATCGATGTCTTTCATATTCGTGAAAGTACGTTCAGAAGACAAATATTCTTGACTTTGGAGAATATCTTGTATTCCTAATGTCGAACCATCTCTCATGCGTTCCTGGTATTATATTATATATTGATTATATTTTACCTGTTCTCAATAGATGCCTTAAACTATAAAAAATGTTTGTAATGTCTTTTGAGAAAATAAACTGATTTTATTTGATTTGATATTTTATGTGATATTTTGAAAGGTTAAGATTCAAAAACAGTTGGATTAGCAATGCATCTGAGGTGTGCAGGAAGAATATTCCAGGCGTACGGACCTGCCTCCGTGGAAGACCAATTCCCAATTTAAGGTTACTCAGTTATCAACTGTGTATAACGAAACTGTTCCTCGAGTATGTTGATTTGATTAAACCATTAGTTCTCTACGTTCCTTTTAATATCTGTGGGGGCGAAGAGAGGCGCAGAATTATCGTAAATTCATAGTCGACGGTCCCCGTTTTCCGCTTATCTCCAAATTTAATCCAGGATCCGTTACACCGTCTACATTCACGCTGTTTGCTTACGTCTATTGTTGTATCGCCTTTTACACATGTTAATGTAGATACACGTGTTTGCATAGGAGATAAAAAATAACAAATTTTCCCTAACTTACCGTGTCTACGGGTGCGTGAAGAGTGTAACGAAATTTGATGTGACCGTTATCGATAATTCTATTTTCGCCAATGACATAATCAACGCGAGGGTTTAGTTTGTCATCGGAGAAAAGAGTATTTTACTGCACAAATACAGCAAAAACATCGAACTTCATCACTTAACTGAAAGCTTCGTTGAATATAAATCCTTGACAAAAAATACACGAATATAATAGTACGTACGCTGTAGACAGTGCCTGTACAAAGCATTTGAAGAATCATTAATTTCTGTCACCGAACAAAGAATCTACAATTATTATACACAGAAGAACCCATTAATGTTTCTTTAGTTGGTTATAGTTACAGGAAAATGTGGTCTCAATTACGTTTAATAAATTTGTTACGCTTTTTTATCAATCACAATCTTGTTTAATTATTCGAACATGACATATTCGTCAAATTTGTGTAGATATAGGCAGAATTACACGTATGTATAACTATGTTGTCTACAGATACGTTAACTGATATGTTGTCATACTTGTGATCGAATAGCATTGATTGTGACATGTTTTTTTGTCAAAAGATAAGAAATCCTTTGGATTTGATCAATCGCCCGTGATGGAATCAGAGGCACTTGTTTAGTTACATGACAGATGTAACGTGAAGAACATTCGTTTTTAAATATTATAACAGGGCGATAAGGAAAAATATATTATACGAATACGGCCGTGCTTGAAGCGGGATGTATTTTTCATTCAGTTAAATCATTATTACTACTTGTAGGTATACATCGCGTTAAATTAGCAACAATTTTTTTTAAGTGAAAATTATGTAGCTCATTTTTTTAATACATGATTTAGAAATTAGATAAGTATACATGAATGTAGACCTAACAAAATCGAATGAAATATCCGAATTAGAAAGAAATATATATTCAGTAAAATGAGTACGTACGTAGAATTGGTATGTTTATTTAATGAATGTTTTCCGGTATTTTCTTGTAAAAGCACATTATAATATTGACCGCTCAGATTGTCACATGATGGTTAGCGTATGTAGATCCGACACAAAGGTATAATTTGAATATGGACTTCATTTGACAAGGACGAGTCATCAATTACGGTGACGTCGGACATTTTGTACGTTCATTCATGAAGACGTTATTTGTGTCACCGGTGAATGGATCCATGTCATTCATACTTGTTGGCAACTTTGATTGAATGCGGACTGTGCGCCGATGTGTTACGATGGTTTTACGCTACTCACGATTTTTTCTCTTCTCATTTCTGCTGCTTATTTGGATGTCGCACCAGAAAATGGTGCCCAATCCGTTGGTGAGTAACAAGAAGTCTTCTTATTTTGTTTTCCTTAGGCTTTATAGGAACATGTTTTAGCTTTCTTAGTTATTTATTTTAATTTTATTTTAGTTTCATACTCAATGTGTCTTAGGGTTATTACAGATACCTCATTTTATATATTTCGTCATTAGATCTTTCAAAAATATTGTTTCATAGTATGAATGTGCATTATAAACTATAAGTTATGTAATAAATTCAGCTTTTCAATTATCTACTAAAATATTTTAGACCAACTGTCCTCTTCTATGACAGAAGCTAATTATTTTACTCCAATCTTTTAAAGAGATCGATATGTAATTTTGGTAAACGTAAGGCATAAACACTGTGAAATTCCATAATTATAAATTTATCTGTATTAAAACATCGTTTTATCCACTTTTTAGTTTTTCTCGACTCTTTCTCTCGAAGGTTTCATGCCTTCATCACTAGAATAATGATACGAGTATTAACTCCAATGAATCGCTCTCTCGATTATGAAGGTACAGTACATTTGAAATTCGTCAAAGAATACAGAAGTGGAAAAACATGATTTAAATCATTATAATTCATATTTTTTATTGTTATATGATTTCACAAATTTGATTAGTGCATGATATGAACTACAATCTCACTGAATATTTGACTCTTTATTATTTAACGCACCAAAGTTCATTGTATATATTACGTACGTAGAAGAAATGCATACATATTATTGCTAGTGCTGATACAGCTCACCATCAGCGCATAAAAGAACGCCCATAACAATGTCTCAATAATTACTAAACAGCTTGTGTTATTAAATGCTCTCCGATACGATTACATTAAGTACCATTTGATTGCATCGCCGTGACCACGAAAGGACACGCGGGAGTCTCGGTAGCAATTAGTGTGACGAGCAGTCTGGAGACAATGCCGAGGTAATGGTACACTATTGAGGAAAACACACATTCGCGCTCTCTTCACTTATATCCAGGCATATGATTAATCTATTCGCTGACTGATACGAGCTTAATAATCACTCGTGTTTTTATTACCTTTACCCACAAACACGCTGACCTATTGAGGTATTATGAAAATATATGATCGTTTTAAAAGAAACATTTGTAGAATAATCTACTTGCAGAAATATATCCACAGAAGCAAAGATGGCAGTACACAATGGAGTTCTAGTGCCAAACCTCATGTATGGAAGTGAAACTTGGAGCTGGCAAAAGAAGGATGAAAGCAGGATAAACGCCGTAGAAAAGAGATCACTAAGAAGAATGTGCGGGAAAACGTTGTATGATAGAATACCGAACGATGAAATAAGAAAGAAATGTAAGGCAGATGACTGCATCATGAATAAAACTAAAAATGGATCCCTGAGATGGTTTGGAACGAATGGATGTGAGTGGGAAAAGAAGCCGAGGACGACCGAGGAAAACATGGCATGACCAAATTAATCAATTACTAAAAGGCGGCCACATTCGAAGTCGGAATAATCGACGTGCGTGCATGGTACGATGTATGAATGTAGAGGAATCCCGAGAGGTATGCCAGGACAGGCTATTGTGGCGATCCATTCTCTCTGCCTACCCCTCCGGGGAAATGGCGTGATGGTTAGTTAGTTAGTTATCTACTTGCATAGTAATCTGACAAAAGTATTCACTTGAGTAGTGACTTTTAAAAGTGCTTGTAAAAATATTTTTTATTACTTACTATTAAAACCCTACAAATAAATCTACCTAAATCAATTTCAGTCCCTGTTTCTCAAAACGCAAAATGTTAAAATCATAATTTAGTGTTTATATTTATTTCGATCAAAGCAATCAAAAAAAGGTTTTCTTAAAAGAAGAATTTCAAAGGAAATTGCGAAAAAAAAATAATGAGATTAGTAATTTATATTCAGAAAATAAAAAAAATGCTCAAACTCGGGGGTGTTTCGATATCCCTCATCTGTCAAACTCGATCCCATTTCGCAACATCTTTTGAAAGTCAGGTAGCTGGCAGCACAGATGATTTTTTGCCGGGATTTGCATTCATGGTGCCTACTGGGCCTAGTGTTTCCTGGTATTGGATATTTATCTAAGACGAAGTGAAGTTAATAAAGTCGCCGGTCCCCGCCGGGCGTCTATGGTTTTCGATTTTAAAAATAGAACCCCCGTGGCTGCGCGCCCTGTCACTCAGAAATAACCAAAGATTTCCTAGGAAAAGAATATTGGTTTCAAATGCAACATCGTTTTAAACTTACCCAAAAGTGCTTTGTGTACGAAAACAAACTAAAATTCTTTATTTTAAACTTATTTTCTCTTTTATGACGCTTTTGGGATGACACTTAAATGGAATTATTAAAGTATTCTTGTAAAAAAATATTTATTTTATAACCTTAATTTGAACATTTGCACAAAAACAGCGCTATGAGAATCGGTTCATTTTGTAATATTTTATTTCAATTAAATAATTACAGGTTTTGTTTTATTGAAGTATTAATTCAAAGTTTAGTTTTTTTAAACTATATTTTTGAGACTTACTTTAATCTCAGTTTATTATGTTGTGGACTACAAATCAAATAAACCGCGTAAGCTTCATTCCTCAAATGAACTGATAGATAGGTGTTGAGTTTTTAGTTCCGACAGAAATGAAACGTCTGCGATGAAAATAAATACGCTTTTGTTTTGGTTTCCCCAGACATCTATCAGGATACAAAGAAATCCATTTAAACCGTTCGAAACAAAAAAGAAACGTTTGAAGTTCCTTCAATGCTTGCCTTAAAGAAACTAATTCCCACATTCCACTAAAATTTTGATGGTTGTTACGGATTAAAGTTGGTTTATTCTCGTTCCTTAGTTGGAGCTCTGTATCTAGTAAATCGCTTGAGTACATTGCTTTTGCGTTTTATTTAATTAGAACAAAGTGTATAGGCAGAATAGTTTATAAACTCATGAAAATAAACTTATTTTACCCATTCCAAATGTCAGAATAAATTTGTGGTTGCGCATTTTGATCACAAAAACTAACTAACTAACTAACCATCACGCCGTCTCCCCGAAAGGGTAGGCAGAAAGAATGGACTGTCACACTTTTACTGATGCGGCACTCCATCCTTCTCTTTTCGCTCCGCGGGAGACGCGGTGTGATGGGTTGCGAACCTCATCGCCACCAATAGGCATCTCCCGCGCACACTTCGATCGTCCGACACCCACAAAATAAATCTAAAACAAAGAATATAAAATACAATGATATAAAATTTTGATCATTAATTATTTTTAATCAATTTTACTGTTGACCGGTTTCGATACTATTCGTATCTTCTTCTAATTATTTATTATTTATTAGTTTAGTATTAGCACTGATATATCTTAGCAATATATCTTACGAACACTTTTATTTATAAACGGCTTAAACAAAAATAAACTTATTCCATATACATAATTGAATAGAAAATGGTTAAAATATATAATATTTATAGGTATTACTTAAAATTGCAATGAGAGTAATTTAGTGTAGATAATTATTGATCGATGGAATTTCTTAAATAAAACAGTGATATTACTTAAATAAGCAATATTTTTTTTTAAAGGAAACTTAAAATTTACAAAAAATGCGTTTAACGAATTTGGATACTTAAATGAAATTAATGGTATTTATTGTTTCATGAACAAATATGTAAAACTCCATATTGAATAATTAATGCGAATTAAAACGGCTGTTTTCTAAAAATTCATTTGATAATGCCTTAGACAGGCGAAACATGTCATGCCCATAAATTATAACTGGATCTTGTACAATGATGTAAAACTCCATTGTATTTATGTACACATTTCATAATGCCTTAGGCAGGCGAAACAAGTCATTCACGTAAAATATAATAAAACTTCTAGAAAACAGGCGTTTTCATTCGTAATAATTATTTTATATGAAGTTTTACACCATTATTCAAGAAACAATAAATAAGAAATTGAAGGTGTTATCAGTTTTTACCTTTCAAGGAATAACTTTTTCTAATCACCATAGTGTATCCATCACAGTTTTTCATAAAATAAATTCAAGAAAAAATTCAAATTCAGAACACGACTTATTAGTTTCTAGGGGCATATGAAAACCGTACATAATTTCACGTCATTGTTTAAAAAGGTGTACCTACGTATTCTGTGTCTTTGACGTTTTAATTTCGTTGAAAGGATTTTAAGTGAATCATTTTTTTATTTGTACCAGTTGTGACTCCTACGAGGCGGTAATAGTGATATCACGTCAACAATAGAAGTCTCGTGATAAAAAAAACTGTAATACATATTTAGTAGTTGTCTTAGACGCTCAAACAAATTGTATTTGTCGAGTTTTAATGTATTTATGAATAGCTGATTAGTTTGTGTAACAATATGACCTGACATCCTGTTTGAGTAACTCATTGTAATCAAATTGATACCTTAATAACGCGATCAAATATGATTTCGTAATAATCTTTACAATAGACCAACTATATTTTTTTTCATTTCTGCGGTAGTCTAGGCGAGAAAGCATTCGATTTCTGATGTGATGAACATAGTTTTAACGATTTGTTTAAAGAAATAAAACAGTTTTGAGTTATTTGTCATTTTTTTGACATGTTTAGAAGGCTTTACTACACCTTCAACACAGGAGAACGATATAAACGCCTAAGTTAATCTAAAACAAAAAAAATATATATTTTTGTTTCTAACGAACTCATAGGATAGGCAGAATAAATAGACCACCTCAATGTTTTTTCGTAACATACTTCTCTCGATTCCTCAACATTCATGCATCGTGTCACTTATACTTTTACCACATACTTTTTATCGTTATTTATCCAAATTTGATACGTCAATAACGTAACATTTTTTTACAATATGGAAGGATGTCTGCCGTCCGAAACGCGTTTGTTAAAAGTCAAAAAAATTGTGCTAACAAAATATTTTTATGTTGCAAAAATTATATATTATATAATTTACTTTTTTGGTATCATTACCGTACATCATTTTAATTTTTATAATAGTAGTTTATATATTTTTAACTTATTTATTAATATTTATATGCAAATAATTAATACAAGAATTCGTTTAGAAAACTAAAAAAAAGAAAATTATCAATGTTTTAACCTACCGTTCACTTATGAATGCCCTGACTAAGGTACAGTTAGTACTGAAACCGTAGATAATAAGCTGTGAAACAAGCAATGATGAATTAGCTGGAATGTGATTCAAAATTTACATCATAACTTCATATTTGTGGAAGATTATTTACGCTCTTAAAACATGACGCATCTCGTGAGAATAAATAAAAACACAAGAACAAGCGTGTTTAATGTTCTGGGGTTATTATATGTATGTACATGTATTTTGGTACAGATATGTAGATAAGGCGTATTATGTAGAAGTAGGGACGTGATCCGAATTCTCCATGCCTTCTGTCTCGTCACGGGGGTGTCGACCGCGTTAGAAAAAATCCAAGAATATTTGGGGAATTAACACCACATGTGTAGTGAAATGGAATTACCGACAGAAGTGGGAATTGCCGGTTCGCTCGGGGGTCGCCTGCCCACATGTGCCGCTTCGCTCTGCCCTACTCCTTGGATGTGAACTGTCAATCAAGTCCGCCGAGGGAACGCGTACCATTGCAGTCTGCGTCTTGGCTTAGAAAGTGATCTTGTTACCGGCTTGCGACTGGGCCGGAGATGGAAATAAATCATACTCAATTAGAACCAAGAGATGTTATTTTTGTATCATACAAATGTTGAACAAAATTTCAGATCTAAGCTGAAAACCCATATTTTTCATATCTCATACTCAAATTAAAACCCAATTTGTACATTTTGTTTTATTATGCTTTCTAACCGATCGCGAATATCAGATGCAGCGTTCATATTTAGTTTTTAGATTCAAAACACGTCTTAATGCGCTCTTGAATTGATGACATCACAAAAACGGGGCTTTAAAGGATAGCGCATTATTATAATTATTATAATATTATTATTATTTGTTGGTACTTGTCAACAAGTTTATTGCAACCATATCTATTATAATCTTCAAAAACCTTTTTATTTAATATATTTTTTCAACTAATTATTTTATTGAAATTTCTTGATAAAAGTTCATTTTCATAATTAATTCAATTAAACGATGTTTTTAAGAAATACTTCCACATCTGTCTTTATTTCGAAACCGTTCGCTATCGAAATAAATACAAAAGTGGAAGTAAAAACATTGTTTTCCCTATAACGGGTTACCCCAGTTGGAGGGTATTAAAACATTCTTGGTAGATAGGCAATAATTTAAGTAATTCTCAAAAAATATCGCTTTATTTATTTATTATTAAATTATAATTATTTACTGTCTTAATAAAAATACTGTAATGTAATGATAATGATCAAATTAACTGGTGTAAATCACTGAGGTGGCTTGGGAATTGTATGTATAAAGTATACGTGAACCATTATAACGAAGCAAACAATCAAAAGGAAACCGAAAAAAAATTGGTGGGATTAAATTACAAATATTTACCAATTCGGAGTAATTTACTCACGTGCAGGCCACGTTGTGTGAACGTAGAATAGAATTTCTGTAAAATTAAATGTAGTGTATGTGTAGTTAATTTTCATGAAAACAAATCAAATAATAATAAAAAATCTTTTTTTTTCATAAAAATCCATTTTTTTCCACGTTCGATTTTTTTTAGCGTGTTACGAAGGTTTTATACAGTTATTATCTGGAGAACGACACAAGTTACATAACAGTTTATATCGTTCTCCCTATAATAATAATAGTAATAATAATAAATTGGATAATTTATAGAAAGCCATTTTTATGAATTAATCATCTTAAGAGTGCTGTAGAAAATGGTGTAGTTATAAAATCTTCGACACATTCGTCATTATGGAATTCTTCAGTATAAGCCTACAGTTGACCAAAATATTATAATCATTATATAATGAAAATAAGTATTTTTTGTAAAACAAATCCTTTTAAGATGTATATTTAGTTAAAATCCACAGATGTTTGTGTATTCGACCGGTTTCGGCAGCTCGCTGCAATCTTCTAGTACCTATATCAAATATAGTTAGGGTTATATTTGAAATGAAAATGGTGGGGGATTGAAGTTTAACGATTCTATATAATCCAATGGTGTTGAAAGGTTCGAACAGACTTATTAATATTAATATTATTGTAATTATTATATTAAAATTATTATTTTCCGTTTTATTAATTGATGAACCAAAATCATATAAAATACAGGATTTAAAAGAAATACTCTAAATATTTTATGTTCTATTATTAAATATAAAATCCAAAAGAAATTTCGCCACCTGGAATCAATAATAATTATTACTATTATTTAAATACGTGTAACGTTATTATGCCACCATGCGATATTTATTTAAAAGTAATATATACATATGTGGCTACATCGCCATCGGATCGCTCAACAGCTGTCACTAAGGGGGGTGAAATGTGAATGCAGACTGCATATTACTGACACTCTTATAACCTAATGCATTTAAAATTATGTTTGCTCGCTTATGCTTATGTTATCGTATATAATTAAAGACCGAATAATATACATGTGGAATCATACTTGACATCCGTAGTTCATAACTTTGCAGAAGAAAAATACAACTTATTTAAAACATCTAATTAATCTTTTTCACTTTTTGATTACGAAAAAATAATATAAAAATATAATACACCTCATAATATCATTTGCTACTATTTCATTTGAATTTAAGATTATTTTTTAATCTTGACGATTGTGAGTTAATTAACATATTTACCTTTAATAAACATTTCAAATTTCCATATTTAAAAAACAAATTTTATGGCAAATAATAATTTCCAGAAACTGTTATTTAATGTTGTAGGATTGTAACAAAACCATCACACCATTTTTCCGAAATGTTAGGCAGAGAAGATGGACTGCCCTACTCTTCTATCTAATTATACGTACTTTTCTAGCATACTCAACAACTTATGTAGCGTACTCGTATTTTGCACACACACACACACGTCATTTTCGTTACTTCTAACATGACATACTGGTACAAAAAAATTTCGTTAACTTTGAAAAATCCATCATATTTTCCTCAGTCTATACCGATTTCGTGAAACTTACTTTCATTTTCGCGTAAAATCTTCTTTGTGGTCATCTAATTTTGTTAATGTTACTATTTTTGTTAATAATACTAATTTTGTTAATAATACTTTTTTTGTTGTTTTTTTCTTTTCTTTTTTATTTCGTTTGACATTCTGTGCCTGAAGAATCTCAATTCTTCAGCAGTTACTTTTATTTTGATGATTCACTTTAATACATAAAGAATTGTGTAAGTACATGTATTATATGTGTACAACTATCACGATTTGTCGGCTTTTTAAACATTTTTTTTGCATAGAAAAACAATAAATATTTACCACCACTTTGTGTGTGATTCATATTTGAAAAACTAAAATACAGTTATTTCACAACAATTTATTACAAGTTCTTACAGACCGGTGTTAAAATTTGTATACTGATGAAGTGTCTCTGAAGGATGTCATATAATACATTGTTGTTGAAATATGTTTTTCAAGAGTTATTCAGAGGAATTAATATTTTTACATGTAAATTGTTAATTTATTTAAACTGTTTAGCGACTTTAGCAACTTTTACATGGAAATTACTTTAGATATTGTTGATATAAATTAAAATTATTATAAAATGGTGGTGATGGACAGATAATCGCCCCCATGATAACAGGTGTCCGCGATACGTATTTTGTACTAACATTGTCTAACCACCGGGCGACATTTGTTCATAGGGCATACTCTTGTACTTGGCCCTAATGTTAAAATTATAAATTCATAAATAATTCCGTCACAGTACTTTCCATGGTTCATTTAGCCGGGTAAATAATAATAAAACAACTTCGGGTCGTTAGCAGCCGACACTCGCCGCGTTACATTTATTAAAATACGATTAGGTCCGAACAGTTTGACGGAAGTGCATATTACGCGGGAGGACGCGAGGTTCACTCTGCTATCCCAGGAGGGTTGAATTTGGCTGTTTGACCAGTTAGTTCGTTTTTTAACCACTCAATAACGTCAAAATACCCAATGCAATGATAAAAGCCCAAAACGTTGTATGATAGAATACCGAACGATGAAATAAGAAAGAAATGTAAGGCAGATGACTGCATCATGAATAAAATTAAAAAAGGATCCCTGAGATGGTTCGGACATATGAAATAAATGGATGAGAATAGAATGTTTAAAAAGTTGTAAAAAAGCAGCGTGAGTGGGAAAAGAAGCCGAGGACGACCGAGGAAAACATGGCATGACCAAATTAATCAATTACTAAAAGGCGGCCACATTCGAAGTCGGAATAATCGACGTGCGTGCATGGTACGATGTATGAATGTAGAGGAAGCCCGAGAGGTATGCCAGGACAGGCCAGTGTGGCGATCCATCCTCTCTGCCTACCCCTCCGGGAAAATGGCGTGGTGGTTTGTCAGTTAGTTAGTTAGTTATGATAAGATAAAAACGAGAGATTATGCCCTTCGAAAGACAAGTAGAAGAATATAAAAATTAACTAAGCAATCGGTTTAAAACCCTTCCCAGATCCACTATTCATCGTATCGTTATCAATGTACTAAATCAGTGAACTATTCTATATATCTCTATCCTGTTTTATGAAGCACTTAATGAATGGTGTTATGTGTATAAAATGAATAAAAATAATAGTTTTGATAAATACTACGAATGAATACCTACGTCTGTTTTCTAGAAATTTCATTTCATATTATGCAAATTTCACGTTTCGCCTTGCTAAGGTATTATCAACTATCAAAGTCAAATTTAACTAACTAACCAACCAACTAATTTTATTTAAAAAAAAATTAACAATTTAAAAAAAAAAAAAATGTTTTAACCAAAGATGGTAGCATAATATTACTTGATTATTTTTTAAAGTTTTAGTCAAGTTTTGTTGAAAAGCCCAAGTTTAAAGGTTTTGAGTAAAGGTGGTGTAATAGCCGAGATTTGGGTCTCCGTATAAGTGTCTCTAATAATCCTTTGCAAAAAGATAGCTTAAACTCCATATAAAAAATAAATCGGTCGTGCTCCTGTAGTTCTATGATTACATGTTCCCTCAAATTACCGTTTTCTAGGATGCTTTATTAAAAGCAGTGCCCAAGAGGAGTGATTACTTTAATACGATTTGGAAGGTCGGTCGTAAATTAGAATTGTTGGTTTTTGTTTTCTTGACAAGGGTGCCATTAGGACATTTCGGTATTTTTTATTCGAGTGAAACAGGTGTGTTCCTCACTATATCCGTATTTAAGGTGACTACGGGAATCGGCCCCATAGCCCATCTGTCATTACGAGGGAAGCGATGTAAAGTTTATTTCAATTTATTGATGGAATTAAGTTTGCTCGTGAATTATTGGGTAATTTACATATTTTTTTCGTTTGCTTAATGTTATATTCTGTCACATCTGTTACGAACAGGAAAACAATAATTCTAGAAAAATCATTAAAATTTCTCGTGGATTGAACGTTCAAGAGCGTGAGTTTAACGTGTGGAAATAATAATAATTGAATAAAATGATGTCGATTGCCGTATAAATGAGATCACTCAGAAGAATGTGCGAAAAAACAATGTACGGTTGAATATTTGAAAAAATAATAATGGAATGTAAGGCGGATGAATGAGCCCTTAATAAAATGAAGAAAGGGTGGGTCACTAAGATGGTTTGGACATATGGAACGAATGGGTGAGAGCAGAATGGTTTAAACGATATATACAAATAGTGTAAAAAATGGAATAAGAAGTCGAGGAAGGCTAAGAAAGACATGACATGACCAAATTAATCAATTACTGAAACGCGGCCAGGTTCGAAGTAGGAACAAACGACAAGCGTGCATGTCAATATACACGTATGTGAATGTAGGAGATGCGCGAGAGTAATGTCAGGATAGAACAATGTGGCGGTCCATCCTCTCTGTCTATCCCTCCGGGGAAACGGAGTGATGGATAGTTAGTGAGATAGTTGAAAACGATGTTTATTAATAGTGTAGTAAAAATATTAAAATAGTCCATTATTTTGGGCGAAAAACTATGATACTTCAACATTATTAAGTGTTAAATTATAAAACTCTGTGTATTAAATTATTATTTTTTATTTCTATTTTTCACGACTGCTGTTTCTTCAACCTATATTGACACAATGAGCTGTTACAATAATTTATCAACTGTTAAAATTTAATTTTAATAATTTTTCGAACCTTTATGTGTATTTGTTCCTATGTCAATTTGAATAATTTCTTTGACATAATTTTGAAGTTCTTGCTGGAGTTGAGTTAGGTACCTTATTATAGAACTAACTAACTAACTAACTAACTAACTAACTAACTAACTAACTAACTAACCATCACGCCGTCTCCCCGAAGGGGTAGGCAGAAAGAATGGACTGCCACACCTTTCTTTCCTGACATATTTCTCTCGCTTCCTCAACATTCATACATCGTGTCATGCACGCGCGTCGATTTCTCTGACTCCTCACATGGCCGACATTCAATATTTGATTTATTTGATCGTGCCACGTTTTCCTCGGTCTTCCTCTATTTCTGGTTCCATTTACATCATTAACATATAATTTTTTTACCATTCTTTCTTCATTCATTCTTTCCATATGTCCAAACCATATCTTAATGATCCTTTCATTATTTTGTTCATGACACCATCATTCGCACCGCATTCATTTCTTATATTTTCATTCGACACTCTATCGTACACAGAATATCCACACATTCGTCTAAGAGATCTCATTTCTACTGCATTTATTCTACTTTGATCCTTCCTTTGCCAGTTCCATGCTTCGCTTCCATACATAAGGGTCGGTAGAAGAACACCATTGTGCGCTACCATTAATTAAAAAAACGGTAAGTTACTATTTATAGGCAAAAAATACACAAAGGTTCGAAAAATCACGAAAATTTAATTTCAACAATTAATAAATTATTGTAATACCTGATAACGTCAACATAGGTTGACGAAACAACTGTCGCAAAATTATAAAAATTAAAATTCTGATACACAAAAGAGCTATATAATTTAACACTTAATTTTAAAATACCTTCATTAGTCGTCGTGGGTCGAGGTAATTCACTATTATTATCACATTTCGTTACGAGAAACAAGAGGTCCGACTGCTAACGAAGAAGTGTAAGTAAGTAAATACAATCAAGACAGTAATAATTGTGCACTGCTGCTTCATGCCAAATGGACTTTTAATAGCCGCCACGGTTCATTGCTTTAGCACTAAGCATGTACGTATATCATTTGCATAATGACCAAATTATTAATAGCAAAGGCTTTGGCACCTGTGTCCTTTTACGTAAAGATATCGATCAATGGCGAATAGTTTTATTTCTTTACGCGGCAGTTTGTTGATGAGAATTTGTGATAGCCTTTTATTTAATATTTTTTTCTTTCTACGTCCTACATTTTACATATATCTTAAGATGGTTATCCATAAAAAAAATGAGAATTTACGATTTGTAATAAAAATGAATAATTCATTTAAAAATACATTTAAAAAAAACTAAAAACATTACATAACACACGTAAAACCTATTTATTATTAACAAGTCACAAAAACACAAAAGAAAATCTGTAAAATATATAATACAAAAAAATTGTCAGCCGTGATAGTCGTAAGAAGGGCGGAATGGGGAATGTTGTTAAACATAAAGCGATCACTCAACCCATCCAATGACAGGTCATAAGTCCAGTAAGCGCCTCGGCCACCATATTCTGTTCCCAAAAAAAACAAACAATTTACATCTTTGTCTCTATTGAGATACAATTGATCCTTATAAAATAATAATTTATCCGCAATGGGTAAAATCCCGTATTTGTCTAAAAGAATTTGTATACATTCAAAATGTTGTATACAAATGTAATCATATAAACGATACGTTCAAAGGATAGTACTACGTAAAAAACGAGAAACAAAAAAACATCAGAAATATGTTTTTGATTCTTTTTGTTTTGTTTTATTCTATTATGGTTAGAACGGGTTACCTAGTTGGGAGGTTTAAAACTACGAGCACGTAAATTATCAATAAATAAATAAATTATTCAAGAAGGAACCAGGTATTGTCCAAGTTTAAATCCAAGTCCTTCGCCTCAGAAGCTTGCATTAAAAATATCATGACTAATTTGAATCGGTTTGAACCCAACGAATTTATTTTTCTCTACACGTTTTGTAGGTTTTATACTTTCACCATCGTAGGAACGATATAAATGGATTTTATAATATATAATATTGATGGAGACGTCCGTTTTCAAGTAGATTGATTTTGAATGACATGTCTCGTCTTATTAGGGCTTTATACAATCATTTGTCAAATAAAGCAGACTTTTAAATCAATATTTAATACTCAATATGGTGTTTTTTTTTAAATATTTTTCAGAAATATTACACAGAAAGATATTTTTTAACAAAAATAGTATTCGCTAGCTTCTGATTGCTGAACATTTAGAGTATACGTTATAGGTAGCAGGTCCGAGATTTGCTATGGAAAGACTATGTTTCACAATATTTTTTTAACAATACGCAATAAATGTTATAAAAAAAATTATCTTGACAAAAGTTCATTATTATTTTGAAAACGAGTTTTTAATTACAAGATTATAAATAAAGTTTTAAGTTTATTCTAGCTTGTAATACCCATACAAAATTAGAATATATACATTAAGTAAGAACTCGCGAAAGTGGGTAGGTACTGGTAGGTGGGGGTTGTTGCTCCATCACCCCTATTCCGAATTTGACTCGATAATGTAATGATCGCCCCGCAAAGTGAAGTGTCGTGTATCCATCCCATGATCTGGGGTTCGATCCTCCGCGGCGCGAGTGCCATTAGATCTGCCGGAGATGAATGTAGTCATGGAGCACCCCATCCAACAAGCGTAACACATGTTATAATCGGTTTAAAAATAACTCTTGCGCGAGATGCAAATCGGATTCTGAGTAAAACCTTAATTAAAGCCAAAATGTTAATTTAGTTTAATATGCAATATGTAAAAATATTATTAAAAAAACATAGTTCAAATACATGATAATAATAAAAACACTTATTTTATACAAATAAATCGAAATGTCTTGGGTTTTACTAAACTCTAAATATTATATACATATTTTTCTATTACGCTGTATAGTATAATACAAAATGAAAACAAATCATAAATTTAAAAGTGTTGAAGAGCTGAGATACATTTAAATTACAAAAATAATTTATATTTATTGTTCCTTGAACAATGATGTAAATCTCCATATTAAATAGTTAATACGAATGAAAACGTCAGTTTTCTAGAAGTTTTATTATTTTTATGGGAATGACATGTTTCGCCCTTCTAAGGCATTATAAAGTCCATTTAATAATGCCTTAGAAGGGCGAAACATATCATTCCCATAAAATATAATAAAACTTCTAGAAAACTGATGTTTTCATTCGTGTTTATTAAATAATTTATAGTTTAATATATGATACAATATATCTATATCTATTCCTAATATCTGTAGGGGGACGGTGTGATGGTGATTTTTCGTTGAGTAAACACATTTCAAATAGTAAATTGAAACATTTTTTATGAAATTAATTATACAGAACATTCCTTTATACAACCGCTATCGGTAGGTACTTTTAGAATCGGAAAAAACATATTTTACTAAAATAAATTCCGCCCTGGATGGCTATCTAAGATGGCAGGTATATAAAAAAACTAAGTACTTCGCCGATCTAAATAAATAAACGAATGCTAGTAAAACTTTTTTTGTAAAAGAGGCTCTCAGCATCCAGCATTAGGTACCTCAAGAATGTCAAACCAGCTCTGGAGAGGTGTATCTCTGGTATCTCTCTATGCGGGCATTATCTACGATAGCCATAAATTCCAATGCATATATTTTCTACTTGAATGAAGGTAGATACGTATTACCTACAGATTAATGTTGTGAAAGGAATAAAATAATTTGATTATTGCCAGTAGTAAAAATACAGGAACCTGCCTAGAATAAAAATGGTGGAATGCTTTAATTAGTAGGAGTACAGGGATTTTAATGACCAAATACTTTTATTTAAATACTTTCTTATGTATGATACACCATTCTTGGAGGTCTCGAGATGCAGAATTCATATAAAATATGAGCACGCATTCCTTCTCATTACCGAACTGCCAATAATTATTGAAATGAAATCAATATAATTGTATATGTATTTTTATTCTTAATATTTCACATAAAGAACACGTAAAATTAGTAACATACACAAGTTTTTAAGAGACTTAAGGCGTTAACACTGGAATTTTATAATGACGATTTTGTGAATTAAAACACTGGCTTTTCCATTTTTGGGTATATTTTTCTTGTCATCTTTCGAAGATTTTTACCTTCATAACTAGAATAAACTGTTAATATTAATTAATTCTCAAGATGACGAAGGTATAAAATCTTCGAAAAATTTCGAAAAAAAAACACTATGAAATGAAGCCGTAGAAATGAGGTCACTAAGAAGGATGTGCGGAAAAACAATGTATGATAGAATATCTAATTATGAAGTAAGAAAGGAATGTAAAGCGGATGAATGCGTGATAAATAAATTCAAGAAAGGGTCACTAAGATGGTTTGGGCATATGGAACGAATGGATGAGGGAAGAATGGTTGAAAAGATACATACAAGTAGTGTGAATGGGAAAAGAAGTCGAGGAAGGCCAAGGAAGACATGGCATGACCAAATTAATCAATTACTGAAAGGCGGCCATGTACGAATTATTATTATTATTACTATTCTGATGACTTGTATTTTAAGTGCGCTGTTTTGTAAAATCAATTACTCCAAGGGCGCACTAGGAAATGACTGACCGAAAAGTGCAGTCTTTAGAAGTTTCTTAAATTTAACGTCACTATCCTCATACTTAATACTAACATGCAGGCTATTCCACGCCAACGGACCCGCAACGCTAAAAGCACGATCATAGAAATATGCTTTATTGGCTCTGACTGGAATTATTATGATGTAGGAACAATCGACGAGCGTGAATGTCACGATGCGTGAATGTAGAAGAGCGCGAGAGCTATGTCAGGATAGAACAATGTGGCGATCCATCCTCTTTGCCTACCCCTCCGGAGAAATGGCGTGATGGTTAGTTAGTAAGAAACCTGTCAGCTGATTTAAAGTTCTTCTGCGTAAAAAGGATAAAATAAATTGAACGGCGATCTGACCCACATGCGCACCTGCCCGTGCGCGGCCGGCCCGGGGTAGATGACCACCGGCAGCACTCGGGTACTTTGGTATTTCGATACCCGAGTACCTCGAGACTTTTTCATCACCTCCAGTCTCCGGTAGCCGCATAGGTTATAAAATGCGTCTTCTCGCATACATATTTTTAATAATAAAGAAGATATAATACTTTTTAATTAATGCCCGGCCCTCCGCGTACAGCCGGCACAATAAATTTTGTAACAAAATACGAACGTATATTTAATCGATACTGGATATGTATGTTACACAATATGAATCTACATATAAAATAAATAAACATGCTCAAGTTTTCGTACTGCTTTCATTTGAATAGGCAACTATTTATTTAATTAATGTAAATAAAAATATTTTTTCAATATTATTTTAATGTTCTTTCTGGTGTTGGTTTGTTTTAAGTGTCTTATTACTCTGCTGATTAAAAAAAACGGTGAATACGTGGAAAATAAATTAAATAGACAATATGTGCACCATCTAAAAAGAACATTTTGTGTTAAATTATTTTTATTTTATATCATTGTATTTTATATTATTTGTTTTAGATTTTTTTGTGGATATTGGACGATCGAAGTGAGCGCGGGAGATGCCTATTGGTGGCGATGAGGTTCGCAACCCATCACACCGCGTCTTCTGCGGGGCGAAAAGCGAAGGATGGAGTGCCGCATCGGTTAAAGTGTGACAGTCCATTATTTCTGCCTACCCTTTCGGAGAGTTAGTTAGTTATGTGAATAAAAAAACAATTATTTAAAAATTCCATCTATACTCACCATCACTTTGTGTTGTAGATTCACATTTGAATAACTTTTTGAATTCATTGTATTTTCACAACACTTTTTTGCACTTTTTACAAACATGATTCAGAACTCAGAAGCCCAAGAAATTTTAACACAGAGGAAGGGCTTCTTAGTCCCGAAACATGTTTGTGAAAAGTGTAAAAAAGTGTACCTACAATGAAAATACAATGTTTTAAAAAATTTATTTAAATGAAAAGTTCCTTTATAGTTTATATTTAGTTTAATTCCACATATTTATGTTGTTTAGTTTCCACCGGTTTCGGCAGCTCCACTAGAAGATGGCAGCGAGCTGTCGAAACTTATCGAATCTAAATATCACGTGGAATGGAACTGAATATAAATAAAAATTAAATAAAACAACGATTTTTTTGTAACCACTTCCACATTTGTCTTTATTTTGACAGTGAGCCTGGCGATACCGGTCGCTGTCGAAATAAAGACAAATGTGGAAGTATATAAAAAAAACATCGTTTTATTTAATTATTTTTAAAATGAACTTCCATCAAGAGATTTCAGATAAATCATTTTATTATCTTAAATGTTTGAATTGCCATTTTTTGTGCTGTGTGACCGCTCCAGTTACTGCATGTCTTCATGTGATAGATATGTTTGTAAGCATTTAAAAATATCTATTCTCTGATATAACGAGTAATGCTTATAACGAAAGAATTCAGTCGGTCCCATCTTCCTCGAAATAACCCAGTTCGACTGTATAATGCTTTCCGTATAAAATAAAATAATAGCAATATATTACTAACCGAACGATGGTAGCAAGTGCAAATCCTTTATTCAAAAACAATAAAAAACCAACTGATAATGAATGTTTTGTTCCATCGATACATGTCAATAAAAATAAACATAAAATTCATAAAACGTAAAAAAAATTTAAAAACATTTAAATATTTTGTTTCGCTCCCGCCGACGCATATTTTTCAGTTCATTTAAACAAGTTCATATTTTTCAGAAAGTCTAAATAATACCTCAATGTTAAACCTCCCAGTAACGCATTAGACGATCAACTCTTCTTCTTCTTCCCATGTGGGATTTGGCCACATATACCGTTACTACCCGTATTACAACACCGTCAAGAACTTTCATGAATAATTCAAATAATTGAAATTCTAAATAATTCTAATTCGAAACAAATTCTAAATAATTCTATCAAATTTCTAAAATGCATTTTTGACAACTGTCAAATAAAGTGCTTTATACGTAGTTTAATCGAATAACTCTTTATTACGGGTTTACAAAGTGATTATGCTTTAAGTTTATCAAAAAAGAACATCGATATTCTAAAAAATAGTGTTCGAAACGATTAGTATTGTAAATTATTTTAACGCATACCTACTTGATGAATACATGTTATTTCAATGCATTATTTTCACAACTCTTTGAAGGAGCTTAAAAAAAAGAAACTTTTAGGTCGAGTGTAAAAGCCGTTAGAGGTAAAAAACTTATTTTATTACGTAAGACCATAAAATCGTAAACGATTAATCCGCCTAATTGAAAAAGGCTTCAAACGATAAGGCATCTGATGCACAATTTTAGGCCTTACGAAAATTGCACCGAGTGAATAGAATTACTCGCCGACACGCGACCCTCGATCGCTATCGTAAACTGATGATGTAGACTACCGTATCATATAAAAAAGTTTTAATGAAGCGCTCTGCTACCGGATTTAAGGCGTTTTTAATAATAATTCAAGCCGTAATACTTCTTGTGTTGTTTTCGTATTAATTAACAGCGCGCATGATCGATGGCCGCGGGCATCACTCGAGAGGAGCGAATGGCTACGAGATGATTTAGAAATATTTCATTTACACACCTAGAACGAAAAATTGTGTTGCTCCGTTTAGTAGGGGAGTACTTACGACACATTAAGATGTCAAAATATCCACAATGTATCCTTAAAAATGTAAGAATCTCAGAACGAATAAGATATACTTTATCTCGTAGAAGCTCAGGTGTACGGATGTCGTCAAAATGGGGACTAAGCTCAAATGGTCATTTGCGGGACATATTGCTAGACTGGTACACCAAAGATGGACCAAAAGTGTGGTGGAGTGGAGATCTCGTGATGATAGAAGAAGCAGAGGAAACTTATATAACCCTCCATACGATTGTCTGATGACTCTGAATTGCTGGTGTCTGGATGCAAAGGACACAATACAGGAATATGTGGAGAAGCAAGACAAGTGGAAGAGTCCTATGCCCAGCAGTGGACGACATCGGCTGTTAAAGTAATCTTAAAAAAAACAAGAGCAGGATGTTAACACGATTTTATTGCCAGGTAAAAATCAACTGCCTTTGATCTTTGATGAGTTGCGAGACGTAAATACCAACTAAAGATTTTTAAACGCGTATTATTTCAATGTATAATGTATGTAAAGTGACATGTATCGGGAGAACATAAATCGCAAAAACTTTTCTTGTTATTTTTAAATGTCTAGGCGAATCGTTGTACATCGTTGTGGATGTTTTACTACTGGGAACAATATGTACCCAGTGTATGCTAAGCACGTGTGTCCTTGTAAAAGACCTTGTGCTTAGAATGGCCGAGACCGTAGTCACATAATGTTATGTGTACCTGTAGCTGCCTATGTATAGTATATGCATACATACATCTAAAGGCCTTACCTATGCACTACTTTCTCACGTTTGCGTGCATTCCGAGTTACTTGTAGCTAAGTTACTACACCATGAACACAAATTGTACTCTGAAATTTAAGATGTTTATGTTTTCTTTAAATTTGATCTTCAAAACAAATATTTTTAAAACATACTTAATACAATATATATGCCATTCCAGACAGAAAATAATGCGATTTTTAAATAGATGTTTTTTTCTTATTATTATTTCAATTATTATTGTTATTTTCCTAATATATGGTCTATCACACATACAAAATCATGGTTTGAGTAAAAAAAATAATTAGTTATAAAAAAAACATTCTCAATTCTTGCATTCGACAAAAAATTCTACGAATTCTCAATTTATGATCCAAAAATCATTTAAAAAAATCACAAACGTATGTAAATCTGTCCTTTACTATGGTGCTTGGGTAGGTAGGTACTCTTGAATTCGTATCAATGCATAACTTCTTCTCAGTCGTATTCCTCATGATTGAGGGTCGTGTCCATCCTTTAAACTATTGACCATGCCACGTGATACCCTCCTGTCAGCCGCCAGTCTCCAGGATGAAGCTAATGAGAGACCACTTAGATCCCTGATTTGACCAGACCAGCGGCTCGGTGGTCGTCTTTGTGGTCGCCTTCCCTCCATTTTGCCCATGATGATGAGCTTTTCAAGGTTGTCCTGACCTCTCCGGGCTACATGTCCAAAATATATCAACACTCCCTGAGAGCACATCCACGAGAGTCTTGACTTGATACCCAGCTGGTCAATGATTGACTGGTTTGTGCTTCTTGTCGTCCAGGGTATACGCAGTATTCGTCGCCAGCATCAGATCTCGAAAGCATTAATTTTGGACCTCTTCGATGTTCGCATAGTCCAAAATTCGCAACCATAAAGTAATATGGAGAAAATTTGGGTTTGAACCAGTCTCATCTTGGTCTTGTTGCATAACAATATGTAAAAATTATATATTTTTAAATAGTAAAAAAATAACCTTATTTTGACAGTAACAGCCAAATCTCATCGGACGTGCTCATTAATACAAATTTTGTCTTAAACTGTGTTTTTTTGTTTCTATTTTTTCTTTGGTCTTTCACTCTTCTGATCATCCTGTATAACCGGGCGCCTGTTTATTTATAATAACAAATCAGAGCTGCGATATTAATAAAATATTTAACTGTTTTGAATACGGGCATAACTTGGGGACCTCCGGATTGTGGAACAATGGATTCGACAAGAGTAACTGAGATGTGAGTCTGCCGCCGGAGCGGGACGGTTGTATGCAGCCTGCAGCGGAGGGAGGGAGAGGCAAACCGACTGCGCAGATTTATTGCTGTTAAATTACTTATCATTCGAAACATGGAATACTTTGCTAATTTATTATTCCTCTGTAACGGGAAGGAGATTTCATGAGCGAAAGGGTTGCTACATCGCAAAAATTATTTTAAAAATATTGTTTAAACTAATATATAGTATATTAATGCAATATGGTAACTAACTTATTGACTATCTAACGCCGTTTCTTCAAGATAGGCAGAGAGGATTGACCGCCAAACTGTTATATCCTCACATAACTCTCGCGACTCTCCTACATTCACACACAGTGACACGCTCGCCCATTATCCCTACTTCGAACATGGCCGACTTTCAGTATTTGGTTAATTTGTTCATGCAATGTTTTCTTTGGCCTTCCTCGACTTCGTTTTTCATTCCCACTACTTGTATATTATATATCATTTAACCATACTTCCCTCATCCATTCATTCCATATGTCCAAACCATCGTGATGACCCTTTCTCAATTTTATTTAGGACGCATTTATCCGCCGTACATTCCCATTTGACTTCTTCATTAGGTATTCCATCATACATTGTTTTTCCACATTCTTCTAAGTGATCTCATTTTTTATGCCATTTAAGTAATATGGTAATCTATAGATTGACAATACAACTACTAATTCAAAAGACATTACGTTTATTTCTTGTTTTAAATATTATAAATACACACAATGGATTAAATAATCTCTGTTTTCTAAAAGTTTTATTTCATTTCATGGGAAGGATATAGTTCTACTTGTTGAGGCATTATCAAATGTTTGATATTTTTTGTCAACATTTGATAATGCTTTAACAAGGCGGAACGTGTCATTCTCATTAAATATAATGGAACTTATAGAAAACAGACGTTTCATTAATTTTATTTATTTAATATGGAGTTTTCACCATTGCTTAAGAAATAATAAATAACACTATTATTCCATATGTAGCAACTTTCGTATATTACGTTCATGTAACTAAAAAAATGTAGCTGAAAATTTTGAAAACAGTATCAATTTTGTATTAAGTGAAACCGAATATTCTTAAAATAATACCCAATGATTCTAAATTTAAACTGATGTTTGATCTACAAGAGTTTGTATAGGTGTGTTTGCTAAAATATGGAATACGTGCATAACGAAACGAAATAAAATATATGCTAACAAAGAAAAAAATTCTTTGGAATGCTCGGTTATTCAATCAATGGCACTTGAGTTTAATCAAATTAATGTCTTGGAAGCTAGGCTAATTCAATTGATTTTAGTTAGTATACGATCACTAGTTAGCCTTTATAGAAAGTATATTTCTTGGATTTCAAAGACACTAAATTTAAACTATCGAAAGATTATTTAAAAAAATTAAACCAAGATACGAATTTGGCCATCTTTTTTTTTCTGAGACGCTAATGTAATGCCTGTTTATGAAAAACACAAGATTATTTATGATATTTATATTGTTAATTAAAATGTCTTGTTAGTTGTTCATTGTAAATGATGAAAAAGAAAATACAGTAAAATATTTTATTTAGTTCTACTTATTAACGAATAAGTGGAATTAAACTATATGTGTCTATAAATTTTTATTTATTTATTTTTGATTACTGTTAAATTAATAGTTTCATTGAATTATTATTTTTAAATTAATTATTATAAAAATATTATTTTAACATGGAATATTTGCAGTTACACTTCAGATCTTCAGAGTATTGAAATATTACAATTTGTCTTGTATTGTTGTTCCAGCGGCCGCCTTCATCCTCCCTGTCTTACGGGGGCCCCACGAACGAGGACGTGCGGTCTCCCGGTTCGGGGGGCACCCCTGGCCCCCTGCCTCACCATCCCCCGCAGACGCTCGACGCCCCTGATCCAGGTATTTATACATTATCATTAATGTTGAAAGAAAAAAAATTGTAGTAATCAAATCAATCAATTTGATAAAGAAATACTTGGTGATGTTGTGTACATTTACTATTCAATTATTTTATTTATGATTAAAAAAAAAACCTTTTTTTATATCAGTTCGAAGACCTTCACAATAAAAAGAAGAAAAAGTTAAATAAATGTAATAATCTTTATTTATAATTTTTACATTAATAGATTTATCTTATTAGTTTTTGAAGCTTTTCGAATATCATATTTGTTTAACATTTGCATTGAAGAAAATGTCCGTTTTCTATGTGTTTTATCATATTTTATGGGATTGACACGTTTCGTGTAGTCATTTTAATTTTTATTATGGAGTTTAATATACCCCTTTCAAAAACAATAAGATAACATAAATACCTTTATCGATGAAGTGTATGTCTACTCATTAATCTGAAATCTAATATAAATCGAAATCATGTTTAATTCCTTCAAACTATTTTGTTTTTAAAAATATATTCCGTGATCTAAGAACAATAATTTGGCAAACAGAAGAGAATGTTTTTTTTTAGTTAAATGGACTCGAGTCAAGCCAGTTAGAAAACAATTTATTACGAAACAATGTCCATAGAATGTTTTTTGTACTAATACAGTGTTTTCATTTGACACAAACTATTATTTCATTTTTTGTATTCTCAACACGTATGATACACAACCATTGAGTTTTTAATCCCGCTGTCAAAAGAGATGAAATAAACCAATATAATAATAATGATTTGTTAACGCCTGGAGAAAATAATACTCAGTATAATAATAATAATTTATTATCTTAATAGATGGCGCTAGTGTAGATTTCCCTACCAACAGTGAAGTTATTAAAAAATATTAACATAAATACAAGTTCCAAAAATTTGTCAGACGTGGTGTCGTAAGAAGGGAGGAATGGTGAATGTTGTTAAACATAAAGTGATCGCTTAACCCAACCAATGATAGGTCATAAGTCCTGTAAACGCCTCGACTACCATATTCTGTTTCCAATTAATTTACATCTTAGTCTATATTGAGATACAATTAATCCTTAAAAAATAATTTGTTAACTTTGAAAGCGCCGTTTTTGTGATTTTATCACCTCAAGGGCGCATATAGGATCTCGACAGATAACCATAGACGTACATGGCGCCTAGAACGGCTTTAAAAGCTTATATTGAATATTTTTGTTACCATTTTGTACGCAAAAGGCTTAGTTGATGTTTAATACAATTGGAAATTCATCGAAAGGTGTTTAAAACGGTTGTGCTTGGCGCCCCTGGACTTGACATGCAGAGCGATACTCCACAACCGTTTCTCACATCTAATACATAATTCCCGATATGATGTGTTTGATGGATGCGAGATGTGACGATGCCTCGAGAGGTGTGCACTGTTGCATTAATGCAGGGTAATGTCTGCCACAGGGATCGCTGCAGGCCCGGATCGTCATACGAGTATTAGAACACATTATGAATGTTACTGTTCATATAAATAAATATCCCTTATGTATGGAAGTGAAGCATGGAACTTGTAAAAGAAGGATGAAAGTAAAATAAATGCAGGAGAACTGAAATCCCTTTGACGAATGTGTGAAAAATCTGTATATGATATTGTGTCGAATGAAAATATAATATAAAAGTGAATGCAGTGCGAATGAAAGTGTTATAAATAAAATAATGAAAGGGTCATTAAGATAGTTTGGACATACACTGAATGTGTTTTTTGTAGACGAAGGAAATTGATTGGTTGTTAAAAAATAATGAGTTGTATAAAAAAATTAAAAGAGTTTTAATGTTTTATTTCATAATAATAATAATAATTTAGTTAATTTGTATAGCGCCGTTTTCGTAAATAGCTCACCTCAAGGGCGGTTGCCTAAATATAATAATAATAATAATAATAATAATAATAATAATAATAATAATAATAATAATAATAATAATAATATTAATAACAATAATGCCACACCACAAATTAAATGCTTCATACGAAAGTAATAAAAAAATAATTTCAGTTTATTTACATATTTTGATAGGATTGGATCCAATCACTATAAATCTCTCCTTAAAAGTACTTTTGTAAATTATGTTAATTTTTCATGGCGATATACTTCATGCTTTTTGCATGTTTCAATGGGATTGGTATGCAGCAAAGTCTGATATCGTTGCTGGTTCTTGGGATGCCAATTGGTCCTTTCATTTTAGTTTCACGTTGCTTTCCATATTATGTATTTTTACAGTTTTCGTACGCAATAATGTTATTATACAGAAAAGATTTTAACCACTCATACCTAGTCCGCTCCTGACGAGATTGTTACTCTCCATTGTGTGCAAATCGGTGTATTGTTGGGAGTCGTGCGGAGATGGTGCATCTAGAATTTCTATGGTAACGTCCGTAATGGATCGCCGGGAATCAAAAGTGCAAAAAAACTTCCGAAATTTAATTGTTTAACTTGGCTTAATAGTGGTTCTATCAAAATAAAATCGAATTTTAATAATGTTAAACGTAATACTTATTGTGAGTTAAACAACTATATTCAGCATTTTGAATGTATAAAAATACTAATTGTATACATTCAAAATGCTTGTAGACAAATACTGGATTTAACCCATTGCGGGTTAGTCATTTTTAAGGATTAATTGTATCTCAATAGAGACGAATGTTTTTCTGGAAACAGAATATGGTGGTCGAGACGCTTACAGAACTTATGACCTGTCATTGGTTGGGTTAAGCGATCGCTTTATGTTAACAACATTCCCCATTCCGACCTTCTTATGACCACTACGTCTGACAAATTTGAAGATGTATATATGCCACCATGTTGAGAAACACTTCACATGATATTACGACTAATAGATTTCGATGAACAATATGAGTTGACCATTGCTTAAATGTGTGCGTTTCGCGTGACTTTTGACAAGAAACAACTCAAACAGAAAGGAATAATCCATTTTTTTGTATGAAACTTCAAATATTTCCACAGCCAGTATTCGCTGCACAAAGCAAAGCAGGCGCCCCGCTCCCCGCGCACGAGCTACCGAGAAACAAAAGACGTTAATAAACAAACTGTTTGATTACCGTGTTTGATGAGTATTGTACGAAACTGATGGCAAACTCGCGACAATTTACTCAATTTCAATTAGACGTTATTTTGACAGCTGTGAATCTGGTTGGCCTGAGTAATGACAGCGGACGTAATCAAATAACACCTCAATTTGACAGACATTTTAAAAGTACACGTTTGTTTCGTAATAATTTTACGCGTCTTACCCGCCGGGCTGTTTGTTTTGTTTATGCGATACCATATCATTTTAGTGTCACAGCGGGATCGATCCTATCCGAGCCGTGATTGATGTCCACAAGCGGCTCCCGAGTAATCCAAGGGCGGTGACGGGGACCAATCCGTAACTTACCACTGCGCCATTGTCCCCCAACTAATTGGTTATTTAACTTGTCTCCTATTGTGACGAAAAATCACCCGTGATAAGTGTATCCTGTAACGTACATATTAATCAAATTATTTACGTAAATTATTCTTACAACCAAAGGGTTGAGTAAAACGTCGACGGTAATTTGTCCGATTCACGAAATATAGTATAATTTAAATTTGATTGAATATAGCGTATCTAAAAAGTAATTACGCGACGTGGAATTATTTTATTCCGACATAATGATGACATATTAGAGCGGCGGGTTATCGGTCGCTAGCGGTATGTATCGGCAGAGTCTACTAGGCGTGATAAGATGGAGAAGATTTATGGGAAATTTGGCAAATTATATGACCGGCCGACTGAAGGAATGCTCGCCGTATTTATGAACCCATTTATGTCAACGAGAATTAACCGATCTGACTTATGACCACGTACGCTTATAAATTATTTTTTAGTCGGAAGCTGTCATTAATTAGTATTTGCTTGAGTACCAAGCTCTGATTATTATTTCAGTGAGTGTAATCAATGGCCCGTTGCCACTGACAAGTTGATTCTGGAATTGAATCGGCCGAAATAATGTTTGTGCATATATTTCAACACCAAATATTTAAACTAACTAAATAACTAACTAACCATCACACCGTCTCTCCGAAGGAGTAGGCAGAAAGAATGGACTGCCACACTTTTCTTTCCTGACATATTTCTCTCGCTTCCTCAATATTCATACATTCTGTCTTTTCTCTGACTCCTCACATGGCCGACGTTCAATATTTTATATATTTGATCGTGACACGTTTTCCTCGGTCTTCCTCTATTTCCGGTTCCATTTACATCATTAACATATAATTTTTTTACCATTCTTTCTTCATTCATTCTTTCCATTTGTCCAAACCATCTTAATGATCCTTTCATTATTTTGTTCATAACACCATCATTCGCACCGCATTCACTTCTTATGTTTTCATTCGACATTCCATACACAGAGTATCCACACATTCGTCTAAGAGATCTAACTAACAACGATTCAAATTGTGAATGTATACAATTTAATATTTTTAAATATGTTTAATAATTGAATAATTCAAAAAAACACTTAAGAGTAAGATGTTCATCTTCAAAGCAAAAATAAATATAAGGTATATCAAGTTAAAGTCGCTCATAAGATTAATATTTTTAAATTTTTAATTGTATCTCAATAGAGACGAAGAAACAAACTGGAAACTGAATATGGATGATCAAGGTGTTTACAGGACTTATGATCTGTCATTGGTTGGGTTAAGCGCACGCTTTATGTAATTACAACATTCCCCATTCCACCATTGTTATTATGATCATGTATGATACATTTTTGGAAGTTGTATATATACTCCAAATCCATACATATCTTCACGTGGCAGTTCCAGTTAGCCATCTATGTAGATTTGATTGTACTAATTAATTTTTTAAGATTAATCTATACAATCCATCCACTAACGCCATCTATGAAGAATGAACGAACTGAATGAACTGAATGAATGAACTGGAACTGCCACGTGAAGATATGTATGGATTTGGAGTATATATACAACTTCCAAAAATGTATCATACATGATCATAATAACAATGGTGGAATGGGGAATGTTGTAATTACATAAAGCATGCGCTTAACCCAACCAATGACAGGTCATAAGTCCTGTAAACACCTTGATCATCCATATTCAGTTTGCAGTTTGTTTCTTCGTCTCTATTGAGATACAATTAAAAATTTAAATTAACCACCCACAGGTGAAAATCCAGGATTCGTATACAGATATAAGTATACATTTCACAAATATTAATATTTTTATTTCTATTATCTTACTCATACGACATGCACAATGTTTCAAATGGATTGCTTCATTAGTGGATACCTAATCAAGATATCTTTTTTTTAAGTAAGTATAACTGCACTTCGTATTTTTATAACACTTGTTATGACCCAAACTTTTTCAATTTTAAGATTTTATACAACGAAAAAGAACCATCATAATTCATGTCGAGCAAAAAATCACTTAAGACATTATCGCTCTCAGGTACAGAATTATAATTCTACACAAAAAAACCTAATCAGTATTTTACTAATATATGTGATATCTTATGTATTATATAATATAAAAAAAACTAACTAACCATCACACCGTCTCCCCGAGAGGGTAGGCAGAAAGAATGGACTGCCACATTTTAATCGATGCGGCACTCCATCCTTCACTTTTCGCCCCCGCGAGAGATGCGGTGTGATGGGTTGAGAACCTCATCGCCATCTCTCCTCAGGCACCTCCCGCGCACACTTCGATTGTCCAACGTCTACAAAATAAATCTAGAACAAATTATATAAAAAAAATACAATGATATAAAATAAAATAATAAAGAAAAATAATTTAACACACAATGTTCTTTTAGATGGTGCACTTGTCAGCTGGACGATCCGGACATTTGTGTTTATTAAATTTTTATTCCACTGTTTTTTTTATAATTAACTGTATATAGGCACTTAAAACAATTATATAATTTATATAATATATCAATATAAAAATATGTTTTATTTGAAAAAATCAGGATTTGTTTTGCGCAATTGGTGGTACTTAGTAATTAGTGATATTAAAAAATGGAGGTATAATTATTTAATTACATACTTTACTAACCTAACTATAAAACTGTCACTGCGTTATTGCTGTTTTGATTTGTCGGTTCATAAATAATGTCCTGTTATATTATATTAATGACGATAAATAAAAATATTGAGATAATAAGGAGGTTATCGTAACTAGCCGAGGTGCAGAAGGCGACATTATTCCTGACATGTTAATTTAATTTAATCTACTTATCACACTGCTTCTTTGCCTAACGGCTCGTGTCTGTTTTTTTTAAAACGGACGTTGAAACTAATTTATAACAGCGGAAGCAAATTCATCAAGAAATTATTTATTTGCATAAAAAGTAATCGTTTGCTTCACTTATATGAAAGCGAAGCATGGAACTGGTAGAAGAAAGATGAGAGCAGAATAAATGCGGTAGAGATGAGGTCCCTAAGACGTATGTGTGGTAGAACGATGTACGACAGAATCTCAAATGCTGATATTAGGAAGGAATGTAGAGCGAAAGAAGGTATTATGAACAAAATTATGAAAGTTGAACAAAATTATGAAAGTTGGTTCGGACATATGGAGCGCATGGGTGAAGAAAGAATGGTTAAAAAAGTATACGTTAACAATGTAAATGGAGTAAGGAGTCGAGGTAGACCGAGGAAAACATGGCATGACCAGATTAATCAAATATTAAAAGTTGGTCATGTCAGAAGCCGGAAGAATCGACGTGCGTGTATGACTCGATGTATGAATGTGGAGGAAGCTAGAGAGGTGTGCCAGGATAGAGTAGTGTGGCGGTCCATTCTCTCTGCCTACCCCTGCGGGGAAACGGCGTGATGGTTTGTTGTTGTTGTTGTTGTTTTTGAAAAGTGTAAAAAGTGCGAAAACATTTTTTTACGATTATGAATAAAAGATTTTATATTATTGTATTTTATATTATTATTTTTATATTATTTCAAGTGAATTTTTTTTATTTCAAATGAATTTTTTTTATCAATACCTGCCAAATGATTAAAATAAACACTATTTAAAACTAATTACTTATTATAAAAAAGTATACGAGTACTTACATTCAAGCCACCCTTTTTTTGTGTCTTAGAAGTAACATGTTTTTTTGTAATTGAACATTGTCATTTTGTGTGTGTGTTGTGTGTCAATTTACGAACAGTCGTCAATTTTCGCAGATGAATTTGCGCATTATTTTTTTATTAATATTAAATGTAATATTTAGTATGGAGTTCTATATTATTAAAAAACAAAATTAGCTAACTAACTAACTGACGATCAAGCCGTCTCCCCGAAGGAGTAGGCAGAAAGAGTGGACCGCCACACTGTTATTTCCTGACATACTTCTCTCACTTCCTCGATATTCATACGTCAATTTCTCCGACGTGGCTGACATTCAATATTTGATCGTGCTACATTTTCCTCGGTCTTCCTTTTTTTATCTTCTATGGATGAAGGGTATTAAAATGCTTCAAGAATATATTAAAACGAATTGATTTTATGTTTTTTGTTCTCTTATAAAAAGCGTCTGCTAGATGCATTTTATCGTCTACCACCACCAATTAAAAAAATAAATGTCGTATCGAGAGCGCCCCACCTTGACCCATGTCGGGGTCACACAACTCTTATCTTTGTTTACTTCATTTGCGTCATTATAATGACTTTTTTAAGTGTTATAATTACACCGCGGTAGCGATATCGAGGAAAGAAACAAAAAAAGTTTACGAAACGAATGTATAAATAAATATATAAATTGCATAAATAATACGTTAATGCAGATGAAACTATTGAAGTAGATATGTTTCATATAGTTATCTGGATAGCTTAATCTTCTCGTTTGATTTCATCTTAAATCGGTGAATTGTTTGCAAACAGGATATTTAATTGAATTATAGTTTACTTTAATACATGATTGATTTAATCGTGCCACGTTTTCCTCGGCCTTTCTCTATTTATAGCTCCGTTCCCGTAGTTTAAATATAATTTTTCACCTTTCTGTCTTCATTCTTTATTTCCATGTGTCCGAGTCATCTTAACAACTCTTTCATTATTTTGTTCATAACATTTTCATTCGCACCGCATACACTTTTTATATTTGCATTTGACACTTTATCATGTACAGATTTAATACACATTCGTCTTAGAGATCTCATTTCATTTATTCTACTTTTATCCTTTTTTGCCAATTCACTTTCATACATAACAGTCGACACACTCAAACTATATATTAAATATCGGTCACGTAAGGAGTCGGAGAAATCGACGTGCGTGCATGACACGATGTATGAACGTAGATGAATCGAGAGAAGTATGTCAAGATAGAACAATATGGTGGTTAATTATTTCTGCCGACCTTTCGGGGAGACGGCGTGATGGTTAGTTAGTTAGTTAGTTACATTACTTTAAAAATTCTTTAGTTTATGTAGGCGAATCTTTTGAATAATTAATATAAATGAAAACATTGCACAATGCCTTAGAAGGGCGAAACATTTAATTCCATATAGAACTTAATAAAACTCCTAAAAGACAGACGTGTTCATTTATACTCGTATTTATTATTTAATATGGAGTTTTACACCATTGTTCAAGAAACGATAAGAAACTATTGAATTAGATTTGTTAAACAAAGTTATCTGGTTAGTTCAATATTCTCGTTTGTTTTCATCTTAAAAGATGAATTGATGGCACGGAGGATGTTTAATTGAATTATTGTTTGTGTGCCGCTTTCGGGTTGGTAGAAGAATGTTTTAAAATTATGTAAATTCAGTAATGGAATAAGTAACCCTTTATAACGTCGGCACGTATTCAAATTCGGCTGTTGCGGGTGTGGGAACGCCAATAATAATTTTAAATGTGTTTTATTCATTTGCTGTTTCATTTCGACTGCAGGGCAGAGTGTTTGGTAATGCGATTACGGGGCGAGGACCTTCCCTTATCCTCTCACACGTCTCACGTATACCTCGGAGAGTTCCCGCCCTCCGTTGGCTCATCAAATTATTTGATAATTTCATAATAATTATGTAACTCGCGCTCCCAGGGCCGCATGAGACTCCCCAGGCATCCGGCAAGCCAGCACTCGCCCGCCGCTGTGAATTGAAAATCGCATTAATATTTACCCTGGCGCAGTCATGTCTCCCTGGGAGCCACCCTCGGGAATAAGCCATTCCTGTTCCGCGCCAAAATGTTACCGCGAATGCCAAACGGCTTACTACCTTATTCAAATCGCGAATAAGATACATAATCCCGTATACTTTCGTACATGTTATATGACTTTGTGATTCGGGGTAGGGGATGAGCGAGTGCGGACCACTTCAGCTAAACGAAATACGGTAAATGAATAATTGGCGCTTAAACAAAAATCATGCCGCATGAATTTTGTATGGGAATAAGTGTGGTACGCGTCAGGCGTGGGCAAAGGGGGAGCGCGAGCTGTGGACATAGGGCTCGTTTACATAAAACTGTAAAAATCATTTTCATTTATCGATAGCAGCTTTCAAACAACGAACCGTACGCTTACCACCTCAACGTAACTTTTTTCGTATTCGTTATTAAAACTAATCGCATAACCCTTAATTGGGCGCAAGAAAAAATATGATTTTAAACAATATTATTATATTTTCAATGGGAGGTACAAAAATATACACCATAAAATAATTTGTTGACTTACTACCACTAAATTACAAGTGAAGCTTGGAGCTGGCAAAAGACGGATGAAAGCAGGATAAACGCTGTAGAAATGAGATCACTAAGAAGAATGTGCGGGAAAACGTTGTATGATAGAATACCGAACGATGAAATAAGAATGAAATGTAAGGCAGATGACTGCATCATGAATAAAATTAAAAAAGAATCCCTGAGATGGTTTGGACATATGGAACGAATCGATGAGAGTAGAATGGTTAAAAAGCTATACACAAGCAGCGTGAGTGGGAAAAGAAGCCGAGGACGACCGAGGAAAACATGGCGTGACCAAATTAATCAATTACTAAAAGGCAGCCACATTCGAAGTCGGAATAATCGACGTGCGTTCATGGTACGATGCATGAATGTAGAGGAACCCGAGAGGTATGCCAGGACAGGCTATTGTGGCGATACATCCTCTCTGCCTACCTTTCCGGGGAAATGGCGTGATGGTTAGTTAGTTAGTTAGTTAGAAATTACAATTCTTTTCATGGTATCGACAAATATTTTCATTTTATTTATACAACATTTTGAGTGTAAAACTAACCTTAGTCCATTGGAACATCGATGATATCAAGTGGAAAATGTTTTCCTTCGATCCAATTGAATGTGAAATCTGGAGTAAAGTATGTATTTTTTAAGAAAAATCAGATGAACTTAATTGTTTAATCGATGGGTTCCATCATTTCATTGGAATATTTCTAAACTTTAATATTTATTTATTATTATGATGATTTGTATTTTAAGTGCGCCGTTTTGTAAAATCAATCACTGCAAGGGAGGACTAGGAAATGACTGACCGAACAGTGCAGTCTTCAGAAGTTTCTTAAATTTAACGTCACTATCCTCATACTTAATACTAACATGGAGGCTATTCCACGCCAACGGACCCGCAACGCTGAAAGCACGATCATATAAACATACATTATTGGCTCTGACTGGAATTGCTATGTTGTTTGCACTTGTTTCTACTGATCGGAGTGAACGTTGCCTTTCCGTTGGCATGGGTGTCACGCAGAGGTCCGATATATACGCTGGCGCTCTCTGGGTCGAGCCTTAAACACTATAAAGCCTATAGAGCCTTAAACTATGCCAAAAGTGCAAAATGAATGAAAATTTTCTAATAATTCATTAAAAATATTCAAATTGCTATTCATGCATCACTTTACACTCGTTATGTTATGTATAAGTAAAATTAATCTTTTTGTTTTGACCAAGATATAGATATAGATAAAAATATTCGTATAAGATATGTGAGTAGGCAGCTAGTAAAATCACCCCTATGAAGGGTAGGACTGAAACCGAATTATAGTACTTGGATAGTTGTCACACTCTGCATTATTTGTCCCAAAATCTACGACTCCTCAGACCCCTCGTGATTCAGATGTAACGGAAAATATCGAATTATTGCGGGAAGACTTTTATTTAATAAAACGATTTTTTGTATCGGAGTCGTGTAAAAGTTGCGGCTTGGCTTGAGGGGTTAGTAAGTGCCACTCCATGATTCAATAATTGACATTTCGTATCGTTATTAAATAATACGCAAGTGGAAAATTTTAATATGTGATGCGAACTTGGAATAGTGGGTATATCCAGTGGTGTCACATAATTTTTATTAACATTTTTTCACCCCGAAATTCATAGAGTCAAAAGCGCTATGGCAGTGCCCAATGGTATTCTTGTACATCTTATGAATGTTTTGTAGGAATAGTAAGTAAATGGCAAAAGTATGGTGTGGAATGAAAAATCTTTGACAAATATTTAGTAAATCTTTATATTATAGTTGTCTATATGTAGTTTGTCAAATTGTATTAGAAAAGAATAACGCAAAACTAAAGCCTTCCGAACGAAATAATGAAGAAGATCATTACGATGGTTTACGCACACGTAAATAATGAATGAATAATGTTATTTCCTAAAAAGCATAGATACATGTAAATGTCAATGGAGTACAAAATCAAGGTCCTTCCTTAGTCGTATCACTGAGGGATGTATCCATCCCGTAAACTATCTACCATGATCAAATCTATCCTATATGCTTAGAATAATTTATAATAATTTTTTAACTAGTTTCCGTTTATTTGTGGATAACATAGTGGACCACCACTGAGCATATCAATGTTAAAATAATTTATTGATGCCTAAATCAATTTTACTTTTAAAAATGTATGAGTTTGTAAATGGAATTTTGGTAACCTACACGTTACATCAATGCCTGTATATGTATAATAAACATATAATACATCCGTACATGCTACAATGCTACACGCATTAGTGAAATTTTTCTTTTTCGTATTACAAATGTGAAAACAAAAGCTTTTCTTTTTGACGACTGAAATACTATGTTATCAATAGATGGAAGATTTTTTCGTTATTTAATATTTTTTGTTTTAGCATATTACTTTGTTTCGCACTCTGTCCTTCAAGCTTAGTCCGAGCGTAACACGTTCAATTGCCTTTTAGCAGACTAAGTAAGCACTGTAGGCAGATTCTAGAAGGGCAGGACTTAAGGAGGCAGTATATATATACTCACTTAAGGAGGCAGTATATTTATTTATTCGGTATTCAGTAATAAGGAGAAAAAAATACGTGTGCTTTTATTATAAATATGCATTGTGCTAAATCACACTAAAAATACACAGTTACATGAATATTAATTTATTGTTTCTTAAATAATAATAATAATAATAATAATAGGTATGCTAACTTTTAAAGCGCCGTTTTTGTGATGTAATCACCTCAAGGGCGCATTAAGACGTGTTTTAAATTAACAATTTAATTAATTTCTTAATTAATAATGTAAAACTACGTAGGTATCATGAAGTTTTAAAAATGGATTAAAACTGATATTCCAAAAGTCTCATTTTATTACATGTGTGTATCATGTTTTTTTGTGCCAGGGTATTATAATCAAGCATTACTACCATTAATCATTAAATATAATATAATCAAACTTCTGAAAAACCAAGTTTTTCATATATGCTAACTGAATATGTGTTTCTTTCAAAAACACGTTTAAATTATAATATTAACAGTATTATTTATTGACAGCTGTTTTAATATTTCAATTTAAATATTTAATTTCGAAAGAACATTTGAGTTTTTTGAAAAGCGAATAATTCTCTACGTTCAGGTACATGTTCCATTTACAAATTTAAAGTATTCATTAGACTCGGATGGGCAAGCAATGGCAGTGGGTAGGTTAGGTACCACTCCCGGTACCTACCCTCCCAGCCAGTTGGGGTGAAGAGGTATTCAGTGGTGTTAGATAGGAATAATTTTTAATCAAATAATTTCCCCCTTTTGGTTTTCGAGTGGGGAGGGGGTTGCTGGTTTGGGAAGCGGACATTTTAAACCACAATTCCTCAAATACTCGCATAAAAAACGTTCTGTAATATACGCAATAGGGATATGTATAAACGTTGATGTTCTATTTTTGATATTTCCGTAGGGAAAGTTCACATTTATTAATTTAGCAAGGGAAAAATCTTTCAAAATAATTAACGAATAACGTGGATTATTTTATTTACACTTCTTATATAATTTAAAGTTTTGTAGCTGTGATGTGTTTCGGTTGTGCAAATGAAAGGCAGGTTGGTACAGATATTTATTTCAGCACGAACACAAATGTATAAACACTAGGACGAGAGACGGGGTCCTTGTCTATAGGCGGCGTTATGCTGTTGTCAGCATATTAGCGCGATAGGTTGGCTGGGTGTATTGGATTAATCCTCCCACTTCTACAGTGTAGATTTCATACATATATAAAATTATGTGAAATATTATATATGTTAAGAAAATAAATCTTTGACAAAAAATATTATAAGCTTGTATAATACATAAATAATAATAATAATAATAATAATAAAATGCAAATTTTTAAAGCGCCGTTTTTGTGATGTAATCACCTGAAGGGCGCATTAAGGCGTGTTTTAAATCTAAATGTGAACGCCGCTGCATCTGATTGTTATTCGCGATCGATTAGAAAGTATAATATAACAAAGTATGGAGGTTTTAAATTGGGTATGAAATATGAAAAATATGGGTTTTCAGCTTAGATCTGAAGTCTGTCGGATCATTTATGCATCTGAGGTGTGAAGGAAGATTGTTCCAAGTTGATGGACCGGCTACCGCAAACGCTCGATCCCCGAAATATGTACTAGAGCAACGCTTTGACTCAACTAATCTTCCTATTGCATTGTTCCCAGGAGTTCGCCGAGCGAAGTGTGGATTTCCTTGTATTTAGGCTGTCCGTTATACAGAGTTTGGATATATAATTTGGAGCCATTCCATGTAGCGCTTTGAAGACTGTCCCGCAGAGTTTATACTGGATTCTTTCTGGACTCTTACACCAGTGAAGTTCTTTGAGATGTTGTGTTATATGGGACTTTTTTGGATTGCCTTTTATGAGTCTTGCTGCTAATATATCTGATAACAAGTGTTTTATTGCACATAAACTATTTGAGTAAGACGAAAAAGTTAATTTATGTTAAATATTAAGTTTCTAAAGCGTGTCGAGCATTTGAGAGCCGGCGATTTAGTTAACTCAAAACGCATGTGAATAGTGAATGGTAATTCGTCAAAAGTGGGGGGACCAGTTGTCCTCAAACTGGCGCAACAATCAGAATACGGTCGTAACATGTCAAGCAAAAAATTGCAACAAAGGGATGACGTTTTTCCCCATTCATCTCCCGGCATTATAACATGTCGGGCAAACTTGCGCTGGCGGGGATGCATACAAGAATATGATTTTTTTATCTGTCAGATGTAAGTCGACCGTTCACGGCTGATTAAAACGTTTTGTCGTCCGGGTCGTACCTTTTCGGTTCACTTTGTATGGGTAAGTTATTCACAAACTTTAGTTTTGATTCGTATTATTGTGCTGCGTTTGAAGTTGGGCGTTCGTTCCGAATGTATCCGCTTCGTTATGCGCTTTATTGCGTCTATTCGTGTGCCCGGCATAATTCTGTTACTCTGCGCACCTAATTGCGCACCTTGACTATAAATGTGCTTTGTTACCAATCTGACTTTTGTGTCACGATGTCTGTTTTGCAAAGCCGCCTATTTTACTTTCAAAATTATATTCGTCTCGTGGGTTGCATTTGATGCATTCTTAACCTTTTGCACTCTGGCCATTTTTTCTCATGACTGACCAGCTACTCTGAATTTTTTTTTTTACGTATTTACAAAATAAAAAATTAAAATTAGTTAAACAAGTGATAAACTTCCACGTGCTTGGATTAAGTATACGATTTAATGGAAAACAAAACGTATATTTTTAATTAAAAATAATAAAATTGGTCTGCTATTTTTGGGACACTCTGTTCGATAATTAGTATGACCATTAAATTTTTGGTAAATTTCTCAAAATATGCTTGCTAAATCACACGTAAAGTAACAGAAAATAATTAGTGACTCTTCAATATATTTTATTTTGATAATTTATTATATTGCATATCAATAATTGTGTACTATATAGGTAATATATACTAATATTTAGATGTAAATTCTTGAAGAAGTTGCTTTCTAATTATCTTGTACAGTGTAGCAACAAATTAACGCCTTCGTCAAAAGGGTCTCGGCTAACTAACGACTACCTGGAATTGTAAACATTTAATTGGCTAGAGCCATGTCGTTTATTGTTTTGCATTGGTTAGTTCATTGACAAATTCGTCCCTCGGTCAGGAAACAAAAGCAAGAACAGCCCACAAGTCATAAAATAGGTAATATGCTTTGCAAACATTCTACACGGTATTTAAAAAATTGAGTCTTGTCACAAGTGTAGGACAACAACTTACTGTCCCAATAATATTAATAAAAAAATTAACTAACCGGAAACAAATGTAAGGCAGATGACTGCATCATGAATACAATTAAAAAAGGATCCCTGATATGGTTTGGACATATGGAACGAATAGATGAGAGTAGAATGGTTAAAAGGTTGTACACAAGCAGCGTGATTAGGAAAAGAAGCCGAGGACGACCGAGGAACTTTTTCTAGCGTTATTTTTTTCTTATTTTGGCATTTGCAAATTTAATTGTTTCATCGACGATTTTACTAATGAGTATATTTGTAAAAAAATAGCGTAAAGTAATCGATAGGCTCCGAACAGTTTGTGGGGGTATTCGGTCCAACTGTTCTATTTCCAATAGAACATTTTATTTGTCCTTCTGATGTATTACTAGACATTAAATGCTAACTTTTTCTGAATTAGAAAATCCTACTGACGTAGGATTGATGGATGTTGAAGGTTGTTGCGGAATCAGTTCTTCAATATTTTCATCATCACTGTCTTCGCTAAAATATATAAATCTCCTTTTTTTGGTCGGTATAATATCACTTCCACTATCGGTAACACTTGAATTATCACCGACGTCCATGTCCACAAAAAAACTATCACTTTTATCGCTGTCATTGCAATTAACATTATCAAATGTAAAAAGGTCCTCATCATCTCTGTTATCGATAAAAATCACATTCGTTATTATTACTGAACTTTGAAGTAAAATTTTCGTTGTTTTCCATTGCAGTTAGTTCACTATAATTATAAATAAGAAAATTACTATTTCTATTATTGTCAACTACTGAGAGAAATATCGCAAAATTAAGTAAGATAATCAAAAGAAAAAATATATAGTCGCAAAATGTATAAGTAGCCTCGGAGAACCGTCACAAGTGCAGGACAACAACTAACTGTCCCAATAATATTAATAAAAAAATTAACTAACCGGCAACTTAAATAAAGAATAATGGTTTACCCAGCAGATTGTGTTGATTCTGACTGTGCCAATAATAATAAAATATGATATTTATTCTATCAGCTAAAATGGTGGATAATTAATTCCAAGAAAAAATCGAACTTTCCGGTAATTTAAATAAAGAATTTTGGTTACCCAGCACATTGTGTATTTATTTGAAATACGTTTTCGTAAAACATATTGGATTGAGAACTCTGGATTTATGTTAACTAAATATACAATATAAGAAAAATTATATATCACACATTATTGTGTTTTCGTATTTACAATGAACTTATTCGAAGAAATTTTAATTGACAACATTAATGTATGACATTTTAGTTAAAATGCCTGGGAAATTATATTCAAGACAAGAAATAAGCTAGTTTGGTTCTGCATGGTGGTTAGGTAGTTATTTAGAAATGTGTACATTGCTTTTTCTATTACTTTCAATATCGCAAAATTAAGAAGTATAATAATTCCACAAAACTATAAAAAATAGTCACAACAAGTGGGTGTGGCCTTGCAGAAACCCTCATAAATGCAGGGTAGCGACAGACCGTCCCAAAAAACATTACTGTATGACAAATGTTTAATCAGCTAAAATTATGCATCTTTTTTTTAACGAGTATATCCATTTAATGGTAAATTTAAACGAAGAAATGTTAGTATATCCAGAATCTTATGTTATTTAAGTGTATTTGTGGCAAAAAAAAAATAAAAAAATATATTTGCATACTAGAGAAATCGTCGAGTAAACTTATACCCGCGCTCGGCCACTACGTGTGGCCCACAGAGCTGGCAACTAGAACTCTGTGGGCCACAATGTCTGGCCCACAGAGTTGTAAGGGTTAAATTAGATAAACGTACTCGTCAAATAATATAAAGAAATAAAAAAAACTTACTCTTAACACCTAAAGATGAAGTGTATGGTTTCCCCGAAATGTGTTGTGTTTATGGATATCCTTATTTTATTTATTTTATTTTATTTTTTATTATTGAGAGTAACAAACAGCAAATAGAGTATATAAATACAAACACACAGAGACAACAAAACAAGGCCAATTACATGCTACCACAAATATTCTATAACAACTGACATAAGGGTAAATATATATAAGAAGAATAAAGTAACATTTTGGTAAGTTAAAGAGAAAACTATGTATGGATGTATGGAAGCGAAGCTTGGAGTTGCCAGAAGAAGGATGAAAGTAGGATAAATGCCGTAGAAATGAGATCACTAAGAAGGATGTGCGAAAAAACAATGTATGATAGAATATTTAATGATGAAGTAAGAACGGAATGTAAAGCGGATGAATGCGTGATAAATAAAATCAAGAAAGGGTCACTAAGATGGTTTGGACATATGGAACGAATGGATGAGGGAAGAATGGTTAAAAAAATATATACAACTAGTGTGAATGGAAAAATAAGTCGAGGAAGGCCAAAGAAGACATGGCATGATCAAATTAATCAATTACTGAAAGGCGGCCATGTTCGAAGTAGAAGAGGCGCGAAAGTTATGTCAGGATAGAACAATGTGGCAATCCATCCTCTTCGCTGTTCTGTAAGGGGAGCCGACCTCAAATAAATAGGAAAAGGCTAGGAGAGAAGAAGAAGACGAAGTTAAATTTAATTCTAAATTTAGAAAAATTATATATGGAAGTTCACAATAATAACTTCTTCTTCCTATAGTGCCATACCAGATCTCGTGTCATGACTCCTCACGTGGCCAACATTTAAAATTTGATTTATTTGAACGTGTCACGTTTTCCTCAGTCTTCCTCTTTTTATAATTTACTACTTTTCTCGTTTGAATATAATTTTTTTCATTATTATTATTCATCATTACTTACATAATTTAAATGACTACTAATTTAAGTAGTGAATTATTTTTAAAACTTTAGTTGTTTTTTTTCGTACATTAATACGGCTTGTACAACACAACACATGAAATATTCACCTCTGTATATAAAATTCGCCATGTGACGTCACGGGCCGCACTCCCCTCGGCGAAGGGAGTGTGGGGTGTTAAGTGTATCACACAACCAGCGTTATAATATCAAATAATTTGATAATGTATGAATAGGAAAAATGCGCAACTATAAAATGGGGCCCTTTTTTGCCGGCGTACCTTTGGCGTTTTGTTCGGGCAGGGCTGACAAACACCTCTTGTATGAATAAAATTAAATGAGGATGAGTACAATAAAACACATTTGTATGCATTTTAATCACTGCTCTATTTTATTTTTATACGTTTATAAATACCATAATAATATTGCTCTCAAAACTTATTTTTAAATTGCATGCAGTTTGCAATTATATTGCAAAGTATTTACGAGATTGACAATTCAGTTGAAATGAGATTACTGGAGCTTCAATTTACGTTCAATATCTTCGCCTCAATTGCTTTGTCTGTATAAATAGCACCTTCTTTGTTTTTTTCAATGTTAAAATAATCTTTTAAATCAGTTTCTTTCTGGACAGTCGCCATATTCAATTTATGAATTTAAACAAATTGGTGAAATAAATGCCTTCCGATTCACGATCAAATTTCTGGGATCGAGCGTTTGGGGTAGCCGGTCCATCAGCTTGGAATAATCTTCCTTCACATGCAGCGTTCACATTTAGATTTACAATACGTTTTACACATTATTACATCACAAAAACGGTGCTTTAAATGTTCGCATATTATTATTATTATTATTATTTATTATTATTACAACAAACAAATGAACAAATTAACCAACGATTTTTCAAATATGCCTGAGAATGTGCTTTATTGTAAATTATCATTATTCGCCGTCAATGAGTCATTGATTTAATTGCCCCTCTTAGCAGTCAGTTGGTCACAAATAAAATTTTATCAATCTCAGGGGTTTATTTTGTTTTTAAATATTCGTAGTTTATCTAAATTTGTGTCACTATTAGAAAGGAGAATTGAAATATTTAAATAAAGTCGCATATGGGTTATTCGCTGATCACTTTTCAAGGTTAGTCAAATATGTGTGTAACCTTTCCGGTTGATACATAAATCTTCGTAATTTATTGTTCTTATTAATTGAACACGCTGGTTTCCTTTGACATCATATCCCCCCACGCGGTATAGCTTTAGGTGTGATTTTCAAATTGACAAAATCACCTCGACACAATTTTCATAACATGTTTTGTTTCTGTATCACGCTGTTCGTCCATAATAACGTTTTTTGTTGTGGCCCAGAAATACACGCTGGGATTTCAATATGGCGATTGTTTTCCAATCAGAATCGAATTAAAACTGCCCACGAGATAGAGGATCGAGCCGATTGATTGTAAATAATATTTTCGGATCACGCCGAGAGCTAAACTCGACTTGTGGCCGCTGTTCTCGTGATGTATCGAGCATCATCACGCGAGATCACAGGAGATCACGGATCTAATGGGAAAATTATACCGTATTACTTACAACCTTTATCGAGGGAAGGTATTTCGATATCTTCAATTAGTCTATTTGATCGACGGGAAACGGCGTCCATGTATTTACTATAATCTGAGGAAACCCATTAGTCACTTTGGAAGTTTTGTTCGGAGTCTAATCACGCGGGGGTTTTCTAATAAAAATAAACTAACAAGCTCTCGGTCTTGTGCTTAAACAGATCTCCAGATTAGGATACGGAAAAAACTAACTATTTCAGAATTCGTTAGACATGCGGTGTAAATAAATTATCCGACTTCATTCCAGCGCCGTTTGCTTTTTTTGTTTATCTCGAAACAACATTTTAATCGGAAGTATCATAAGTACACACAGCTCATTACCCTGTCCACTGCGGAGCGGGTTCTTGGTCGTGTCGTGTGGTGAGTTTACGTAGCGTTTTTAATTACATTCACGATAAAAATCTGTCAAATGCCTATTCAATTGGAAAAACAATTTTTCAAATATACACAGAGTTAATTGCGGAAAAAATCACATAGTACAAGAGCGTTATAGCATCGGCCAACTAGACATCGCGTGCCGGGTATCTCGGCGGTACTCGAGGCTCGTAATTGGGAAAATGTTTCATCAAACAGCTTAGGGACCGGGGCCGGTGGTGCGAGATTTTAATAAAGTTTTCTCCCGAGCAGTGAATCAGGGCACAGCCTGTTGAAGACGCCTCTTCCAATCTCCGTTCGCCCTGTTGCACACATCACTTCTAGTTACCTTCATACTCGCCTGTTCACTAGCGCCGATAAATAGATAGGTGCCGTCCCCGGGCCCTAGGCCAACCGAATACTCTTCTTTTGTTTAGTCTTCTCAAATTGATCATTGCGTGTCCGAAATTGTTCACATTGACAAAACATCCTGATCATACCACGATATCCCTATTAGCTTCGCCTTTTACTCGAAAAATAATATTTATTTTATTAAATATAATATTAATACACTTTTATTACTTTTTACACCACTTTATTTTATTACAAGTAACCGGTTTTGCTCCCGCCCGTTGATTTCAGATTAAAATTAATCTACTTGATTGTCGAATGAAAATATAAGAAGTGAATGCGGTGCAAATGATGGTGTTATGAACAAAATAATGAAAGGATCATTAAGATGGTTTGGACATATGGAAAGAATGAATGAAGAAAGAATGGTAAAAAATATATATATTAAAGATGTAAATAGCACCAGAAATAGAGGAAGACCGAGGAAAACGTGGCACGATCAAATAAATCAAATATTGAATGTTGGCCATATGAGAACTCAGAGAAATCGACGCGCGTGCATGACACGATGTATGAATGTTAAGGAAGCGAGAGAAATATGTCAGGAAAGAAAAGTGTGGTAGCCTATTCTTTTTGCCTACCCCTTCGAAGAGACGGTGTGATGGTTAGTTAGTTAGTTAGTTACTTTTTTAATTATATTTTCTGAAGTTCCTTTAAGTCTAGACAATGGTATTATGGCGTTTATTTCGCGGGTATGTTTTTTCGGTTAACCTTCATTTTTTCAATAAATTTTGTTATTATAATTTAAAATTTATTGTCTGATTGAATTTGCAAAGCAGGCAGGTAAATTCGATTACTTGAAAATGTCGATTTAGTATGAAACGAAGCCTGACCCAACTGGTCTAATGGACCCGTGCAAAGTATAAATAATTTTGACATGTTTGACTCGCTTACCAAACAAACACTCTAGCTGCATGCGGGGCGAGGGGAGAGCGGAATATTATTTTATTTATTATCCCCCGCGAAGAGTATTCCGTGCGGATTTATACATCACCCCAGTGGAAATATTCCATCAGCCGGGGCGGGGTGGAGCGGGCCGCGAGATGCGAGGGGCACCGTCCCTCTGCGAGGCATCACAATAAAATAAAAATACCATAAAAATGATTTGTGTGACGAATGGACGAAAGGAATTCTCCGCCGAGCAAACTCCAGCCAGTGTGTGTGAGGACGGCGCAGGGGATGAAACGCTTTTAAGGACACATGTACCGGGGGATGAAGCATATTGCTCGTTATTTATGGATTGTTTGTTGTTTTAATTGTACTTTGAATGTCTGTATTATTTATTACGACCGCGATACAGAATAAAAATAACAAACCTTTCATTCTCCTCTCCACAAGTTGTAGCTCTATTCAGACAACTATTTCTGTTACATTCATTTCTACCATCTACATACTAAAATATGTATAAAACTCATTCTCATAATTTGTAAATGTACATTATTTTTAAGGATTAATTGTATCTCAATAGAGACGAAGATGCAAACTGGAAACTGAAATACACAGAATTGGCTTGGGATGATGATGTCCAGCCATCTCTCCTTCTTTTTTGGGGACTTCCCGGTAATCTCTTGCTGTTTGGGTTTTCATCTTTAACAATTTTTGCAATTCTTGTATTCTCCGTGCGGTTCACGTGGTCTCTTCAAAAGCGCCTTCTGCTTCTCCCCACCTTACTATGTCCTCAAGACTACAGACAGACCTTATCGTTTCATTTCTGATCCGATCTCTGAGGGTTTGCCTGCGATGGAGTTTGCATTTCTGCTACTCTAAGAAGGCTCTTAGTCCTTTTGGTATCGGCTCTGACTTATATTCCATATGTCATGATGTGTCTTATTAACCTCTTTATTTAAGTTTCTTACTACTTAATTATAAGTTATATTATAATGAACGGGGACAATCTCTCTGAACTGCAAATGTAGTCAAACGAAGTAGAAGGCAATTGTTTTACTGCAAATGAAGTAAGCGGCTCAAGGGAAGTTAAAATATTGCATACAATATAAATTATTCAAATTAATATATGAACATGGCTTGTTAAGAAATTGCTCTACATCAGCTAAACATAATAACATATATGGTAAATTTGAAAATAATATTGACACTCATTCATTCTCTATAATCATACTAAAGAAATATCTGGGTGAAACATTAATTATAATGGGAGATTTCAACGTATAACTTTCATTATCAAGTTATTCCCTATACAAATACCAAAATATCTTAAATATCACAGGGGACCGAACGTTTCCGAACTGATTCAGGGAACTTGGGTTCAAGCCTGGACACGACCAGATTCCTTCTTCATAATAATGAGCTATATTCTGTTCATATAGAATATTGTAAAATAAAATTCGAATGTCATTGATTAAATCCTTAGCTTCTTTAAAAATATAAAAAATTAATAAATAAACTTAAAAATAATCCACATTAAAAATATATTAAGTACATATTTTTTCAAATTAAAATTGGTGAGTTTTTATATTCAGAATCGTAATCAATTAACACGCTTCCGCACATCTAAAGAAAACACTTGTAGGAAAATGTATTTAAATGTATACAACCTACCCGAATCAACCCCACACATTTCACAAAGCGCAGCAACACGACAAAACCGAAGAAAAAAATACGTCGCTTATTTGTAACACGCATCCGGCCGATGGAAATATTTGTGGGTAGATTTATCGAAGCTGCGCGGACGGCGGAGTAAGGGGGTGGCCTGCCCGCGGCCGGCGCTGCTCAGCCCGGACGCTGTTCCACTTTCATCCTCCTGCATATCCTGCTTCCCTCGCCCGAAACGTCACGTTACGCCGCATTTGCTACGGACTTTGTATGTTTCCGTTTTTTCTCCGCTGGCTTGTATCGTGTTGCCTGCTCTTGATATTAGACGTTCTTTTCCCGACTTATTTTATCAGACAGGGCGAATCTTCGAGGATTTTGGGGGATTTAGCGATTTTCGAATATACTGCCCGCAGTTTTATCGCTCCATGGCCGGAAATATTTCCCATTTGTGTAAACCTCCCACCGATAAAGATAAATATCAAAGACGTATAGAGGTGCTTTTTTTTTTCTTCTAAACATGTAACTAATATTTATTTTTCCTTTTGTTTCAGGTAAGAATTCACAATACTCACATTTATTCAAATTGGAATCAATTTCTATGTGGTAAGTTTTGAATTGATAGTTCATAATTTCATACATAATTGAACAGTACTGTTTGCTAAATTTATCTATTAAAAAGTTTTTATCTTGAAGTCGTAAGTGGGTGTCATTTGTAGAATTGGTCCAACGCGTTCGGTTCCCCAGTTAAGATTGTTCTATTGTCATAAGAAGTAAACTGATAGCATCAGCAGGAGAGGAAACTCGGAACATATTCGTGTGAAGTTCGTTCAAGTGGAGGGTTCTCGTGACAGTTAAATGGCGCTATAATGTAGTGACTTCTCAATTAAATAGAAATTGATCAAATAAATACAAGCAATTTTTATGCGTTGTTAAGCCAATCAATAAAGAGTATCTAAGAGAGTTTGTTAATATGGAATGAATGGATAAAGAAAGGAAATTGAATTTGAAATTTTTTAATATAATTAATTGATTAATATAAGCCGATATAAGAATTTAGGAGAAATTGGTGAAGATATAATAATAGAAATGTATGGCATAACATCCCTCTACATTCACTTTCGGAAGACCGGAATGGGGTTTGTTATTTAATTTTTTAAAACTAACTAACCATCACGCCGTCTCACCGAAGAGGTAGGCAGAAATAATGGACCGCCACACTGTTCTTTCCTGACGTACTTCTCCGCTTCTTTTATATTCATATATACATCGTGTCATGCATGTACCTACGTCGGTTTCTCTAACTCCACTCGTGGCCGACATTTAATATTTGATTTATTTTATCGCGTTTTCCTCGGTCTTCCTCTATTTCTTGTTCAGTTTATAACGTTTACACGTACTTTATTTACCATTCTCTCTTTATTCAATCGTTCCATGTGTCCAAACCATCTAATAAAATATAATTGGCAAGAATACGTGGGTTAATTTTGCGCCCCTAACAAGATGAAACGAGGTGTCTTTTCCCATTTTGGTCTACCCTAGACGAGTTTTTTCACTTCTTTAATTTTTAATAACAGATAAAAAGCGTCAATTTTCCGAAATGCAGCAAGTATAATTTGCATTACAAACCGCCCGCGCGCTCTACCAGCCATAACACGGGTCGTAATAATAAACTTAAAGTGTTATCTCGATGTAAGGAGTTTAAGGGCGGGGGCGGGCCGGTGCACAAAGGATGAAAGGAACTTTGTCCAAGTTTAGGCGGCATCCAAGATAACAATGCCCCCCTTTGACACAATGCCAGTGTGTCTCTCATTGTCGACACGGCTGCACGCCTATGACTCCTCCTCAGTCGCCCGCCGTGACACTTGCCGCCAGAATCGACAGTTTGAGAAACTTTCACGTGACTTCAATGTTACAGTAATCAGCCATATACCGTGTGATCTTCTCACACCTTTATTTACATATAAATACAAAACACGCGTCTAAAACAATGAAAATTATTGCAAGTTTTATAGTCACTTCTTTAAATTATAATGATAAAAACATTTTTCAGGTCTGATAAAAAAAATGCTTTTTCTAAAAGAATACACTTTGTTTATTATTATTATTATTTATGATAATTTATATCTGAAGTGCGCGGTTTTGTAAAATCAATTACTCCAAGGGCGCACTAGGAAAAGACTGACCGAACAGTGCAATCTTTAGAAGTTTATTTAACGTCACTATCCTAATACTTAATACTAACATGGGGGCTATTCTACGCCAACGGACCCGCAACGCTGAAAGCACCATCGTAGAAACTTGCTTTATTGGCTCTGACTGGAATTTTTGTCACATTTGATCTGGTAGAATGATACAATAAAAATGGCGATAGACTAACTAACTATCGCATGTCGTGAAAATCAATAGCTAAAAAAATTGTACATAAGTAATTGGGTACAAATAACATGTTGTATACAAAAATATGGAATGCAACGAAAAATTACATCTATTGTATCATGCATGATCATAATAACAATGGTGGAATGGGGAATGTTGTAATTACATAAAGCGTGCGCTTAACCCAACCAATGACAGGCCATAAGTCCTGTAAACACCTTGATCATCCATATTCAGTTTCCAGTTTGTTTCTTTGTCTCTATTGAGATACAATTAAAAAAAATTACATCATTAAATAAACCCTAGTGGCATCCGAATAACTAGCAAAATGTTAGATTTATCTATTTTATCTTTTGTTTAGATACTCTTAAATGTACATTAATATAAAGCATAAATGATCACGTGCTCTCAACTAATTTTAAAATGATTATTTCAACGTCCTATTTAGTAGAGAAACACGTAAGAGTCCAATCTAATTCGATTGACAAAGACACAAAGCTCCGAGCTATGGACGTGCCCCCTAGAACTTCCCTTTCTTCTGTCGTTTTTTTAGGCTATTTATTTAAATTTGTCAGAAAAGCGGCGGCCACTTAATAGCTTCTCCTTTGTACCGATGCAGAGGCCAAATTTATTGGTTGACATGAATTTTTTATCAGCGTCTTGATCCAAGAGACGTGACTGATTTGATGTAATTAAAGCTAAATCGATGTCTGTGGCCGCATCGATTTTGACTTCTCTCTAGCTGGTTTTCTTTGATGTCGAGTAATTGGTTGAATCAACTGTTTATTATAGATAAAGCGTTATACATTTTTTTCCACGAGACGTCCTGTGATTCATTAATAAAAAGCCTTTATAAATTTGATACATGCATACACATTACAAACGTATTATAATTTGGACCAGTAAAATAACAATTTATTAATAAAAAATAAACGTTTTTATTAATATCGTATACGGCTATTTTTAGTTTATTTTAATTCTGTATTTATCTAATTAATCGTGGTGCTCTTATCCGAAGGAGTAAGAAGAGAGAATGTTTCGTCACTTTTTTTTATTCTGACACTCCTTTAGAGTTCCTCTTTATTCATACATCGTTACATGCATGAAAGTCGATTTATACGATTTAGAACATGTCCGATTTTAAGAAATAGATTTTAAAAATATATCATATATTTAATAATATTCTTCATGTCGAGAATGAACATCCCATATTTCATTTTCCATTTAGATTTTTAAGTACACGACTTTATGACCAATCCATACTAGGAATATTTGTTTCACGACTCTTTTTAAAATTTACCACCAGTTTGTTTGCTTTTCCCCTCTTACTAATTTTCTTCATGCTTCATTATATCATGCATCGCCTTCCCGCACATGTTTATTGACTTTTAATGATCACATTCATATGAATATATATTTCTTTTGGCAGCTCCAAGCTTTACCTTCATATACAAGGATACTAGAAGTTCATTGTGTACTGTCATCCTCGTTTATATTTTGATTTTAAGCTTACTGTGTTCACACATATAGACAAACAATACACGCGTAAAAGAATATCCGAGAATACAATCGAGCCCTCTTGCACGTTAAGGGGAGAAAAGTAATGAAGTACTTAATATTAAAATACTGTAAATTAGGTTGTTTGAAAAATGAAAAAAAAAAAAAGTTGAAATTGTCTCGAGCGCTACTTTGGCGTGTTATGAATTTCAAATGAACTCGAAAATGTTCTAGCGAGGAACTTTATGGCAAAACACCTGGCTGATGCAGGCAAAATGTGCCCATTGCTATATTATAGCGCAAACCTCTGTCGAATAATAAGTTGGGAAACAGAATTAAAATTCGCGAGAGAAAGAAAAATTGCGCTGAAACGAGTTAGTTTCGTTTGGAAAATTTTAATTTTCTTCCCTATTCTCCCACTTAAAATGTCGCGACCTCTTACGAATATTTTAGATATCGATATAACCGATTTCCCGAAGCGGTAAGCAGAAAGGATGAATATCCCCATTGGTACATAGATTTTTTCGACTTCTCTTGGCCGAAATTTAATAATTTCATTGATTCGATCATGTTATACCGTAGTAAATTATTTCTATGTGTCCACATAATTTTAATGACCTTTTCATTAGCCGTATAAACTATATTTGCCTGGAAGTTATTTGTCATTTTAAGCCCTTCTTCCTCCTTCAGCTTTTCTTTCCGCGCTTTCACTACCGACTTCACTCTCTTCTTGCATACCTTATACAAATCTTTTGCTCTTTCATACTTACCTCTGTCATTCTTATTTATCGACAGCATATTCAACCAAGCATCTTTCTTCTCTTTAACAGCACTCTTTACGTCATCATTCCACCACGCATCCCCTTTCCTTCTTCCTTGTACACAGGTAAAAAAATTATATGTTAACGATGTTAATGGACCCAGAAATAGAGGAAAATGTGGCACGATCAAATAAATCAAATATTGAATGTCGGCCATGTGAGGAGTCAGAGAAATCGACGCGCGTGCCAGACACGATGTATGAATGTTGAGGAAGCGAGAGAAATATGCCAGGAAAGAAAAGTGTGGCAGTTCATTTTTTCTGCCTACCCCTTCGGGGAGACGGCGTGATGGTTAGTTAGTTAGTTAGTTTATGTACTATGTATGTATATAGGTACTATAATATATAACGCTTTCCCCTTTATTGAGATCTTTTATCACATAAAGATTCATCTCACATCCGTCTAAGAGATTTAATTTTTAGCGCGTTTATTATAATTTAATCCTACTATCGTCAGATCCATGTTTCACATTCAAACATATAAGTCGACATTAGAACACCATTGAGCCCTGTATATTTTTGTGAACAAAACTATATTGGAATATTAACGAAAATTTTAGATTTTTTTATGTATTGCCCGATTGCAGGGTCCATACGAGCTCAATCCACTTAGACACCAAACTTTTAATGAAATCGTCAAGAAGTTTTGAATGTATCACGCTTTCATTTTTGTTTTGTAGTTCAGGATTTATCTATAAAATATTTCCCGCCGAGTTTGTAAAGCGTGAGTTCTTACTTCTCACTTTGCTGACCTGACACAAACACACAACTTTTACTTTCCTCTAGATAAAATTGTCGTGTCGACAGTTTTTTCTGTTTTCTCGCAGAGTGAAGTATGTACGGTAGAAACAAGCCAAGTAGAAGTTCCATTATGTATTAGGCTCGCAGGAGACAGCGGAAGATAGTAAACGGGGAAACCGGAGTGTAAGGATGCCATTTGTTTTTATCAAGCTACCCTACCTATCTCGCTGCTGCCCTGATCCCCATGGGAGACTCAACGCTTCGTTTTTCGAAACCTTTTTTCCTCATTCCCTCCGTGATCCCCCTTTTGGTAACAATGAAGAAGAATGGCGTTTTACTGTGTTCATAGAAAAGTCTTCCTATTATTTCGACCCTGATAAGACGGCCAATTTTCTCATCGCCTTCATGCCTACTGTAGCTACTGCGCGCGTTCTATTAAGCCACGTATGTAGGTGATCGATACCGCTGTGTTCCTTAATTTTCGTGGCATTATTTGACTACATTTAGAAAATCTCCAACTCCGGGTTCAGATTTCACCCAAAGATATTCGGCTGTTTCAGGCCTTTCAGCCAATTTGAGTAGTTACATTCAAATTATCGACTTTCTTTAGAATTGCGGTATTTCATTTACATATAAATATCACGCATTTGACTCGGGCGGCGCACGATCATTGCGTGTCACGAAATATTTAAGTGCGAGGCTTTAAACGAAAAAATATCATAAAAACAAACTTAATTCGATAGTGTACTAATAATGATGCCTGGATTCGAAATTAGAACACGAAGGAAAGTTTAAAATACACCCCTTTCCAGAGCTAAGCTATATAATGGAGGTACCTACGTACATACGCGTTCAGGGAGCGAGCAGCCGGCGGGTAGGGCGAGGGCGGAGGGCGTAGGGCGGGCGGGACGGTCAAATCGCCACTCCTATGGGCGGCGGAGCATAAAAGGAGCGCCGAGTAGGAAACTTCTTCCTAACAAGCAACCGGAGATGGGTGTGAAGTCTGGCGAGAATGAAAATAAGAAAGTGGAAGAAGTGCGGAATAACGAGAGACTGGGACGCGGAAAACAACACGAGGAGATTTATTGCTCTTGGAGGCCCGCAGGAAGATATTCTACACGGATCGAGTGACGTCACTGGATACTGCGCAGCGGCGCCGGCTCGGTGCTGGGTAGCCGATTCTGCCAAAAGGACTCTTTATATCGCGCAAACAAAACGCCCTTCAAAAGGAAAACCAATACTCGTACATGCCGTGATTAAAGATTATCAGGAAAAAATATTTACCCTTTGAGTAAGTACTTATACCTTATTTCAATTCTACTGGCAATTCAGTTAGTAGGATAGATATATTTCCGCGTCTCTCGCTTTCTAAAATCGCAGCGTGGGTTTTATTTTAATCGAAAGAGTATTATTTGAGGCAGTCATCCAAAATGAAATTGAAAAAAAGGTACCAGGAGAACAGGAAGGCGAGGAGGTGAAGGAAGCGAGATACTGGAGTCTCCAGTCGTGATAAATCACCTTCGGGAAATTAAAAGCAGAGGCAAAAACAATGCGTCGCGGTGCGAAATGAAGCGGAATAATGCGAATAGCTCTCGGAGGGGTCGCCTGTCAGAAGGGCCGGGGGCCGCGGCCCGGGGTCGCACTACTCGCGCAAATGTATCATTTTAATTATATTTAAATGTTATTAACGCCCCCAAATGTTTAAGAAAATATCGTTATTGTCTATTATAAACACTAATTATTGAAAGTTTGATGAATATAATTCTAACTAGAAAATTTCGAGACTTTCGTATGAATATAATTTGTGGTATGGCATTTAAAAAAAAATACAATATTAATACATTTTTACTTTGTTTTACTGACGAAGGTCCGGCGGGAGCGAAACCAGTTTTTTGTTAAAAAATATAATGGTGTCAAAACAAATTAATAGTGTATTAATATTTTGTTTAAAAATGCCACACCACAAATTATGTGCTCTATACGAAAGTGAAAATATTTTTAAATACTTTTTTATAATCAACCGGTTTCGCTCCCACCGAAGAGAGTATCTTAGGTTGTTTTTTTTTAATCCAAGATCTCAGTTTCCACTCTCCCTGAAGAAGCTCTAGTGTGGGCGAAATTAGTTGGTTCTAAAAAAATTATATTCGTTTTTTGAATTTTTTTAAAGGAAATTTATAGTTTTCCATAAATTTTACTTCTCATTTTTACCATTAACTTTTTATCAAATTTCACCCATTTTTACCATTAACGTTTTATCAAAATTAACCATTAACATTTAATCAAATGGGGATTACAAAAACAAAACTGTAATTTGAATTTCTATTGAGTACGTGTGTACTATGTACATACGAGTACATATGTTATATGTTTTGTGTAGAATTCTTTTCAATATCTTAAATATTATACAATACTAATAAATCCTAATTTATATGTACATTCAAATTATTACCACTTCAACTCGTTCCTAGTGCATTAAAAATGATCATTTTTATAATCTGATCTATGTAATGATTTCAATATTTAAATTTTTATATTATTGTCTCGTTTTGGGTACTAGCCCTATCATAAAACAACTACCAAATCGCATTCCAACAATGTTTCCTACAGACGTAAGAGGAGTAGTTATTAGAGCTGAACCTCTGTAAGCCAGAAGATCCAAGTCCAAGTCCAAGTCAAGGGTTCCATTGGTATCCAGATAACTATCGAATTATTTAGAAAAGGAATAACTTCAGTTATTAAATTTAAGAAATACTGAGTGTATTCAATATTCTAATTTTAAAAATGGCATTTGATTTTTATTCCCACCGGAGTGTAATGTGGTGACTACAAACCACCTTCGTGGCTTAATGGTAAGTGCTTTGACTGCCACACCGAAGGTTCCGGGTTCGATTCCCGGAGATGGTAGTGTGATTATCCCAATATCTTTGGTCTCGTGAAGAATTCACGCAACAATAAAATGGCGATAGATTAGTTACTTATCACATGTCACGATAATCAATATGATGGTTATACCCTTTACATCGATTTGGCTCGCTTTGTAATGTTCTAAAAAGCGATAAACAAAATAATAATACAAAAAAATCTAATTGGAATTTTGAAAAAGGAACACTCTTTTGTTTATTTTTCAGACTAAAGCAAGCGGATTAAACAAATCGTTTATATTTCGGCTTGTTCTTGCGCAACGTTAATCTGTAAACGTAATAAATACGAAACATTTCGAAAAGTTAAATGTGACTAATAAAAGGAAAAGTTCACCTTGCCTACCCACGTAAAGCAGTCACGAGAGAGATCAGATACAGGAGCTGCGCGGGTAAATTAGGTGCCAGTTTTTAATTTATTTTTGCGTTATCTCTGGGTAGGTGCCCTCCTCCCCCGCCGCGGGCGTTGCCGGCGCCCCCGTCTTCGGCTAAAGCCCGCTAAACTCGAGGGACCTAAAATCGCATCAATCAAGATAAAAAAAACGGCTAAATAAATATCCTCCATCTTGGACCGTTTTGATAATTATCTGGCTTTAAAATGGGGATTTAGCGCCCGAGTTATTTGGGATAACGGTAAACGAACTCTGTTTTCGTTTTTTTTTTATTGAAATGCTAGATAACTTAGTATTAGATAATAATTTCATATTGTTTTAGGCATAAACTTACCAAGATTTTTATTCGAAAATAAATAACAATAAAATTACAAATGAGTATGACAATTCTCTAGAAAAAACTTTTTAACTTGATTTTTATTAATTAAAGGCGTAAACACTGTGAATATCCATAATAACGAAGTTTTAATGAATTAAAACACTGCTTTTTTTCACTTTTTAGTTTATTTATTTTCGACATTTTCGACCTTTATCATCATGAGAACGATTTAAACTGATATTAAGTAAACTTAAAAGTCTAATAACTAGTGTTACAATTTATAAAAAAACTCGTTTAATACTTATTATAAGAAAAATTATAATACAATAACTAACTGTCGCACACTCTTCCATCCTGACATACTTCTCTAGCCTTTGAAGTTGATCCGAGGATCTGTTTGTTACATAATTGTCTCCTTAATCACCGAACTCCAACTGTCTTGCCATCTCTTGGTAGGTCTTCCGGGTTGGCGGCTACCCTCTGAAATTTTATTCACTACCCACGTCTATTGGTTGAATTCTATCCACGTGGTCGCGCCAGAATCATTTTATCCAGTTTTAACAAAACATCACACGAAAGATAAAAAAAACTGCATTTGATTTAATACATACGTACATACCATATATACTCGACAGAATATCGAGTTCTTCAAGCGATTCAAACACTTTTTCAATTCATGATTTAATTGTATCTCAATAGAGACGAAGATGCAAATTGGAAACTGAATATGGTTGATCAAGGTGTTTACAGGACTTATGACCTGTCATTGGGTGGGTTAAGCGCACGCTTTATGTAATTACAACATTATCCATTCCACATTTTTCTTTATGACCATGTAAGACAAAATTTCTTCAATTACTTATCAAATATTGAGTAAATACACACAAACATTTGTACACGTTAAAACAAAAAATAAACTAGATTATAAATATCACATGGTATCGCAAATTACGACTGAAATATTCAAGCTGATATGTGTAAAAAATCCACGTTCTATAATTTATGGTGCCCGCGTAAATATTATAAAGCAATTTAATTGCGTACTTTCAGTTAATTAACTTTGAATTTCATTAGTCGCAGTAAAACATAAAGCCTCGCGTTATACAATAATAGTTATGGCATCGTTCGTTAGTCCAAACAAGATTCTCGATGGTGCGCGTAGCGGCAAAGCACGCTCGAATAAAATCACCTGACAACACATTGAGAACAAAATGTGAATTGATACGATGATAATAATACCTTTTGAATTTAGAGAAAGTTCTCTTTGTCGTGTGGCCGATCCGCGATTTGGCGCGTACGGACTCTTAGAATGTCGTCACGTGAATATTTGCGATGGTTTCTAAAAAGTTGGCCTACCTCACTCAACGGCGACGTGTACTCTCGACCATAAAATGGCGTTTCTCATCATTAATTGCACTTTTACGATCCACATCGCCAAGAGAATGGAGAAAAAAATCTATGCATAAATGCAAACAGGCAGCAATGGTACGACTAACCGCTTCTTAACCCGTCGGCGGCGCTTCTCATTGCCACTAACTTCTTATTAGATAATTTAATTATAACAGAAGATTCGTATATTGTTTCTTGATAAATGATGTAAAACTCCATATTAAATAATTAATCTATGAAAGTGAAGCTTGGAGCTTGCAAAAGAAGGATAAAAGCAGGACGAATGTCGTAGAAATGAGATCACTAAGAATAATGTGCGGGAAAACATTGCATGATAATACCGAACGATGAAATAAGAAAGAAGTGTAAGGCAGATGACTGCATCATGCCTTAAACATTTTCCTGTTTGTAATGTCTTTTGAGTTAATAAACTGATTTGATTTGATCATGGATAAAATTAAAAAAGGATCCCTGAGGTGGTTTGATAAAATGGAACGAATGGATGAGAGTAGAATGGTTAAAAAGTTGTACACATGCAGCATGAGTGGAAAAAGAAGCCGAGGACGACCGAGGAAAACATGGCATGACCAATTAATCAATTACTAAAAGGCGGTCACATTCGAAGTCGGAATAATCGACGTGCGTGCATGGTACGATGCATGAATGTAGAGGAAGCCCGAGAGGTATGCCAGGAAAGAACATTGTGGCGATCCATCCTCTCTGTCTACCCCTCCGGAGAAATGGCGTGATGGTTAGCTAGTTAGTCAGTTATACTCTAAATGGTAATGTATTCAAAATTACCAGGCATGTTTTGGAAATTTTAGTTTCGTATATAAATGATCATAGTTAGTTGTTTATAGAATTATTAAAATATTAAAATTAGTTATAAATGAAAAAGTTAATGCAAAGCGCGGAACTGGCAAAATAAGGATGAAAGTAGAATAAATGGAGTAGTAATGAGATTACTTTGAAGAATATGCGGAAAATCTGTGTATGATAGAGTGTCGAATGAAAATATAAGAAGTGAATGCGATGCTAATGAAAATGTTATGAACAAAGTAATGAAAGGATTATTAAGGTGTTTTTTTACACTTAGAAAGAATGAATGAAGAAAGAATGTTAAAAAAATAAATGTTAACGATGTAAATGGAACTAGAAATAGAGGTCTTCCTCTACCGTGGAAAACGTGGCACGATCAAATAAATCAAATATTGTAAACTGTTAAAATTAAAAACTTTGTTTCATGTTACACAATTTTATTTTATTTTACGCAACAGCTGTTTCGTCAACCTATATTGACATCATCGGGTGTTACAATAAATATTTATTGTAACACCTGATGATGTCAACATAGGTTGACGAAACAGCTGTCGCGTAAAATAAAATATAATTGTGATATATAAAACAAAGTCTTTTAATTAAACAGTTTACAATGTTAAAGTATCATAGTGTTTCGGCAAAAACAATGGGCTATTTAAATCAAATATTGAATATCGGCCACGCGTGCATGACACGATTTATGAATGTTGAGGAATCGATAGAAGTATGTTTTTCTGCCGACCTTTTCGGGGATCTCTTAGACGAATGTGTGAATACTCTGTGTATGATAGAGTGTCGAATGAAAATATAAGAAGTGAATGCGGTGCGAATGATGGTGTCATGAACAAAATAATGAAAGGATCATTAAGATGGTTTGGACATATGGAAATAATGAATGAAGAAAGATTGGTAAAAATATTATATGATGATGTAAATGGAACCAGAAATAGAGGAAAACCGAGGAAAACGTGACTTGATCAAATAAATCAAATATTGAATGTCGGCCATGTGAGGAGTCAGAGAAATCGATGCGCGTGCATGACACGATGTATGAATGTTGAGGAAGCGAGAGAAATATGTCAGGAAAGAAAAGTGTGGCAGTCCATTCTTTCTGCCTACCCCTTCGGGGAGACGGCGTGATGGTTAGTTAGTTAGTTAGTTTTTTCGGGGAGACAGCGTGATGGTTAGTTAGTTCGTTGAAAAGTTTAGTAGTATTATTTTTATTCTGAATAATTCCGGAGTCCAACAGGTTAACTCGTTTTGCGGTGGTCTCGATTATAATTTTAAAATATAAACCGAAGTGTGGAGATAAAAATGCAATTATTTCTACACATCATAAATTTTTGCACTTCCGATGCTCGCGGCCTGAAGCGCGTGCGAAACATTTAACACTTTCGAGTTTATTAATCCCTCAAACTGCGGATTGCGTACTTACTCGTACATTACTCGCATATTTGATTTGTATGAATATTTTATTTCAATCGTATGCTTTAAGGTTTTAACAATGACGTGTATAATTAATGACGGCGCATAATTTCTATACGCCACTTAAAAACCCTTGTATCTTTGTCGGATGTTTTATTTTTTATTTATTAAAATTTAAATAATTAAAAAATCTGAAATAAATACAGTTAATAACAATATTTTTTACTGATTTTGATATATGGAACTAGCATAGTAAAATTTTCGAGTAAAAGAAAAAATAAACAAATATATGGTCAATCATAATGCAAGAGTTACCAAACACAGATACGAGTATAACAAAGAATGAAAGTATTATTTATTATTATTATTAATATTTTTTAGAACGACCTAACTCAAGGATTTAAATCAATTGTTATGATTTTTTTTTGCTATCTTCAATATGAGCAGAAAATAGCTAATTATTATAAAGAAGGAATCTGGTCGTGTCCAGACTTCAACCCATGTCCACCGGAACAAGAGCCAAGCGTTTTGTGATGTGATTCCCAAAGTGGTCTATATATAACTCCAGGGGTCCACGGCAACTTTCAAGGGGTCTACCATAGTTCAACTTAATTCAAGACGAATATTGAAACGCAATACGAATATCGAATTCGGCGGCGACCTATTTTTTTTTTAGCTCGACAGTGACTTCCGGCCAGTAGAATTCGGCAGCGACCAATTTTTTTTAGCAATCACTTCGAAAAATCAATTAGGATACCAAGGGGTCTACACAAAATAGAAAAATTCGGTAAGGGGTCTACGGCACAAAACAGTTTGGGAACCTCTGGCCTAGACCACCACCCGAACTTGGTTAGACAAATGGAAATAATACATGACGATAAAAAGTTGGTAATTTCACCAACTTTTACAGATACAAAATACGTATAAATAATGAAGATGAATATAAAAATTGTTATCCAGATAAGTGTTCTAAAATAGGTTAATTTTGATATTTGAAATTTCATGATGAAAGTTCATTGTAATTAATGAAAATTAACTGCCAAATGTCTTATGATTTATTTTTGTAACCGATGTAAAACGACCTCTGGACCGGATACAGGAAATATTGTGTTAAACTCGAGGGATGCACGTTAGTTAGATAAACAAACACATATAAGTGATCCACAGATGGAATTACGGAATCTAATGGGTTAAAACAACTTTATTGAATTTTAAGAATAATAATATAATTGCACTACTTGCAAACGGTGGCTATGAAAAACTACCATATTTATGTTGGTTCAATTAGCCTTAAAAAGTCTACCTTTTGATAGCTGAATTAGTTTGGCCAATAGCGTTTTCTCATGACTGTGAAGTGTAATATTTCAATACTTTGTTATTCAAGAATGTTCGTATGAGTTAATGTTTGAAGAAACCATATTTTATCCCCGATAATTAAAACATCTGTGAAGTGATTATAAATAACAATTATGCAAATTATCTTGATTGTTAATTTAGAAACACTCTTTTTAGTTTAATTAGTGAATACGTTTTACTAAATTTTAAAACACACACAAGCTGTTACTTTTATAATGGAATGTTTATGACGTTAAATAACGTACATTGGTATTACGCTTGCTTGTTTAAATTTATTGCAAAATAAAGCAAATTTCAAAGCAACTTAATTAAGACTAAAAAATGTAAAGTCAATTTCAAACTCACAAAGATTTTTGTAATTCGTGATCCATTTGTAAATATTCTAAGATAACCATTAGTGTACAGATATATGAGGTATACGAGATATATGGATATACTCGTATCTATCTGCAAAACTTCAGAAGTTAAAAGTACCGAATTTTACGAACGATAAGACGCATCGAACCATAATAGTTAGTTAGAAAGTTTTAATCCTAGTATTGGTTTGCAGTAATTTCTTATATTCTTCTCTTCCATTCTTCCCTGTCTTGTGCGGCTCTTTTGAAATCTGAATATGATGAGCAGCGCACGTCCACCAACAGGTCCTCCAGGTACTCTCGGTGTGGGCGTCCCCTAGAGTTTGTCCCCTCGGTCATACCCTCCATTATGGCATGCAAGAGACATTCTTGACGTAATACATGGCCGATCCATCTTGCACGCCTTTCGGACAAGGTCCTGAGCAGGTGCCTTCCTCCTTCGATTCTTTGAAGAACCTCCTCATTCGTGATGTGGTCTCTCAAGAAAATTCATAATAGTCTTCTATAGGACCACACCAACCAAACCATAATGCACATCTCAAAATTTATTAAGACCTTTTTTTTCTTCTGATACATGTTATTTTAGCACATTTCTGATGACTTGGCGTTTTAAAATATTCAAAATAAATATCATATTATCTATGGCCTTGTTAGGATTGTTAAGTAGTAAAAGAGAACCCACCGCCAAACTATCTTACTATAATAATACTTTCTATTAATTCATAATTCATTTCTCCTCAGTCTCATTGTTATGAAACTATAATATTTAGCTACGGTGGTGGTGTGAAAATAAATACTCGTAAGTTATCCAAGTGTTATAATTCGTATTTTCGTTTCAATAAATAACAATTAAATTGTACTGTTATGCGAAGCGAGCTTTTTAATATTCTTTTTTTATATATAAAGGCAATACGCATGCGCGTATCAACGTATGTAACAGACCCTAATGAAGTTGTTGAACACGGCTTATTAAGTCGAGTTGATTACACCTTTGTATGGGAACCATTATTTGCGGTGAATTATTACACTATATTGTGAATACGTTAATGTCAGTTCATTCGAATTATTTTATTGAATTTTAATTATCTAGCCAGGTACTAAATTGCTTTTTTGCGAAATAATTAAACTTGTGGCATGATATATTTAGAATCGATCGATAAGTATATTATTTTTTTAACCTTCGAATTGTTGTACAATGCTGTTTGTGGTCCACTTGAATTTATTAAATATCTTTATAACAAAAATATTAACCACGACATATTTCGGATGAGACCTCCTGAGGTCTAAATATACTAACTAACTAAACTAACTAACCATCACGCCATTTCCCCGGAGGGATAGGCAGAGAGGATGGATCGCCACAATGCTCTGTCCTGGCGTACCTCTCGGGCTTCCTCTACATTCATACATCGTACCATGCACGCTCGTCGATTATTCTGACTTCGAATGTGACCGCCTTTTAGTAATTGATTAATTTGGTCATGCCATGTTTTCCTCGGTCGTCCTAGGCTTCTTTTTCCACTCACGCTGCTTGTGTACAACTTTTTAATACGTATATTAATGTATGTTAATTGTAAAACAATGCCGTAAACTCGATTTAACGATAAAAAAACAGTTATTTAATATACATATTGAGTATTGTCTGGCACATTCAATCAATACTCACCTCAGGATAGGACAATTTTAAAAAGTGGGTTTTGAGTCTCATTTCGATGAACAGGGACTATCTGACTGAGCTGTAAATGTAGCAAACCGCAGTTCGACTGCAAATGAAGTCAGACGTACAATGGGGGTTAAAGGGTTACGTTATATGACAACTTTTATTTTACTCATTGATTTTTCTTTTAATTTTGTCCGCAAATTACTAGAGTCTATTTATAATACTGATCTGGTGCATGGAGGTGAGAAAAAACTTACAATAATTATAAGATTTTTTTGTACGCACATAATTTGCAGTCAAGATTCCGTTGTTTCACATTGAAAAGTAAATATTAAGATTGAGTCTAGGGGGCGATTCACCCCCCTGAAACTCTTCCGCTAATGTCTCAAGTCGGGAACTGTCTTGTCCCATTAAGTAAGGACTTAAGTAGGTACCTGCCTAAGACTCGAGGAACTTTTGAAAATTACTTAAACATTCTCTTAATATAAAATCAATTGAAATTAATCTACTCAACGATCCCAAAAATTCAATACTTTGAAGGTTCGAATCTTGCAATCTTAACAATGCCGTAACCAAATAATAATATAACAAAACTATCATACGTATCTTCTTCTTCTTCTTCTCTTTGCCTGTCACACCTCCGTGGTGCATAGGGCATCAAGGAACCTTCTCCACCGACTACTAGACTATCAAACGTTTTGATTTATCGGTAATTTTGTTTAAAATTTCGGTATTTTTTAATAATTATCATATGTTGATACAATGTGAAAAAATTATTCAAATTATAGGGCTTTCGTTACTTCTTTATATAATCTATTATTTTAACAAAAGTTTTGTTGTGATAGTTCGATTTGAATCATACAATATTATCACAATTTAATTCATTTCTTCCACGCTCTTTATTTTTGGAACCGACCTCGTCAGCGAAGTTCACGAAACCGGTCAAAATATATATAAAGTTGTAAAAGATTTTGAAAGTCTTTAAACATTTTAAAAATAATTAGTTCTATGGTGTGGATGAGAGATTTTTTTTGACATAAGTCCAAAAAGAGATACACTTTATAAATGAATTGTTAGTAAAAAAAAAATTAAACCGGTCAGCAATAAAAATTCATAATTAACAAAATGAATTAAACTCTTTTTAAATTTAAACATTTAAAAAATATATATAATAAATAAAAAAACTTTGTATTTAACCATGGAATGGTTATTAAAATTGATGCCATCTAGTTTCGCCTGGACCCAGGCTTCATCAGGGCAGTAGAACAACTAAAATGTTTAAATAGTTAAATACAAAGTTTATTTATTTATTTTATATTCTTAAAATGTCTAACCACAAAGCGAGTGCGTCATATGAAAACGCTTATTTTTTTTATACATAAATGTGTGGTTGTGGTGTATAACCACAGCGTTAACGCTAATATTAAATTTTACTTTCGTATTCACGTTGAAATGTACTTATTTTCAGGTTTAAGCAAGTCCCGTTGGTTTTATCTAAAATAACCGAGGTTAACAATTTTATCCGGGTTTAAAAAACACATTGGACCGTAAGGATGTTATTTGAAATCGACGACTTATGGAGTTTCATTTAGACATAACTTCCGGTGTGAGCCGGAAGTTCGGGGATAACTGTCACAGATCCGCTGTCAGGAAACGAGGGTGGATCGGGGTGGGGAGTACACCTTGGTTCTTGGCACCGTGTCATATGAAAATTCAAATACACGTAATCAATTCCAGATTTTTTTCATATAAAGTATTATGAGCTTGTTTTTCATCACTAATTTCAGGGCTTTGAGTTTTATATTAGAATATAAATATTGGGTTTTAAATGTTTATATAAAATATTTAGAGAAAATTTGAATCACTTTTTAAATGATTTAAGCAGTTCGTAAGATTATCGACTATAATTTTTTCTCTTTTTTTCTTCTTAATAAAGGCCTTATGACTTCTTCTTCTTCTTCTTCTCCTCCTCATAGACCCTTTGTCTGTTCCTGAAATCAGGCTGGCCTCTCTTGGGAGGTCGACTCCCAACTATCTCTCCATCTCTTCGGCGGTCTACCGGGGGGACGGCGGCCGGCAGGAATCTGATGCGCCACAGCGTGTGGGATTCTGGTGGAGTCCATATTCTGCACGTGCGCATTCCAGTATATTCTGCGTTGTCTGCCCTAGGCAGGCCTTATGGCATGTTTCTAAATAGGATTCGCTTCCTGAGAGGTCGACTTCCAGCTGCCGATCCAACTTTTTGGTAGTGTACCCGGGGTCGTCTTTCTTGGAGTTGGCCATGCAACACATCGTTAGGAAGTCTAGATGGGTCCATTCTTCTCACGTGTGTATGCCAATGTCTTCTCCTGTGTCTCTTCACCTGACGACGTCTTCGACCTTGCATATTTCTCTTAATCTTTCATTTATTATTCGGTCACGCAGTGCCCTCAGTGCCAGATCCTGCCGTCCTGCATTCTATATGATAAATTTGAATGTTAACTAACTAACTAACTAACCGTCATGCCGTCTTCCCGGAAGGGTAGGCAGAAAGAATGGACTGTCACACTTTAACCGATGCGGCACTCCATCCTTCTCTTTTCGCCCCGCGGGAGACGCGGTGTGATGGGTTGCGAACCTCATCGCTACCAATAGGCATCTCCCGCGCACACTTCGATCGTCGAACAACCACAAAGTAAATCTAAAACAAATAATATAAAATACAATGATATAAAATAAAATAACAAAATAAAAATAATTTAAATGTTTACATTTTTAAAACAAATAAAGTAGCTAATCTTTTCTGTAGGCCCTTTTTGATTTTATTTTGATCTAAAAAGCAAAATGCGTTGTTTTGAGATGTTTAAATTAATTCGTTTTATAGGAAACGATAATTAACTTATTAAAATGTTTCTTCGCAGCTCTTGGGTGATTAAAGCAACTGCACCGAGCTATCTCCACAGCCGGGTTTAATCTCAGACAATGGAACATCTTCCTCATTAGTCCGCGCGCTCGCAATTGTTCCGACTTGCCTTACAGTAATTCGTGCTAGGTGTTATTGTCCAGCTTTGTTCAACACGGAGAGAATCACCCACAACTCATTCCGCGGCGTTGCAAATTCCCCCTACAATGCGACGTCAGTTACCCACGCAGTTGTATTATCACTATGAATATTACGCGCTTTCAATTATGCACATAGCGACTCACGCTAAGGATCGGATCGGGGCTCAAGTATTGTAGTCATAACGCTCGAAGAGTTATACATCACCCAAGTCATACTCAAGCATGACCTATAATGTGGATTCATAATTTCACACAGATTAAAGCTACGCTACTTGTGTTTGACAGTTAAGTTTTCGCAAAAAAATATAAAGTGAAATTTTAATTTTAAAGTTTTATTTATTTTTTATTGAAAATATTGTATTTAACTTATTTTATTTTCACGATATTTATTGAGAGTGACCTGTTTCGTCATTCTTAAGAATTATTTTTTAGTTACGGAATATGATGTTTTATTATGTTTGAATTAATGCCATCCTTACTATTATATATTTTGTAAAATTGAAGATGATATCTGAACATTTTATTGAAAAGCAGATATATTATAAAGGTTTTACATATTAACTTTAATGAAATACGAAGAAAAAAATTATAGAAATAAATAAATATAATTATATATTTTGCTTTACACCCCCATTTTTTTAACATTAGCAACCGGATCTTTATCAGGGTAATAAAATAATCTGTATTGTAACCTTGAAGCGATGATTGGTATTGTTAAAAACAAATTAATGTTGTGTAAATAAAATCAAAGTCATTTTAAATAATAATGAAATAAAACGATGTTTTTTTTTAACTGAATCCACTTTTATCTTTATTTCGACAGCGACCGATTTCGACCAGTCTGTCGATGGAAATGAGCCTGGCGAAAGCGGTCGCTGTCGAAATAAAGACAAAAGTGGAAGTACTCGTAGTTATAAAAACATCGTTTTATTTCATTATTATTTAAAATGAACTTCCATCTAGAGATTTCAGTAAAATCATTTGATTATCTTATAAAAAAGTATTTTATAATTTCTAATTAAATTAAAATTATCACACCATAAATTAAGTACTTAATGCGAAAATACAATATAGTTATAGTTTATGAACGCTTTGGTGTGATTTTTAATCAAAATAGAAGAATGTATAAGAAGAAGGTGTAAAAAAATATTAAATAATTTGTAGAAAAGCATTGCTTTACAGTAAGATCATAATTTCAATTTTGCAAGATAAGTAATAATTCACATGCATCTTTGTGATATACTACTCATACCAGCCACAAGGCAAACGCACGGCAAAAATCCTACATGTTTCACAATTCATCATAATGTACAATGAACAACGCTTATACGGAATTTCTTCAATTTCTCGGCTTTTTAAGTGAGAATATAACACATATGAACACACTTCCAATAGACAGGACAAAGGGATTTTATGAAGGAATTTTTAGACGGCTTTTCAATCCAGAAACCGCAGTAGATAAAAATGTCTATTTTTTCTAAATTTACGAGCCTCGTGTGTCGCATGCGACCTGGCGCGATATTCAATCACTATTTTCAATAATACATCACTTCCCGCGGACAGAACATTTAACTCCGCCTGGTCCCCCAGCAATCATCGCAGCACCGCAAGAGCCATTATCACTTATTGCGAAACACTCATTTGTATGGATTCTTGACTGATCGCGTACCCACGTAATGCCCCGATGTACCTACTTACATTTATTTATTACCGCGACATTGTTTCGAGATGGATATCCCGTTGCCCGACAGAACGATGTATTTCCTAACGTATTAAAATAATTGAAATAATAACAAAGCGCTCGCGTCCTCGCGACGTACGAAGAATCTTTTCACTTGACACTACGCGCTCGTACATTATGTTATTCATTAAACTTTCGTCATTCTACGCTCCTGGGGATTCAAATTAAAGCGCGTGTCCCTCGAGTAGCGTGGAAATTCTATAACGAAATTTTCGATTCGTCTCGCGTACCGTACATTTTATTACATCGAATACCTCCTCCGGAGTTCTGTTATCCCGGTACAGTGTCCGCCCCACGCCACCCCGGGTTACATTGTTACACAAACAAGTAACCGAGAGGCATTTCAATATTAAAATACCAAAGCTCCCGTCCGCCTTATAAGCAGATCTGACAGACTTACACAAGACGCTTAAGTACACAAATTCCCCTTTCATTTTCAATGAATGTTATCACCGCCGCGAGAGGCCTTCCTTCGGAGACTCGCGAGGACTTTTCTGATTAATAATAATAATAATATGCAGTGCCGAGGAAATGAACCTTACGCAATTCCACTGTCTTCCGCATTTCTGCTCGCCGAGTAATAAATAATGAATTCGTGTTACCTGAAATAGAAAAATTATTTTCCGATTAACGTGAGGCCTGTCAGTAACGTAAATGTCAATGTTTGTGCAATCCCCGTTCATAATATTTTATGTAGTATTGATTGCGGGTGAATATAACTAAAGCATAATGGTAATTTTGTGTTGCTGATACGAATAAAAATTACTTTACATCCAAGTTTGTATTATATATGAATCAGAGAGGATACTCTATTAATACATGGGTAAATTTATAAAATTAATCTTGTAGTTCGTAATTACGTTAACTGCAATAAATATATAATTATCTTATCACGTTTTTACTTTCCCCTTTGTTCCAATTTCTGGAAGTAAAATCGATAGAAATGGAGCAAAATAATAAGTTAATAATAAAATAATATTGGATTTGGATTATTTATCGTCAACGATGTAAAACTCGTTAAATATTTAATATTAATGAAAACATTTTTAATTTTTTATTATATAATATTATATTTCTCAAAACAAATATACACGTTAGATTCAGATTCATTCAAATAGATACCCCATGTTTGAAGATGCCCTAGTAAGGTAAAACTTGTCACTCTTATATAATACCTGAAAACTTCTAGTAATTGAACTTTTTTTGTAGATTTCAAATAGATTGGTTTAATATAAACTTGTGTGTAAAATTACAAATGTGTGAGCTAACGCCCACTATTAATATCGTTAACGATTTGGGTACATCGTAAAAAAAAAACATTTCCTTTAAAGTTCGACCATTATATTCCCATTATTACGCGAAAGTGTATACTAAATGTGTAAAATTACATAAACAATCGAGAGGTACTCGTGACAACATTTCATGACACTGAGGAGATTATTACGAGATTTTAAGATGCCATAAGTTCAAAGGCAAGCACCCGACCATTTGCCGTGACTGCCGCGTAAAATGTTTACGGTGATGGCGGAGGGGCTGCGCGCTCAATTTTTTTATGCCCCCGTTTTATGGCGGGTAAACGGGGCCCTCAGTGCGCCCTCAGGAGGCATTGGGGTAATGCCGGCCCGCACTTTGGGGACCGCAGCACGGAGAACGAAATATTTTAGAGCCCACAGACAATCGGGCCCCATAGACAAGAATACTTACAGGTGAACAAGATTTTTTCTTTGCTTAAGTGTTTAAAATGCGCGGCTGCTACTGCGGAAAGCGTAGTATACGATAACATCTCAAAATATTTTTCTCGAATTTTTTACTTTTATCTTAAGAATTTTGCATCTCTGCCACGTTTAATTGTATTTGTGATATTTTCTAAAAAATAAATTTTATATCTTTTACATTTATGAAAGGAGTGGGGATTTGTGTATTATGACTTTTTAAGTTTAGGGTCAAGCCTAGAATGTCGCAGGATGTAGCTATAAAAACGTAATAAAAAACAATATTATGATCTTACTTACAATTTGTCAGTCAATTCAATAAAGTATCGAGAGTTCCTCGCTAGCCGCATCTGTGATGCCAAGTCGAACTATAAATGCGAGTTTACCGCTTTTTTATGCCGCACTTTGGGCGTAAAAGTGAAATAAAAGACAGACATAGGGCACTAAATGATAACGTGTCGTAATACGTGCGCGACCCCTGGCCCCCAGCCGTAAAGCGGGCGAGGGGGTGGGCGGGTGTGTGCAGGGCACAGCGGCCGCTAGCCCTCCGTGGGAGAACACACTTAATCTCGGCGAGACCTTTCGTCCTGCTCTGAGACAAATCTGCTTAATGCTTCCACGTCAAACAACACCTAATATTATTATATTTAGCGCAGAACGTAGTACAGTATAGATGAAGTGTCGAGAATTATCGGGAGTGCTCTGCGACAAGCGAATGCCGGCCCAAGTAAAATGGAAGGTGTACAAGACGGCGGTGCCGCCAACCATGACCTATATTGTAGATCCATCATAAGAATACCCTGTGAGAAGACGAAATTTGCTTCTTACTGCGCATTCCTCTCCCCCCACTACGATCGCTCATTCCCACGCAACCCTATCGGCTAGCGGAGCTGTGTTCAGTATCTATCTGACCGTCTTGTCGTGTGCCTAAATATATTAACTTATTCAGTCCGATTTGATAAATCTGATGCCACGTTAAATGCAATATACATATTCATATTTATTAGCAAAAGATTATCATAAGTTTCAAAATAATAAATTTGTGTGCTGGCCACTCAAAACACATCAGGAGGATAAACTGCACAGCGCCAAAATGAGGATGCTGAGGTGTAATGAGTAATGCTGCTCGACTACACCAAGAACATCTACATCCGCGGCAGTTTTAGAGTGAGGTCAATCTCTGATAAACTTAAAATGAACCGTCTGAGATGATACAGCAACGTCATGCAGCGCCCATCCAACCATGTTATAAGGAAGGTAATGGTAGCAGACTAGAGACCCAGAAAACATGGTAGAGCAAAGTTGACGTGGATGGGACTTATTTAAAGGAGTCTCAAAAAGACCATGTCCCACCAGACGCACCCAGAGCAGACAGTCCTGGAGACGCCATTAAAGAATAGCCAACCCCAAGTAAATAGTACAAGGCCAGGAAGAAGAAGAAGCAGAAACGTAGTACAGTAGTTGGAGATTTAAGTTTTTAGCGTCGTCGTAAATTACGGGAGACTTGTTATGTAGCTAAAATGTTTTCAAACACATGAACAAATATCTTTATCGCACATCAAACAGGCTCAAGAAGAATTCAATGCAAAATATCTTACGTTTGATGTTGGCAGATTCAACAACGGTAGTGATGTTGACTTAATAATTACGAACGGCAACCATAACACTCAGTGCTAATATATCATTGGAACTTGATTGTGAATTTTATTGAGCGTGACTGCCGGCGATAATTTAGACCATTTTTGTTACTAACGAGGCTAAGTAAGCACCTTCGCCGAGAAAATTCCTCAGTCATAACGCGATATTTGCCGGGAGCAAACATCGCGCAGATCGTCGGCATCTGAACAAACCGAGAGCCCAGTCCCGAGATGGCACTCGCCGAGCTGGGCTCCCGCGGCCCCGGACAAGAGATTATACATCACATGAAATCTTATCAAACAACTAAAGCTTTTTATCTCTTTATCGTTAAAACAACATCTTGTCGTAATGTCGCCTCCGTATCACGAGGTAATCTGTGCCTTAATGCTAGGCTGCTGCTCAAATATTGGGCTTTCACTCAGTGGTGGCTGAATTCTGTCAGTCCCGCTTCGCCATCTCTTCAATGTACACCAAATGGTGACGAATATTCCGTTGTATCACACCTCTTCAATTAAATCCTTAGATATATGAAATAATGATAGTTTCATTGCCATTACTACTGCTTCAAAATCGTTTAGTTTCAAAGATTAAAATGTGTTCTTCAGTCTTCTTTCTTCCACTGCTGGACATAGGCCTCTTCCATTTTTCTTCACTCGTCACTGTATTGCACCTTCCGCATCCAGGTCGTCCCAGCAATTCGGGCAGTGTCATCAGTCCATCTTTTTGGTTCCCACCTGACACTCCTTTTCCTTGTCGAAGGCCTCCATTGGAGTATTTTGTGTGGCCATCTGGGATTGACCTTCTAACATATAACACCTGATTACCCAATATCATTAAAAAAATCATCATATTTCGAACAAAAATAATTAAAAAAATTATAGCTTGAATTAAAACAAAGTTTTTAAATTGCTTAAAAAGTGTTTTTTACTTTTAAGAATAATACATTTGTTCGCTTACAAAATGTCACGTGTGGCTTGTGGTTAACCCCTTCAGGCCGTATAATGAGGCGCCACTGCTTTCTTTGTTATGTAGAGCCTGTCAAGATATTGTGCTACCGTTCTTCGAAACGTGGTTGATTTAACTAAAATATGATATGATATTACAGAATTAAAACTATGATGTTCTCACTAGCAAGGGGAGAGTTCCTCTCCTTATCGTTATCTCCCTGTCTTACCAGTAAATCTCCGAGAACATAAGGCAAACTGAACAATTTACTGAATTAGTAATGTGTGCATGGACCCACTATGCCGGAAAAAAAATGCTTCAATAATTGATGGGGATTAGCACGATACACTGATCATTTTTTATACCACGAATAAATCAATTATGTTGAAATATTCACTAAAAATTTACAAACAGTTATTGTAATAATCAATATTAAACTATAAAAACTATAATTGTATGTAGATATAAAAGCACACAGTGCACAATGGTGTTTTTGTACCGATGTGTATGGAGATGAGATACGATAGAGTGTCAAATGCATTTAAAGAAGTAAATGCAGCCCGAATGTAAGGGATATGAACAAAATAATGAGAGAGACATTTCGATGATTCAGATACATGGAAAGAATGAATGAAGAAAGAGTGGTAAAGAAAGTATATATTATCGATGAATATGGAACAAGAAATTAACGAAGACCAAAGAAAACGTAGCACGATGAAATCATGTTGACCACCTGAAGAGCCAGAAAATCCGACGTGCGTGGATGAAACGGTGTATGAATATAGTGGAATCGATAAAAGTACATCAGGATAGAACGATGTGGTAGTCTATTCTTTCTGCTTATCCCTTCAGAGAGACGGCGTGATGGTTAGTTAGTTAAAAGTACCTAGATATACATATATTATCATTTTGGTTATCTTCAATGATACACTAAAAACTACCAGGAAAACATAGAGTTTAACAAGTACACTTGTAAACGTGTACATTTAGGATTTTTAACGAGAAACTTAGTATAAATAGCGAGGAGATCCAGAAATAAGCGCCCTCGGAGTGTATTATTATGCGCTCCTGGTATTAAATGATCACAGTGATCGTAAGTCGCCCCCGGTACGTCGCTCAAGTACCGTGCGGAGATTTTACGACGAGTCATAAAAAGGCCATTCGCATAGTGTGTAAAGACATCTTTTCTTTTTTACGCTCCTAATAATATTATCGTATCTTAGACCTAATATTCACTCACCAGGAGAACATATTGGGCGGTAGACTTTATTGCCTTTCTAGTGTATCTAACGATCTCCTCTCGAGATCTCGGGACCGTTCGTACTTCATTCGATGATCGTGTTTGATAAACTCTTCCAGTAAACACTTTTACTTAATTTTCGTATGTTTTGTTCGTTTTTAAGAAGGATGAAAGTAGAATAAATACAGTAGAAATAGATTTTTTAAACGAATATGTGGAAAATCTGGCATGAGTGTCGAATGAAAATATATGAAGTGAATGCAGTGCGAATGAAAGTGTTATGTACAACAACATGAAAGAATCATTATGAAGATCTGGACGCATGGGAAGATTGAATGGTTAAAAAATATATGTAAACGATGTAAACGGAACTAAAAATAGAGGAACATGGAGGAAAACGTGGCCCGATCAAATAAATCAAAAATTTTATGTCGGCCACGTGAGGAGTCGGAGAAATACATAGCAGGGTGTAAGATTGTTGAGGAAGCAAGATAAGTATATCAGACAAGAACAGTGTGGCGGTCCATTATTTCTGCCTGCCCCTTTGGGGGGACGGCGTGTGTGGTTAGTTAATTAGTTTTTTTTAAAGACGAACTCGAAGGATTTTAATCAATGGCATTAGAATTTATTTAACTATATTCAATGTGAGGAGATAATATCTAATTATTTTGAAGAAGGAATCTGGTCGTTTCCAGGCTTGAATCCATGTCCCTGAATCAGGAGCCAAGCGTTCTGTTAGTGTTTTTTGGAAATGTGTTCATTACTCCGTGGAAATTTCACATATACGTAAGGGAAATAAGGTTTATTTGGAAGTATTGTAGCAGACCGAAAGTTTTTTTCTCGCGAAATATCGCCCATTGCTCTGGTAAAATAAGCTCAATAAGAGACTGGTAGTCCCAAACCGCTTTTCCCTCGGTGTCAATATTTAAAACGCTCTTTTGGTCGGACGTGTCATGTCAATGTCAAAGTCTAAGCGCGTAATATAGGGTTGCATAACTCACGGTGAATTCCTCCGAAGGGAAGATACCCGTACCTAGCTGGAAGCTCACCTGAATAATACAATATATGTAGTGAGCAGGGTGGGGAATATAGTGTACCCTTTCACAGACACAATATCTTTCATATGAAATTTGAATACTTTTGAAACAGAAATCATAAAATATTTATCTCAAATCTGAGAGCACTTTGAAAATGCGGGGAACCCAAATTTATTCTTAAAAATATTTAAATGTGAATATGAATACACTGTTCTGATTTCTTATACTTTATTCGTTTAATAAAGATAACGCCATTGAAATTTTACACGTTAATAAAATATACGTAAATTTGAATAACCTTGATATTTTAGTAATTAAAAAAATACATTAAAAATAAGGAAGATATTATGAACAACCAAATAAACTTAACTTCAAGTCCAATAATTGATTTGTTCCCTCTGTCCCATAATTCAAACTAAATAATTTACCCTACCCCTAGACTGAATCCCCCCCTCCCCCTTTTTATTTTGAATTTAGCAGGTATATACATAACTAAAGATTTTGCCTCATTTTATTGTTAACATTTCTACATAGAAAACGGGTGTCCCGCTTGTGTCCCGAAATATGTTTGTAAAAAGTGCAAAAAAGTCTTCAAACTAAGTACTACTAAATTTAAAAAAAAAAATTTAAAAATCCATATTGCTTCGAGATTTGTCGATCGTATTATACCAGTTTTTACCCTGAAGGGTAGAAACTGGTATAATACGATGTGTAGGATATCCTGGGCTATAACGCTAAGAGAGGAGGCGTAAACATCTTCAATAATATTTTTATAGCTTAAATCGAGAACTGCAAACCTGCAAAATGAAGGAGAAAATTGTTGGCATCCTGTTTCGTGTGGATTTCAATATTAAAAATACATGTTATTATATGCAGTTTGTAAATCATGTATTTTGATGTGATAATTAAATTAATCGAATAAATATGTCTTTCATAAGCGGATGAAGTAAATTGTGAACTAAAAAAAATATTTACGATACAATATATACCTAATAACAATGATTAACGCGTGTAGTGTTGATAGCCGTGTATATGTTCAGATAGTTAACCTTGCCAATTGTATTCAAACAATGCTTAATAAAAACATATTTGTGCAAATTTTAACCGGTTGTTACCTGGAATTTCATGTTCCTTCTTCTGCCAAACGAAAATGGATTGACGTTGCGTATTCAAAAATACTTTCAAAAAATCAGACTGCCCCCTTAACTTTGGTCAGTGAATGGATTTTTGAAGACTTCAAATGTTTTGGAATAAATTTCAAATTTTCTGAATATTGCGTTTTTGACTATTTAAAAAACGAAATGATTTTGCAAGCATTCAGACAGGCCCAGAATATCTTGGATTCTAAAGCATTTAGTGGCAATATTTTGTATATATACCATATTTTATCATAAAAACATATTAGTAGAAGCTTTCTTTAACAGATTAGGCTATTTCTATTATACAATTTCTGTCAATAACAATTTTTTAACCTACTCGTATTTAACAAATTTTCAATGATTTTGCTATTTTGTCAAATACACAAAATTTGTGGAACAGATATACATATATAATAAAAAATAAAAATTGTTATTTTCCTTTTTAGTAAATAAAAAAAAAGTTTTTAGTGATTCAACATGTTTTTTTTTTACTTTTTTATGTTCTTATGATAATGGTTATGTACAATTAATGTTTTGCATTTTTATAATATCTCCATTGAATACGTAAATAGAAACAATTAAAATCCCTTACACGTGTATTATATATAATATGATTATAACAGCCTTCATACAAGTAATGATTTATATAACAATGGAGAGACAGAACAATTGGACCCAATAAGCATGAACAGATGTTCTGGAAGAAATGAATATTTGTGTCCAGGCTGGATCGCGTGACTCTTCACTCCGCCCGCGGCCGCCCCCTGTCTCATCCAATACGGAGGTAAATCGATCATTCCCTCCCCACTAATAGAACCATCTTACTTATTATTGCGCATTTCTGTTTTCCCATTACGTGCCCTCTCACAAATTCCTACTCTGCAGGAGGAAAGGAGAACCCAAACCACGAAATACGATTCGGAGGTGTTCGTTTGATTCTATGCTTTCTCCCTTTATCACAATGCATCTGAAAGGTGCGGATTGCTTTCTTCCTGCACCCGCCGAAATAATGAACGCTGTTTATACAACGACGTGTTCACTAATGTTCATGTCAGAGATACCAAACCTAGGAGTTCATTTGCAAAATAAAAATAATTAATAAAAACCCAAGCCAAGTACTCCGTCCTAATAATATTTAAGAGCCTTTAGACTAATTAAATTCCTCACATCAGATTTTTTATGTTAAATTAGCACACTTGTAGTAATAATTATTTAACAATTAGCTTAATAAGTTGTTTAATTTAAAACATGAAAAATAATTACAGTGTATTTCTGCTAAAGCTATAGGCCGTATATGTTTAGATTAATATACGAAATACCTTCTCAATAGATTACTTTTTATACAAAATCGATTACTGAATACTACAATTTATATGAAACTTCCAAATATATTTTTAAAAAACTCTCTAATACGTGCTAAATTATGGGTATATTTTATAACAAATATCAAACTGTGTGTTATGGATATTAAGAACTAAGTTCTAAGATCAATTATTCGAAAACTCACCGAGATCGTGTCTGTAATGTAGAAATAAAATAAACTAGGGAAATATATGGCATCGTCCAGTAGAAGATACTGGAGAGATAGTGACAGACTCACATATACAGCCGTTGACGAAATCCCATCTGGACACCTGGAAGATCACCTAAGAGATGGAGGGACAGTTAGACCGTACCATCTCAAGAGACATAATATCTGTATTACAAATCGTCAGATCTATTCAAAGAAAAAATGTAAAGATGCTGTGGTGTACAAACTAATACTATTTTATTATACACGAATTAGAAAAAAGAAACATTTATATAATATTTGTATTAAGAATATTTGGGCACATGTAGTTTGGATACATATTATGACATTAAACTCTTATGACAAGCAAAAGACATGTTGATTCAAGAGTAAGGAAATATTAACAGATATGAAAACATGACAATAAAAGTAAATGTGTTTATTACCAACAAGAACACCGAACATGGATATATCAGTAGGATAATTTTTCTAACGCTGAATACATTTATATGAACGTCGCTCAACTGACATTAGAACTTTTCTCACAGACATCACAAAATATTGTTGTTTTACCTTCCACGTGATGTAATGTAAAACAAAATATTTTTTTACACTGTGGGTTTTCATAATTGTATGTTTTTTTTTATGATTTAAATACTATTTTTCAGCCATTGTGTATTTTTTATCGATTCGTTTCGAAAGAATAAACCTTATATTTGGGAAAACTAAATGAACTAAAAGTTCTAAACTTTGGTATGATATTATTTTCTACCCCTTCTATCCTTATAATTTTAATTTCGTTCTTTTTTATGTATTTTTCCCAACAATAAAAGTTTTAAAACATTTAGAGAAAAATACACGACTTCTTTTGGCGTTGACTTTTATTTGAGAGTAAGCGTCTCTGTCCCTGGTAGCTCGAAACAGCATCCCACGCTTTTTAAGCCAGTCCAGTCCCTTATGTTGTGCATCCAGGAGGTTCGCCTCCTGGCAACACCTCGTCTACCCTCTATTTTGCCCTCAATGCTCAGGTGCAGCAATTATAATATTTATATAAAATTCGTATGATCAAAAATTTGTAACACCTGATGATGTTAACATAGGTTGATGAAACAGCTGCCGCGTAAAATAAAATACCATTGTGATACAAAAAACAAAGTTATTTAATTTAACAGTTTAAAATGTTAAGGTATCATAGTGTTTCGGCCAAAACAATGGACTTATTTCAATGTCACAATAACATCGAGAATAATTAATTGTGGTCGTGACAGTCTTATTTTTCTTCTTCTTCAGCCTCCTTCCTTCCACTGCTGGATATAGGCTCCTTCCATTTTCCTCCATTGGTTTCTGTCTTGTCCTATCCGCATTCAATTCGTTCCAGCTATTTCGGCAATGTCGTCAGTCCATCTTTTATGTGGCCTTCCGACACGTATTACTTTGTTCAAGGTCCCAATTGAAATATTCTGGATGTCCATCGGGTACTGCCCTATATTCAGTCTACTGTCACTTCAATTTAGCTAACTATTTTTGATACATGATAGTACTGACGATTAAAATAGTAAAAAATTTCAATCATCTCAGCTAGGTGTAGTTAGTAATTTCCGTACGTAAAAGCTCGCGCCCCCTAGCTTCGGCGCCCAAGACGCGGAGCGTGTCGTGCGATGCAGGAGTTTGGAGAGTGAGATTGTACCTATTATTTGGTCCTTTGTTGTTTGTTGCGCCATGAAATTGGAAGGTAGGGCCGGCCGAGGTGTTCGCAATTATTGTTCGCCCCCGCCTCGGGGGAGGTCGTCCCGCCGGTCATTACTTTATTACTCCTGCTACAATCTATTCGTTTTCCAATTAGATCGGCATTAATCATCTTACCAGATCGTGTGCATTGTTTCCCTTATATTTCCGTCAGCTGAAATTTTGATATATAAGAACAACATATTTTACATCATCATTCTTCTTGAACATAAACATTTCAATTAATTTGTACTATTCTATTACAATGAATTTTCGTTACGCTATATTTCCACTTTTGGTTGAAGGTTTTACACCTTCATCATCGGAAGAACGATTTAAACTAATCAAAAAAAATTTAAACAAAATGCAAGAATTAAGTATATTTGTAACATGTGCTAGTTAAAATTAAACATAGTACCAAGGACATCATTATATTAAGAACTTAATGGGTTATTTTTTATGTTTTGAAAAAGTTTTTTTAATGGGAGTTTTGGCTAAGTTATTTGCATGATACACAAACAAAACGAATAAGTTATTAAGAATCGATACACAATTACAAAATTTTAGACTATCACTTTTTATTATTTATTCATTTTTTTAACTGAAATATCATCGGAATATCTGCTTTGAATTAAATTATATAAAATACTTAATATTATATTGATGAAAACGTCTTTTTTCTAGAAGATATTTTATGGGAGTGTCATATTTTGCTTTTCTAGAGCATTATCAAATGATTATATTTGACATTTGATAACTCCATAGTAAAACGAAGCATATCACTTTTCATCAAACATTTCACCCATTTTATATATATTAAAACTGCTAAAAAACAATTTTTTTATTAATATATAAAATGGAATTTTACATAATTCATAAAGAAATAATAAATTAAATTAATAGATTTTTTGTATGAAAATTGGAAACTAAAAACAACGTTCTGAAATCTATAATAAAACCGTTTTTTCGCTTTTTTAAATGTTCATAGTAAAATATCGTAACAAATGAATTTAAATCTTATTTTACAATAATAATAAATAATAATTAACTTTAATTAAAGTGGACTTCGGAGTTTTCAGAGATACATTTATTTTCCTCGTGCCGATAAGAGCTGCTCGTCTAATGGCTTATTCTTTAGCTTAATACAGTGGCGTGACTAGGACTCCGATGGGGGCCCGAGTGCTGGGCGGGGCCGACACACCCACGCGACCACTTGGGGCGCTACGCCCCCCGGTTTGCCCTCGCTGTTTACCTTTGCGGTCAGGGAGAATGGAGATGACTGAAACGCAATAAACACGGCTACACCCAAGAGCTGAGCCTTGATCGTTCTAGAGTTTCGTAGAACGAGATTATTGTCCAATTCTACGATATTAATTTATTACTTGTTCAATGAAGAAAACAATGTTTTGTTTACTTATTTGAATTTGACGTTTTTTTTCAAACAATAATAAATAGACGACACACGTCGAGATAAATAAATTCATATGAATGGAACAAACACTGAATAATATAAACTGTTAATATCTAGTTTTAACTAACTAACTAACTAACCATCACGCCGTTTCCCCGGAAGGGTAGGCAGAAAAGATATATCGCCACATTGTTCCATCCTGACATAACTCTCGCGCCTCTTCTACATTCACACATCGTGACATCCACGCTCGTCGATTGTTTCTACTTCGAACATGGCCGCCTTTCAGTAATTGATTAATTTGGCCATGCCATCTCTTCCTTGGCCTTTCTCAACTTCTTTTTCCATTCACACTACTTGTATATAGCTTTTTAACCATTCTTTCTCATCCATTCGATCCATATGTTCAAACCATCTTAGTGACCCTATCTTGATTTTATTTATCACGCATTCATCCGCCTTACATTCCTTTCTTACTTCATATCTAGTTTTTATCTCTATTTAATAAAAGCTGAAGTAAAAAAACATTTAAATTTTGTATCAAGACGGTTTATGATTGAAATCATATTAATAAATATTTTGAAAAAAATGTGTATGGTGTAACATACTATTCGAATGGTCGCTTAGATGGTTTGGCAACGATAGGTGGAAAGATACCATTTATGGTTTAACTAAATCAATCAAAATCTGATACTATTAAATAGTTAATAAATTGTTATAAATCTCGAATTATTGTTTTAAGATGCAATTGTCTTATGGTGATGGGCGTTTAACGGGTGTATGACACGAATAAATTTGCGCTAAGTTGGTTAAAAACTTAATATTTTTAAAATGAATTTAATCATTAAAAACCGAGAATATTTTCCACAAACGATTACTTAATAACGCAACTGTAAATGAAAACGATTTGGATTTGAAAATATTTACGAAATCCACATAAGCAATAATAAGATTTACAGAATAACTGATTTTTTTGTTATCAATCTCGAATATATGTCCTTTTTGTTATTTTATTTCATTTTCTTTTATTCTTTTTTGTCGAACCTTCGTATTATTTACATATTTCAAATACGCGATTGTGTAAAAAAAGACATAATACTTTATTATTTCCATATCCATAGAAATGAGTAGAAACGTCAAGGTAATTTCGGACTGTTATAACATTCTCCCACAATGCCTCCGGATCTCTGTGCCTGAAGAATATCAAGGTTTTATGAATGGAATCAAATGGTATAAAATCGCATGAAACGACTTTGGAAAAGTAAAATCATAACAGAAAGATGATTGATGTTCACCTTTGTGGATCTTTGATCTGGCGCTAGATGGAAGCTGAGAAAAAGTGCGTATTCTTCCAGAGTAAACAAATTTACCGCTATTACATCACATATGAACTCGGCAGTAGTTTATTTCTTTTTTATCTCCTTTCAAACGGGATTATAAAACTTTAAAGGAAATGATACTGGGAATAGAGTGTTTACTGAAGGATGAAAAAGTGTTTGTAGAGAACCGCCGCCGCTTTGTTTAGAAGTCTGTTATGGTCGGGCCGTGTTACAAAACCCGCGAGAGAGCGTTCTCTGGCGGCGGCGCCTCGCCAGCGTGATCCGTGACTGATAATAGTAAGTAAGGCAAACAGCACAAATCTGTATTTATTGCGACTTCTTACTCCACCGACTTATTTGCGGCATTTAGGGTCAAACACCATAACGATATTAACAATTAACATGATTAGTCCGCATAGGCAGTAAACCAAGCTCTTTCCACGGCTTGTTCTGTGACATTACGACACTATTTATTATGCAGTATTAGGATTTATTCCGGTTCCAGCAATATATTTGATAAGAATCAGAGTATGTTAAGTGCTTAAATTAGCGTAAGATATTTTGTATTTGGTTTTTCTACAAAAAAATATTCCGGTTGGTTTTGCAATGAAAGCTTTCGCGTTCTACTTTGAGGTGACGTACATTTCTATCAGCTTATTGCCATAATGGCACGCATATTTCATTCATACTAACATGTTCTAATATTAAACAATCAAAATTCGTTGTTTAAATTAAAATCCAGAAAGAGTTAATTCCGTCCAAAGATTTGAGCTAATGCACATTTTCTCAAAAAAAAAGTTACATTCAAAAGTGTTTTTCTTGAACAGTAATATTTGTTTAATCGCTTCCAAAATACTGTGGATACAATAAAGCAACTTTTCCATATTACATTGATTTTTAGAGTGTAATTTTACACATAAAAAAATGCAAATTTAAGAAGTGAATACAGCACGAATGAAAGTATTATAAACCAAACAATGAAAGGGACATTAAGATGATTCGAACACGTGGAATGAAAGAACGGCAAAGAAAAAATATATTAACGATGTATGTCAGTATAGAACAATATGGTTTTCCATTTTTTTCTGCCTTCCCTTTCGGAGAAACGGCGTGGTGGTTAATTAGTTATTTTACACATCTTTAACCCTTAACGTACCGTGTTCAAAACAAAACGCTTGCTCCCATGTGGTAAGTTCAGTTTACCGCTAACTTTATCTAAATATCAAGCATATGACTAGATGAATCAAAATTTAATTTATGTCATCTTGTAGGGAATTTCATTAGGAATAGATCGATATCTATAACATACATGGATTATTTGAAAAACATATCATTATTAATTTTTTTCTGGAACCATGCGATTTCTGATATGTAATGCGTCATAGCACACGGGCGACTGGGACATCGGGTCGGGTCGGGTCGAAACTTGTCTGAGCGCCGGGCCGGCGGGGCGATGATAAAGGCACCTAGGCAAAATGTATAGTACGTTCAAGACAACGAGTACGTATTAATATTTGTCCCTTTTGGTAAAGTGTTAATATTTTCACAGTTCTGATATTATTAACTTACGTGCTGCGTTTTCATCCAGTCGGTATTATTACGTACCTATTGAAAAGGTCAAAGATATAATTTATAATACGTTCAAAACAGCGAGTAAGTATTTGTCACTTTTGATAAAGTTGTAAATATTAGCAAAACAAATTCTACCTTAACACGAATGAAGGTGAGGGCAGTCTTAGAAAATATTTTTTTTTGGGATGAAGGAAGTAATTTTTTGCTTTTTTTTTATTACGAAATATTGAGAACACTTCAATGGAGGATTACAATTTTTTTTATAATATTAGGGTCCATAGGTTTTAAGAAAATCAACTTTAAATTGGCAGTGGAAACTCAATTTACCACATGGCAACGCGACGGTTAAATGAGAGACTAAAAGAGACTAGACTCAAACAACCTTACGATCTATCCAATATAAATAATGTGAGTAATCAAGTGATATGTACTCTATAAGTGTGTCCGATTAATTCACTTAAAGAAACCATGCAACAGTGTATACGTTGAGTACTGGGGAAATCCGAAATCTCAGATCAAAGTCTCCAGTCTTCATTGCGGTATACAGTTTTATATTCGGGTACACCTTAACATTTTGGCCGCAGACCGCAGTATCACACGGCGTTAACGACGCTCAAAGAGCAATTAAAGCGCAGAAGAAATTTTCATTAGAATTCAGAACAGTTGGAAAAGCGGGCGGTCTTTGAAAAGCTCTGTAAACAATTGAACGGCGCTCCAAACACGCGGCGATCCTCAAACTGTTACACGATTTGAATTCGCAATGCTGCTGTTATGTATAATTAATTAATATAGATTCCATTTTTTGGTTCATTATGACAGGCATTAATAAATTTTCACGGTATTTAAAAAAAACATTTATGTTATAATTTTTATGACCAAAACAAATACAATATAAAAGTGATAATATGTATAGATATATTTAAGACAGATGTTATAAAGATTATCTTTATACCATTTGTCAGATTATCATTATACCATCAGTCATCTAAACAATTTTATAATATTTTAAATATGTATTTTTATAATATATCACTGAAGAAGGGCTGGTTGTCCGAAATAAGTCTATGTAATTTTATTTTTTTAATGTTAGTGTTGTATATACAAAGTGTATCAAAAAGAAAAAGATAAATACTTCAATTTAGCTACAACAGAACATTATTGATCTAAGCAAAAACTATTGTGTATTTTCTTGCATATAAAAACTGTATTTTCTTGGCTGCAAATCCAATAAAATAAAAGTTATTACGATGTAATTATCCCTTAAATGGTGATAGCAAGTGATATATTAGTTTTGACGATATAGTTATCTCTCTGTTTACGAAAGAAAAAACCTTAATGAGTGGCGAGATTGAGGTCGACTCGATATAAAGCTACTAATAGGCTGATATTACCATGTTGGTAGGACTAGCTGTTTTCACGATTATGTTGGTATTTATGCTATCAATGCACTATTACAGCGGCAACAACTTTGGATTGGCACTCACCTTGTGCACTTACATCAAACTCGTTCTTACTCAAAAATAATTGTTAAACATCCGGTTAGCTAGCAAGAATTGACACTACGGCAAATTGATAGATTATAACATACATGTTTAATCATTGTATTATTGAATTTATTTATTTTGTGTACCGTTTAAAGAACAAATTACAAATAATAAAGAAACAGTTTTTTATAGAGCATTAAATAGTGTATTACTTGAAGTTAATGCTACGTCAGATTATAGTGTGATATTGATTAATATTACAATTAATTCTGGAACAGGTGAAGAATCAACATCCAAAATTCAGTACGTTTGCTCGTGGTCGCCGATAGTTTGGGAATCGCTGGCGCCGCGACGCCACCGATGGGCGTCGGCCAATTTCATAGACAAGTGAAGATATAAAAGCCGCGGAATGGCGTCTGGATGCGGCGGGGCTTTACCTAATTTTAATTTTACCACCGAACTATTAAAGCGACCGTAACAAAACCGACCAACACTCGTAATGCTCACATCATAAAGGCCCGAACACACGTGCCCGATCGGACCAGTAAGCCGACAGTAAAATTTTACCGTCGTGTAACAGGATTCGGGTAATTGTTACGCGGTCGTTCTAGTACTTTGGCGAGGAATAAACGTTTTTGCTAAGCACCTATGTATTATGATTGGCTGAACCGCGGTGGCGCCCACCTGTGGGCGATGCCCACTGTCAATGAGACAACGTCATACGCCAAGTACGCTAATAGTGCTTAATACACTCGCCTTTTTTTTATTTCATTCAGTTTCAAAAGATAAAATTAAAGTCTGTCATCACTTTTGGTAAACCTGATTGATTGGAACCTCTCTATTCGAGTAGACGTTGTTCCCACGTACGTCTAATGATTTGCACTATACGAAATATCATATTTATTTTAATTCAGCTGTTATAAGCTTAACACAGACATTAAAAAAACGCGGCTCTCTGAAGAGAATAGAATGATGTTCCTTTTTGGTACTTCAAATATGTTAATGAAAAACTAATACTTATATAAAATATGTTGGTGTTTTAAATTATTTATTTATATATATAAGAAGATGAAATATTAATACTATCTAATGATTTTATCGAAATCTATTTATGAAAGTTCATTTAAAATAATAATTAAAAAAAACATAACATTAAATAGCAACGACAGCCTGCCGGGCGAAACCGGTAGGTAGCCTTGAAAATGAGAGTAAAGTTGAAGTAGTTATTAAAAAACGCCGTTTTATTTTATAATTATTTGTAATATTAATAATTTGATGACATTTTGGCCATAAAATCATCTTTCTGTCTGTTTCTTAGTTTGATGATTGTCTTTTGGAAAATAATATATTCAATTAATATATTTAATGGAGTTCTATTGCCGACCCATATGTATGGAAGTGAAGCTTGGAGTTGGCAAAAGAAGGATGAAAGTAGGATAAATGCCGTAGAAATGAGGTCACTAAGAAGAATTTGCGGAAAAAAACAATGTATGATAGAATATCTAATGATGAAATAAGAAAGAAATGTAAGGCGGATGAATGCGTGATAAATAAAATAAAGAAACCGTCACTAATATGGTTTGGATATATGGAACGAATGGATGAGGGAAGAATGGTTAAATATATATATACAAGTAGTGTGAATGGGAAAGGAAGTCGAGGAAGGCCAAGGAAGACATTACTGAAAGGCGGCCGTGTTAGAAGTAGGAACAATCGACGAGCGTACATGTCACGATGTGTAAATTTAGAAGAGGCGCGAGAATTATGTCAGGATAGAACAGTGTGGCTATCCATCCTCTCTGCCTAAGGGAAACGGCGTGATGGTTAGTTAGTAATATATTTAATTACAAGGGGGGAAATGCAAAAGCTTACATTATATTATCTATTTTTTAATTATAATAGTTATCAGTCGAAAGACATTAAAAAAACATTTCTGGCCATATTTGGAATGGACGCCTTCCGGAAGTACGGCTATCTGGAATGCAACGTTTTCACACGCGCCGCGGCGCCCCGTCCGTCGCGGCGGCTCATTGAGAATTTATATGGGAAATCCGAGAATTGCGTGTTTATTATTCGAGTGCGCATCTCCGTGTGTGGCCGCCAGATGCCGCGCTTTGTTGCCGGCCGTTCGAGGCCGAGCGGACCAAAGGGTTCACGAAGACGAGCAATTGTCTGGTAAAAACCCTTCATCCCAATTGATCTTAAGAACGTACAATGATCCTAAAGATATTATTCGAGTTCTTTTGTCACTACCAGCACTAAGCTAGAATATATCTACACAATAGTCTTACACTTCGATACTTATTTATTAAAATGAAGTATAAAAATTGCTAAAGAATAAGTAAATATTTCTATGAAAAAATATCTAACTCCGATGCATGGAGAGAATACACTCCATACCAATGTGTTATAAATCATAGAATATAAGTGCACAATGGTCGTTTACTTCGACACTTGAGGGTATTAGTTGCAAACCTGGCAAACTCCATCATTAGATGTTTTGAGTAAATCGCAAAAAACTGATACGCTAATAAAATGCGCTTTTTTACGATATTTATTTTTTCATCTCAACAAGTTAGTATTTTAAAAGTAATCAGCCATGAAATAATCATCATTATGTTGATAATTAAAGTAAAATAATGAATTTCATTTTGGAGATTGCCAGCTTTGCAACACTCAAGTGGAGGTTGCCATGTTTGCAACAAACCCTATATTTTAATATCAAAATTCTTCGGAATGAAGCCGAATTTGAAACTGAAAATCAATAAAAACTGTGTGCAAATGTATTATGAATAAGACCCAATTCATATCTCACTTCTGATTGTTGGTGGAGTTTGCCGGGTTTGCCAATAATAACCTCACTTATTTACTAAAGCGGAGTAATATTATCATCGGTCATGTCAGGAGTCGGAAATATCGATGTGCGTACACAATTCTTTCAGCTAAACCGTGGGATGTTTAGTTAGTTCCAATACTTAGTCAAAAGTTTTTTTGAAGACTGATTTTGCTTTCGGTTTTCAAAAGTTTACATGCATCTCAACTAGGAGCACGAGTGTAAGCAGAAGTATCGCAGTAAAATAATTAATTATTGTTGAAGTATACAGCCGAGCGTTTGTAAGCTTTCCCGATATCTTGGCAAAACGTTGTTTATTTGAGTACATTTTCTGAAAGCATACGAATTCCGCTATTTTCTTTTTCAATCTAAGCATTGTTTTCGCCGTTATATTTCATTCCATTCACCCGGCGGTACAAATTTAGACGATAAAAAAGAGAAACGAATGTGAATATCGCACGCAACGCGGGGAAGACGGGCGAAGGAGCGGACAGACACCCGCAGTACGCGAGTTACATATTTCACCATCCATGTTTTGAATTTATTTGGATCATAGAATACATAAATTAAGCCAGAATGTGAATCTTTGGACGCGGCGGGCGTTGAATTATCAAAGACAAAAGAAAATTGCCGTGGATCTCGCACTGAAAAGGAGTCGGCATCTCAAAACTGATTCTTTTATTCGTGACGATAAGCACGTGTCCGACGGAGTAAAATATACATTCTGTACAAAGGAACGGCCGATCAGAGATTCCGGGAACTTGCTCCCGCCGATCTATGAATGTGTTCTATCAATGGCTGCAACAATAAACCTAGACTTGTTAATCAATGCGGTGATTATTTTCATGCAGGATTGAATACATCTTGTACAATCATTTCTTAATTAGGTGAGAGCGAGACAGCATCGCATGGTCAAGACGTGAGAGAGGCAATGCAATTCAAAAACGCAAATAATTGGAACACTTCACGTTTCATTAAATAAGCTATGATTTATGCAATTATTCCATAACAATAAATAATACAGTTAAATAAGACAAGAAAACTTAAAAAATAATTATAATAAACTCTTAACTGTAATGTATAATTATTTTTAAAAATCATATGATATTTTCATTGTACGAAAAACCTCTTTTCGTAGAAAACATATGTTAACAAGGGGTTATAATATATATTTTTGAATATTTTTAAAGAATAGTATGGAGAATATAATATTTTTTATAATGTTTAATAATGTCTTTCAAAACATATAGAGAAATGAAATTCAAGTACTAAATAATAATTTAAAAAATAAGTATGATTATTGTATCTTGAATACCTAGTGATGTGAAACTCAATATTGAATAATTAAAACAAATGAAAAAACTGTTGTCTAGAAATTATATTATAATTTATGGATATGACATGTTTCGCTTTTCATTATTTTGATTATGCATTATAAAGGCGAAACATGGCATTGCCATTATGATAAAACTTCTAGAAAACAGCCATATTCATTCGTATATATTTATTATTTAAATTTAGTGAGATCCTTCCGCATGCTGTTGGATTCAAATATATTTTAAGTTTAGTTCCAATTTAATTATCAAATGGCGTGAACGGAGCTAGAAATATAGGAAGGCCGAGGTAAACGTGGCCCGATCAAATTAATAAAATATTAAATGTCGGTCACTTGAGGAGTCGGAGAAATCGACGTGCGTGCATGACAAGATGTATGAATGTTGAGGAAGCTAGAGAAGTATATCAGGACAGAACAGTATGGCGTTCCATTCTTTCTGCCTACCCCTCCGGGGAGACGGTGTGATGGTAAGTTAGTTAGTTAGTTAGCAGTCTCAAAACTCTAGACGGGATAAAAAATATTTTTATAAAATACATGTAATTCATGTATCAAAAATATGTGAACAAAAAATGTAGATTTTGTGATATTTTTTAATAACGTGGTATTTTCGATTTTTCCTATTTCCAATATTTTCTTCTGCCGAGAGAACCGGAGCATCTCCGCTTGTCACCTTATTCACGTATTCACTTGGTAATATTTTACTTAACCCTCCGGAGCGAGGCGGGGTCCCATTTACCCGCAGATTGTGAGTTGCGGGGCCCTCCCTGATCCGGCATTATTAAGGGAAGATTGCTGCGACGAAATCACGGGGAGAAAGTGGGATTTCCACATATAATGACGTGTTCTTACTTTCCCTTATACCTATAAGAAATCTGATTGTTTTTAGACCACATTAATCCACACAATTTAATTTCTTATTGACTACAAACAATAACATTGATACCACATGAGGATTAAAAATATACTATGTCAAAATTAAACTAACCAACTAAAATATTTGATCGTGCCACGTTTTTTTCGGTCTTCATCTATTTCATGCTCCATATACATCTTTAACGTTTACGATTATTTCTTCATTTATTCTTCACATGTGTTCAAACTATCTTAATTAATTATTATTACAATACCTTGACTAATAATGTTGTCATTTGGATTCATCAAATTTTAATTCTGAATTTGTTTATTACAAATTACAATATAAAAACATTTTCCTAATTCATTTATACGCATTATTTTTATATTTACAAATAACACTATTCTATTGTTTCTTGAACAATGATGTAAAACTCCATATTAAATAATTAATACATAATACATTTGATAATGCCTTAGAAAGGCGAAACATGTCATTCCCATAAAATATAATAAAACTTCTAGAAAACTGACGTTTTCATAACGTATTAATTATAATAATAATAATCAGCTAACTTTTAAAGCGCCGTTTTTGTGATATAATCACCTCAAGGGCGCAATTATATAAACGTATTCTAGTTTATAATAAAAAAAGTTATTTAAAAATAAAATTATTTGATATAATGGGTAAAGTATTATTCGTAAAGTTGATAGAAATTTTGGATCTTTATTAATTTCGAAAGTTTAACGAATTTCTAGTAATCAGGTGGTTCAAAACAAATTTGTCAAACTGATCCCTTCTCCCGCGAGCCGAGGCGCGGGTAGGTACCCAGCGCGTGGGGTACGTCTATCTCGAACCGAAATCTCGGTGCGATAAGAACCAATTAAAGCGCGTGACGTAACGGAACAAGAAACATCAATCCTCGAAACAAAGGAATCCGCAGAATCGAAACGGAAATACTACAAAGCCGTACATCAATCGACGGTCTATAGTCTGTAGTCTGCTCCTCGGCCCCCCTAAATCATTTAGGCCCGGGGCGCGCTGCAGATCCTCGCAGCCATCTAACATCGGCACGGCCCCCACGGGAGGAGGTAATCCTCAGTTAATAACAAGGAAAAGCCAGGGGATAAGGCGGGCCGCGCTGATGGGGTGAAGACTAAAGATGATACTTAAATATTGTCTATGTCTATAGGCCAAATGTGCCAAATAACAAGATGTGTTGATTGACATTTACACTTTTAAAATAAATTACAAATAAATAATTATCTATCGTTTTGACCATAACACTATGATACTTCAACATAATTAAATGTTTTAATTTAGAAACTCTGTTATTTTTACGTATCACAATTTGTGCATTATTTTTTATGAGATTATCGTGACAACTTTTTCGCCAATCTATGTTGTTTATAAAATCTACTGATGCCAACATAGGTTGGCAAAACGACCATTGCGAAAATTTTAACATTTTAAATTTAAAATATTTATTTACAACCCTTTTTATTTATATTTTTAGATCGCTTTAATTGTGCCATCGTGATGTTTAATATGAATGGAAATGTCTGTTTTCCCAAAGTTTTATTACATTTTATGGGAGTTACATGTTTCGCTTTGCTAAGACAATTTCAAATGTATCGAAAATCAAACGTGTTGCTGTTTATATCCTCCAGCTAATAAACGAAATATGGTACATTAGGTAATTGATTGGACTTCAGAAATTATTAACAATAATTAAGGGGCACGATAAAAACCCAAAATGTCAAAATATTTATAGTATTTCATGACTACCTATATATAATGTTTACGTTCAAGAATAATGAATATTGATATTTTAGTAAGCGAGAACCTTCAATAATATTATTTGTTATTGTATCAGTTGATATTAAAAAAAATCAAGTGAACATTATTGTGCAAATAAATTAAATAACTATTAAAAAAAACGTTTCTTAAATACAGTATCAATATATATTTTTTTAATTTTAATTTTCTTTGATAAAACATTAATTTAATAAACGAAAAGTTCTAGTTGTCGGAAAGACACTATGTTTTTTTTTTGACAATTAATAAACTATGCGATAAAAACTGATTCGTATTCAACGGTTTGACTAATTTTGACCGTGTATAATACCAATGCACGCAAGAAATAATACATTGTAAAGCTATTTAAATTCAATCACGCTACACAATCAAGCGAAAAAAAAAACGAAAAATTCACTTAATGAAAATATAAAACCAATAAAATACAAGTTCACCGATTGAATGGCAAATAAATCTAGCGGAACTGAGGTGCGAGGGGCGGCGTCTACTGTCAACGGTTAGAATTAATTTGCCATGATTTAATGACTACAAACAACTGCACGCGAAATTAAGACTTCTGATGTTTTCGCTGAACAATTTTACGTCGTTCGCGTTCGTTTGATTTAATATAGGTTTGCGCTCTTTAAAATTCTTAAGTACACGTACTTGTCATTTGAAAATGTTGTAATACTTTACCCACCCTCCGAATCAGGCCTGAGAACAAGTTATTATAACTCACAATAAATCTTTCGAATGTTTCAATTAATCTGTTATTCATTGTGACTAATCACGATTTTTTCTTTTATTACAGGTAAGCACATCTGATGTACTAGTAGATTAATTACTTCGAGCAGTAATCACGTCAGCACCGAGGTAAGATATTATCTTTACACGGCCTAAAATATTCCATCATTCCCAACGCAAAAAGTTTGATGACTTGTGTGTAAAAATATAGTGTAAAACCATTATTATTATTCGAGTCGTTTTCATCGCAGAATAGTTTGTTTGTTCAAAATATTTATAAATTACACACCTCTACCAACCGAGAAGAGATACACAATCTTTTGAATATGTATTTTACAACTATTTACAACAAGTCGAACCATTGCAATTTCTCTGCGCAATTGATGACGAAAAATACGGTCAGGTATATTAAACTAGGCATACATACTAACTTGAGGAATAACCACAAGAGCTGAACCTCTGTAAGTCAGATGATCCAAGTCCAAGTCCATTTTATATTAGATAATCCATTGTTTTGGCGGAAACACTTTAATATTTTAACATTTTTCACTGCTAAATTAAAAACACTGTTTTAATATCAAAAATTTAGTCAATTTTTCTATAAAATCGTCGCGACAGCTGTTTCGGTAACCGATGTTACCATCATCAGGTGTTAAAATAAACTGATTATTGTAACACCTGATGATGGTAACATCGGTTACCGAAACAGCTGTCGCAACGATTTTGTAAAAAATAAACTAAATTTTTGATATTAAAACAGTGTTTTTAATTTAACAGTGAACCATTTTATATTATCATCTTAAATAATTTCGGCCTTAAAACCACTTAAGACTTTTTGGCTCTCATATGATAAGTTTTAGTATTGTTTGTTTATAAAATAGTTTTTTTTTTATAAGGCTTAATGAGTAGTTTTTTAGCTTCTGAATAGATACAATCACAGGAACAATTTAAATATAAAACGCTATATTGCTAATACGAGGATACTTAGTACTGTTTATTTAATGAGTTTCGTTAATTGTCTCGGATAGCATTGCTTTACATTGATTACGTAGTTAACCGAGTCGTTAAACGGCATTCGTAGTTATAACTATCCGAGTAGTTGTTCATTTATTAGATATTTGTTTAGATAAGTACTCCGAGACGCAAAGAATTCCCTGGCAGGATGGCGACACGAGGCCAGATACGGGCCTGATAGTGCCAACGAGTTAATAATTCAAAGCGACCGTCATGTTTTAGACTTAGATTTACGTTAAGATGTCGTTAAAATAACCAGTTCTTTTCCCGCCCGGTTGCAGCGAGGAGGATCATGCAAATTCTGACCATTAAACGGTTTTCATAAATGATGTGACGGTATCGGTGACAGTCGCGCAAAGGTCGCGTGTTTCGCGGAACCTGGAAACTTGGAAAAGCTTTTTTTTTTTTGATCGATTAAGCTCGTACCGTGCAAATGTTTAATGGCTCATAAATATGCATGTTTTATGCCGTTTTTTCGGCATGACAATTCCGTCACAGCCGTTCATTTCTTAATTCTATCACAACAATCCCGACCGGAATATCCAGTTATTATTTTTTTTTGTTTCACATTAGCCCGATTGAAATCAATGACCTCATACATGAGATATCAATACATCTTATTAATATTTATGTTTAATTTGACCTCACACTTAAGCTCTACGGAACTAATTATGGTACCTACATAAATTGCAATACGTTTCGCTGATTAAATTTTAGATTGTTCCATAATCACTTTTTTGCAAAAATAGTTTCAAATATACTTATATTTATTTCTTTTCAATTCTAAAATAGTTTCTTTTCAAAATAATCTAGTCAAAATTTGTGTATGTATATAAAAATAAAAAAATAAATCCCATGTAATATTTTGCATTTTCCAGTTATGTAATATACCATATGCATAGTTCTAGGTGATTTGCAAAATCTTTCTAAAAAAATTAATTATAATACAATAAATAAAACTAAATTATTTGAAACATATTATCGTTTTAAAATCCAATTATGTAAAACTCAATATTAAATAATGAATAAGAATGAAATCGTCCGTTTTCTATAAGTTTTATTTTTAATAAAATACAGCTTCTGGAAAACAGACCATATTAATTATATAGAATCTTTCCTATTCAGAAAGTATTATTCGATTGAAATAATCTGCAGAATAAATTATTTAAAAATTTGAAGTAAAACAATCGTTACTACGAATATAGACATACGGAACATACCCATTACATATTTAATAAATGGTTGAAAATCGTGAAAATCCTACATATTCTGCATTTAATTAGCAAAATCAACGAATAGGTGTACGTTGTTAAAATCGATTAGCACTTAAAATGTGTGTATTTTTAATTTATAGAACTGGTTTGATACTAATATTCAATACATATAATTGATATTTGATATTGCCTTAGCAAAGCAAAACATACCATTTTCATAAAATAAAATAAAACTTCGATAAAACAGACATTACATTAAAAATAAATCATTTTTATTTGAATTAAATTTTTGTGTTTAAAACACATTTTTTTGAACCTGTTAGTTATAGTTTACGCAGCAAGTTTTAATAGTAGTAAACCTTAATCATTGGGTGAACTAAATAAACTGTTTATTAATTCTTTCGACGACGAAAGTTCAGTTTAATTTAAATGTGGAAACAAGCCTATAAAGCACATTGTATAGTTTAAAAAAAGTGTTTATATTCATAAATGCATAATTTTTAATGAATTTTATAGTGTTAACGACTTAAGTATAGTTTTTTTCTTATATGAAACCGTATATAGAACAAATCGATTGTGCAGTGGATGCTTGTAAAGTGAATGACATGCACACTTCAAATAATGACAAATTAATATGACGGAGGTGTGTAAGATTAATTCTGATAACAACTATCGACGGCTATGTGCATATTTTATCAACTGTGGGATTAATTAAATTGCAATAAATTAACCAATCGAAATGCATTTACAGTTTGAAATAAGTAATGCATTCGATCGTTGAATAAATTAATGCGGTTGGACATGTCACTTCTGAGATTGTCTTGTAGATAACCACAATAACAGGGAACCAAGAACAGGTTTACTCACCCACGGCATGTTACAATATTATATAATATAATATTCAAGTATTTTATACAAACAAATACCCTTTGTTCGTTAGCGTCAGTTTACAAGTCAGCGAAACGACAAGGTTTTTTATTCTCTCCTTAGAAATCTTAAACATTTCTAACGGTAAACGATATGCCTTAAATATTCTGTTATTTATACAATGTATTCTACATATTTAAAATATGACATGTGCATAAAACAACTTTTTAATTAATTAACCAACTGGACGTTTCCATGTTAAGATGGCGACGAAAAATATAAGAATTTAGATAACGCTTTTTATGTATTTTTATTTTATTTGGTACGATATTTGAGAATGTATGTCAGGAGAGAACAGTGTGGCGGTCCTTTCTTTCTGCCTACCCCTTCAGCGAGACGGCACGATGGTTTGTTAGTTTTGAAAAATAATAAGAATAAAACATTTATGATAGCTCAGACAATACATTGATAGTGCTAAAGCAGATAAACAATAGAAAAGCGAACAGAGGTCACATTTGTATTATTTAAAACTAGGTATTGAAATAACATACTAACTTACTAATCATCACTCTAATAAAGCAAGTTTCTATGATCGTGCTTTCAGCGTTGCGGGTCCGTTGGCGTGGAATAGCCTCCATGTTAGTATTAAGTATGAAGATAGTGACGTTAAATTTAAGATACTTCTAAAGACTGCACTGTTCGGTATTTCTTAATGCCCCCTTGGAGTAATTGATTTTACAAAACGGCGCACTTCAAATACAAGTCATCAGAATAATAATAATAATAATAATAATTTCCCCGGAGTGGTAAGGAGAGAGGGTGGATCGCCATATTACTCTGTCCTGACATACCTCTCGAGCCTCCTCTATATTCATACGTCGTAACATGCATGCTCGTCGATTCTTTCGACTTGTGGCCGCCTTTTAGTATTGGATTTATTTGGTAATGTCATGCTTTCATTTTTTCACGGCTTCTCTTTCCACTCACACTGCTTGTGTATAACTGACATCTGACTTATAAATAATTTTTTTTTTTTATATTAATGATAATTGTAAATATTTTATTATCATCATTTAAAAGCATCGTTTGATTATGGTTGTTGTTTGAGTATGGTTGTGGACCCCTTCTCTACACTAGCTTGCACTTTCATACTATCATTCTTTCCTCAGTCATCCCAGATTGTAGGACACGTTATTGCACTTAGCCGGTGACGGCGGGGCCTTGGCGACAGTCAATACTTTGATACTTGTTTTGTAGGAAAAAAAAAAGCACGCGCGTACATAAGCTTCGAATGTCATAATTTTGCATGATTATTGGAGCTTTTTAGATATACGGACCGCGCTTACGTCGATAAGTGCTAATGGAGAGAGGTGGAGCTTTTCTGTAAAATTCAGAGCCGTCTAGTAAATTGTTCGATAAAATACGTATTTAATTGTTAATATATGTAAATTGTGATAAATCGTGAGTGGTATTAAATGTAAGTAAATGATTATGAAGTGGTGTTTCGGTACATCGAATTGTTTTTATTAAATAATAATGAAATTAGGAAATAAAAAATGTAGAATGAAAATAGAAATAATTGATTTTGATTTAACTAAGATCTTGCAAAAAACAATTGATAAAGCATATTTTAAACATGTAACTCTGATATTAGAAAAAAAATTATATTTATTGATGTATTAGAACAAAACTAAAAAATATAAATAATTTTATCTTTGCAAACCAGTTTACATAATATAAAGTTGAATGGAAATAAAAATTATATCTATACGATATTAGATTTTTTTTATTTTATTATTATTTTTTTTTTATGTACACAACAGGTCGTTTCGACCCAATTACTGAATACATTTTTTTTTATATTTTAGCTATTATATTGATTCTTGTGACATGTGATAGGTAGCCAATCTATCGCCATTTTATTGTCACGTGAATTCTACACCAGACCAAAGACAGTGTGACAATCACACTGCCATCGCCGGGAATCGAACCCAGGACCTTCGGCATGGAAGTCAGAGATCGTAACCACTCTGCCACGAAGGTCTTGCTGTGAAGGCTTTTACCCTTGTATATTGCAAGACAAAAAAATATTCGTTAAATGATTTTCATTAAAACTAAATATTTAAAATAATAGTATAATATTTGCATCATAATTTTTTACCTACAAATTTATGTATAAAAGATTAATTGTTTGTTTTAGGGTGTCATAATTTTTATTTTAAAGTAAAATATTTCAGTTGATCGTTAATATTGTTGTTAACATTAAAATTCAACAGAAACAATAAAAACATTTATGATTTTATATTTATTAAAGCGTTTTTTCACATTTGAGTTTATGTTTAGAAGGTTTTATACCTTCATAATCTGGAGAAAGATACTCGTATTTATACTCATATTTATACCTTTTAAGGTTAATGAAGGTATACAGCATTCGATCTATGTCGAGACCGTTGTGGAATTTCAGTGTTATCTTCCACAATCATGTCGAATTTAGGTAAGCATAAGGTTATTATATAATGCAGTGTATATATTTTTTTGCGATTAACGGCTACGGTATAGACGATTTGACCAAAATGTTTGGTTGCTACACGTGTAAACATTTTTTATTTCGTATTTCTAACGCAGTTGAATGAATTGTGGCTAAGTTGACTCTGCACGACGTGGCATGACGCTACCCATCCCTTCACCGAAGCTATCCTCGCGCTGTTCCGTTTGTTTTTGTCCGTCAGAGTTGTAACTTGTCTGCGGCCTTCTTGCTCGATTAAGTTATTGATTATTCCGAGTATCTTTTTGTCTCTGCTCACTGCGGGTTCCTGCCGCAGTCCTATTATACACGGCGTTTCGAAATTATTCGTTTTTAACCAATAAAAACTTTAAAAAAACGACTCTTGATAACAATGAGGCGGACGTAAACGATCTTTTGTCAAAGCCGAGTGAATTGAAATTAACATTGGACTTGGATCTTCAGACATATGGTGGTTCAGCTCTTGTAGCTATTCCTCTTACGTTAGATGGGAACGTTTGTTGATTTATGCGGGGCTGTGCGGCTAAGAGTGTTCTACTGAAGAAGAATTCATTTTAGGTACTTGTGGCGAATGGGATTGTTTGGATCGTGATTTAAAAGGTCTTTTATTGTAGAGTAAAAACTAACTAACCATCACGCCGTCTCTCCGAAGGGGTAGGCAGAAAGAATGGACTGCCACACTTTTCTTTCCTGACATATTTTTCTCGCTTCCACTTCAACATTCATACATCGTGTCATGCACGCGCGTCGATTTCTCTGACTCCTCACCTGGCCGACATTCAATATTTTATTAATTTGATCGTGACTCGTTTTCCTCGGTCTTCCTCTATTTCTAGTTCCATTTACATCGTCAACATATACTTGTTTTACCATTCTTTCTTTATTTACTCTTTCCATGTGTCCAGACCATCTCAATGATTCTTTCATTATTTTGTTCATAACACCATCATTTGCACCGCATTCACATCTTATATTTTCATTCGACACTCTATTATACACAAAGTATCCACACATTCGTCTAAGAGATCTCATTTCTACTGCATTTATTCTACTTTCATCCTTCTTTTACCACTTCCATGTGAAGTTAGAGTGTCTTAATAAAAACGTTTGGCGAGTTTTTGAATGTGTATCGTATTATTGTAACACTTTATGAGAATAATGGAGAGAGGCGGAGAGCAAACAAGACATCCTCGTCATATGACCAAATTTAATATATAATACTATCTAAAAAGATTGCTAGATCACAGGCTTTCGGAAGGTAGCCTCACTATCGTGAAATTTGTCCACGTCCGATGAAATGTGAATTAGAAGGATTATTGCCCTGCACACGAGTTCTACCTTAGGTAGTTTGGTTATACACAGTGGCATGTGAAATGATTTATGTTCTCCTTGTCGCAGATAGTTTTGGGGACAAACAAATTCAAATCATCAAAAATGTCCAAGTTATGTATTCAATTATTAAAAATGAAAACCAAAATGGACAGTTCGTCTAATATCTAATTATTGGTAGTAGATACACTATTTAAGTCCGAAAATTGTCATAAAGCTATCATGAGGTATCTCTACATGAGGGAGTATGGTAGTTATCCGTGGCTCCATCCCACGGCATTTCTTTTGGGAATGCTCGGAACCAATTTTTTACAGCTTCGAAGAGATGGGCATTTCATTACTCATTTCTTTAAATTAATCAGGGGATATATTGAGAACTCGGCCGTGCTAGAGGGTGTTGGTCTTTTTGTCCCTGATGGATATCTCCGACAGCGATAGCACGGATTGTTTTGCCTACCGGCCACCAGAACCAATCTGCCTCTGGTGACACCGATGGGAAGAGCAATTAGTCTGCTGAACACGGTCTCCTCGAAGATCGACGTCTTTCATATTAGTGAAGGTACGTTCAGGGGACAAATACTCTTGACTTTAGTGTCTTGTCTTCCTAATGTCAAACCATCTCTGATATTATGTTGTATTTTTATAATATTAACATTTTATGCCTTAAATAATTATGCCTTAAACATTTTGCTGTTTGTAAAGTCTTTTGAATAATAAACTTATTTGATATGATTTGATTTGATTTGATATTAAGGTCATGTGCTTAGGAAAGAAAAATACGTTGTACTGTACCTGATATTTGAAGGCAACATAGAGGTTCAACTAAGTGTTGGCAGGTGGCGAATATTCTGGCTCCACCACATAAGGGACCGGCCTGGCTTGAAAAGCGTCGAGGAACTGTTTCCAGCTGCCCGGAACAAAGGCGCCTACTCTCAAGAGATAGTCAACGTGATGTAACAGTGAAAGAAGAAGAATGTAGTAGAGCATATCCAGTAAAAAATCAGTTTGATATAGTCAAGGGTAATAGCCGATTACTTTGAGGGACGGAAAGCGATGGAAATTTTATTCGTAATTTCTCAAACATTAATAAATATTATATTTCTTGCTAGTTACTTAATTTTATTAACAACTCTGGTGTTCAAATTTTTAAATTTAGAATGCGGAAGACCCACCGAGAGACAAATATTGACATTCTTTTATGGTAGGAGCAAACGAAAATATTTGTTTAAAAATGTATCAAGATTGTATTCATTAATTAATTGTACGACTTAAATTGTTTTCGTATGAGAGTATCGCGCAAATGTTAAAGGGTGTAGGTAATACGGGCACATATTCGGTTCACACCGGCATTTTAATTGATAAATTACTCGATAAGTAGTGTTATCGAATCCTGTTTTCCCGTTTTAACTAAGGAATTCGCGAAACGCTAGTAATGCGGCTGCGCGAGACCCCGAGTGTCGGAATAACTCCACCAGTAAAAAGAGCTCGCAGATGTAGTAGCCGTCTTTATGCCCATTTCCCGTCAAACTGTATAATAAATGTTTCAATTGAAATAATAATACATATAAAAAAATAGAAGCTTGAAGCATTGTGGAATTATATATTTTGTGAATTAAAACACTGATTTTTACATATGTGCAATTTACTAGTCATCTTTTTCTTCCTCTTTTAATAGATCTGTGGATCTGTTTTAATGGCGTCGAGGTAACCTGGGACACAGAACTCCAACTGTCTCGCCATCTCTTCGCAGGTCTTCCGGGTTGGCGAGTTCCAATTGGCACTGCTTGGGGGAGTCTATCGTCGCTCATTCGTTCTACGTGGTCACGCCAGAAACGTCTTCTTTTCCTGCCCCATATGACAACATCTTCGGTATTCATATCGAATCTGTCCCTCCGTGTTTTGCCCAGAATAGCGCGAGTGTCTTCATTTCGGCGCTTCGTAATACTGCTTTGGTTTAATAGTAAGGATCTAAAAAAAGTTTTAAATATATAATTGAATATGAGCTGCAAATGTAGTGTCCCAATTGAAAACCATTTTATGGGACTGCAAATCTAGCCAGCCATAGTATAGGGGTTAAACATATATTAATTATTTTTATCAAAACATATCCTCAACATGTTCATTAAACAAAAACAATTCTACCGTACTTTTTCATTTATTCGTGTACAACACTGAAAAATGGTTGTACTTGTACCTTGAATAATTTGTATTCTTTAATATCAGCGACAAACAACAGTTTACGATTTTTTATTAATAAAAAAACAATGTTTTTTCCCACTTTTGAGTTTATTTTTCCCGACATGTTTCGAAGGCTTTACTTTACACCTTCATCATTGAAACATGTCTAGAAAAATAAATCAAAATTGGAAAGTAGGGAGTTTTAATCCATAAAAAAAATTCGTTATAATATTACATCATTCCAGTGTTAACGCCTTTAGTTTATCAAAAATTAAAGACAGTTTATTATTTATCTCAACTTTCATTAGTCGACAGTACGCCGATTGCTGTGCAATCCATTGCATTTCTGTGGTAACCGCTGCATATCTTTTCGATCAAACGGCGAGTAATATCTTATTTACCGTATTGTTGAAAACGTCGAAGAATTTGCATATTAAGTCTCATTTCTCACTCACGCCGTGTGCACTTTCAATCTAAAATCAATCGCTTTATAGGCGGCGGATGAAGTAACAAGGTCTTGATTTACATGAAAATTCAATCAGATAAAATCAGATTATAAATAATACTAATGTTTGTATTAACATGTGTATTTATTTGTCGCATTTGTATCTGCCAGGAACTTAGTTACGTAGGTCTATGTACAAAAAATAATAAAAACAATGATTTACGTTCGTTGAAATAATAATTTATATGCAAATCCGATAGTATAAAGAAAATCTTATAAATTTGATATCTGACAAAACAGAAGATAACTGACAATTTAATTTCAAGATGGTGTTTTAGTGTAATTTATTTTTAATTGTAATAAAAATGCTCTTTTTGTGTTTGATAATTCTCTTCTATTCTTCAAAAACGGCTCAGAAAACATAATATCTTCAATTTCACAACGATTTATGTCTCGAGAAATGTTGTTTATTGTTTTACTTTATCATATATTTAAAATTCCTAGAAGGTTTATTATATTATAACAAGGTTAGTTACACATGTCATTCGTACATAATTTTATAAAACTTCTAGAAAACATACGTTTTCTAACTAACTAACTAACCATCAGGCCGTCTCTCCGTAGATATAAGCAGATATAAACCACACTGTTCTTTCCTGACATATTTCTCAAGTTTTCTCTACATTCATACATTGTGTCATGCCCGCACGTTGAATACAAAACAGATAATGTATAGACGTTTTCATTAATTGTAAATACTTAATAAGATTTTGTCTGTATTCTCTATCACTTTGCGTTATGGAATCACATTTTAATAACAATTTAAAATATTTATTGTATCATTACAGGTTTTTGAATTTTTATACAAACATATTTAGGACCGTAAACGTCCTTCCTCAGGCATTTTTTAAAACTTTATATGAATTTTACTACATTGTTTAAGTTCAATGCAATAAAATCAATTCAATAAAAGTTAAAGCGATAGGCTGCAAATTAATTCAATTCTTTTTTCCACTATTCGTTCCGCATTTTCTAATCAAAATATGTATACAAGACGCAACATATTTGAATAGTTTAAGGCACACACGATACATAAAAAATACCACCGACATAATGCAGCAATATATAATCGTATATACGGATAAAGCTCCTTACCTAAATGAATCAGTGCTGGTTTCGTTGTATTATTTTTGTGTTGCCTTCTTACACGTGATATCCGTAAATTAAGCGTGACCACCATTGGTGTCGTGGGACGGGATCCGAGGGAAGTCAGCCAGAGTCCATGTCTTGTGGAGATCATCAAGGCCCCCAGCGGGGGGCTCCGCAACAAATTATTTACGTGGCTGCTCGGCCCGTCCGCCGGGGCCCCGCGCCGAGGGGGCCCACGCCGCGGGCGGGAAACGCTCAAATATACTTTATTCCGTTTATTAACGACTGTTTTTTTATTCATGCCTTTAATGCACTGTATTAAAACAATCTGATAGATGTTGGTCCAAGAAAATTATATTTGTGTTTTACTGCTTATTTAAAGTTTATTAATTTCGACCCCATTACCAACAGAGTAAAAAAAAAACAGATTACTAACTTGAAATTGTTTCAAATATCATTATATGATATTGCAAATAAAAATTGTAAATTGATGAAATCTTTTTTTCTCTTTTCTTTTTTTATTTTGTTGAGTTAATTTTATTTATATTTATTAAGCTTATGTGGAAAAACAGTGTCTTAATTTAAAATAAAATCAGGTATATAATATTGTTGTTGTTGTTAAAATAAAATTCCATTTTTTTTACTTTTATAATGGTTTAAAGCAAAAGATAGATAGGGAATAAAATTAAATTAAATAATGTGGAATTAATTTAATTATTATTTCAGTATCAAGATGAAGAGAGGATTTGATTAATTTCATGTAATGCGGTGATCAGCTGGTTTTTCTATAAGATAGCAACGAATAATAAATACAGTCCTCGCCTTATCCCTTCAACATTTCGTGTTCACTCTGCAACGGAACACAATTAACGAAGGATAAATGAAAGATATTGTTGAGCTCGCAGGTTACGGCTTACGGCCGACTCCACGTAACGAGGGGGCCCTTGTGGAATAGGAAGACTGCCCGCTGGGGCCCGGGTAATGATGTTTGTCGATCCGCCGATATTCCAATATTATTTATATCGGCCGCTGAGATAAATATCATTTATTCACGGGCGCGAGGTCAGCCGTGGCTGTGAGAAAGGAGCGGGTACCAGGGCGTCAGAGGGCACGAAGAGGTCGCTGGTGATTTATTAACGAACTCCATACAGAGACATCGGGACGATATGATTGATGCACGATCGGCTAACTTTCAGCGGCCGCCTGCACTCGGCTCAGCTGATTGCAAATAACACGTAAATTCAATTAACTTCTTCTGCCCTTTCACAAGGAAAAATAATTTGTTTAAAACATTTATATTTTATATTACAAAAAATAGAAAAAAAGAATCTATAAAACATGCGTGCGACCTATTATGAAGTACGCTGTAGAGACGCGGGCTGACACTGTGCGAACCAAGGGACTACTAAGAACATCAGAGATGAAGTTCCTAAGATCAATTACTGAAAAAACCCTCCGAGATCGTGTCCGCAACGTAGACATAAGAAAAACCTGCGAAATAGAGGATATCGTTCAGTGGAGTAGATCCAGAAGAAGATACTGGAGGGACCATGTAGCCCGAATGGATGGTGACAGACTCGCATATACAGCCGCTTATGAAATCCCCTCCGGACACCGCCCACCTGGAAGACCGCCTAAGAGATGGAGGGACAGCTGGATCTCATCATCCGACGAGATATGATTTCTGTGTCACAGATCGTCAGATCTATTAAAAGAAGAAGAAGAAAAAGAAGAAGCTAGAAAAAATACCTAATGATGATTTTCTATTCTTGATAGTGAGTGAATGTTTTGGGATCGGTCGTGCATGTTGCTGGATAAGAGTAGAGACATTCTCGTTGCATCGATGCCCGCGCCAGCGAGACGAGTTTGGCCTGCGCGTAGGCTGCTACAGTGCCATATCTCCGATAATACGTACACGGGACAACAATCATACCTACGCGCTACGTCGCCGAAGCGGATATAATACCCTCGATATAATATGTGTATGAGGCCGCGACAACACTGGGGCATAATGAGGCGAGAGTGCATAAATGTGTTACAGATTAATATCGGCAGATAGCGAGGGACGAATACCTCCGCGACACTCCTACTCCCCGGGCAGCGGTCGGCGCCTGAAGACTCGCAATGTCCACCAATCAGCGGGCTGCGCTCAATGCCATAAATTGTAGACACTTTGGTGTAAAGATGATGATATCTGGAGAATAAATATCGCTGATTGCATATTACAACTGGTTTATAATGTCGGCGATTTAGTTGGTTGGCTCTATGCATATGAGGAGAGTGCGAGCAACCCACCGAGTTGTCCATTTCTCATTAACACAAAATGTTGACCTTAGTGATATAAAATTGTAACATTTTAGTTGGTGAATGGTCAGTGGTGTATCCGTATACTCGTGTGGAGATACGGGGGCGGCAAGGTCGATTTTCAATCATTTTGTCTCAATATATTTATGTTATTATTATTATATAATACAAAAGAAGTATATTTTTATTCGCATGACCAACAATATAAAATGAGAATTTTGTAATAATGTTTTGCTGTAAATAAAATTTTAACTTGACATTCTGCTAAATGTCACGTTATTATAATATCTTTTTTTCAACCCAATTCACACAGAAACATTCAATAATTCGATCGCAAAGCTCCCCGTGATGACCAAAGCGCTACTATCTACTTACGCGGCTAATTAAGATAAGATTGAGAGTCTGTTGCTGTTCCTGAAATTGCCAAAGTCCACCGAATCCTTATCTGTGGTAAAGCAATAAAGTACCAGAAGTGTACTCAAATGCGCTCCGAGAGTCGCGAAAGATTTTTAAAGCCTTGTTTCGGGTTTATGGCCTGGCCAGTTCCTGATTTTATCGGACGTAAACGTCATCGTTAATGTTGAATGGATTGTATAAAATATATTGTCATTAAAGCTTAATCCGAGTGGTGGGGCGTTAGATTGATTGCCTTTAAACAAATATACGTATATAGCAGTGTACCCCGAGAAGACTTTTTCTTCGAGCATTCGTTGTTTGATTTTATTACCACATCTGCGAATGATTAATGCTATCAAAGATTGTATCAAAAATGGGCATCTATAAATTAAATTAATTTCTGGTTATTTAACCGAACTATTACTTACTCGTATATTGAACCAAATTTTATAGCGATATAAGAAATAGTAATCAAACGTAAGCATTTATTAATATTAATTAATACATATGTTTTCTAGAAGAAGGATATTGAAAGAAGGCAGGCAACATAGTAAATGGTGCACTTAAAGTTGTCATCGCAAACAAAAGTTTATCCAAAAAAGCTAAGATAGCAGTGCATAATAGTGTTCTTGTGCTGACCCTTATGTATGGAAGGGAAACATGGAACTGGCAAAAGAAGGATGAAATTAGAATAAATTCAGTAGATATGAGATCTCTAAGACGAATGTGTGTTAAATCTGTATATGATAGAGTGTCAAATGCAAGTATAAGAAGTGAATGCGGTGCGAATGAAAGGGTTATGAACTAAATAATGAAAGGGCCGTTAAGATGGTTTGGACACATGGAAAGAATGAGTAAAGAGAGAATGGTGAAGAAGGTACATATATATGTAAACGACGTGAACAGAGCTAGAAATAGAGGAAAGCCGAGGAAAACGTGGCATGATAAAATCAATCAAATATTGAATTTCGGCAACGTGAGGAGTCAGAGAAATCGACGACACGATGTATGCATGTTGAGGAAGCAAGAGAAATTTGTCAGGAAAGAAAAGTGTGGCAGTCCATTCTTTCTGCCTACCCCTCCAGGGAAATGGCGTGATGGTTAGTTAGTTAGTTATTATCTAATACATAGGTATACTTAAGCGAGGCGAAACATATTTTCTCTTAAAATATTATTAAACTTCTAGAAAAATGTCATTTTCATCCGTATTTATTATTTAATATAGAATTTTATATCACTGTTCTAGAAACAATAAATGAAGTAAGCTTTTGTATTTGTTAGTACTGACAAAGCTATTAAAGTGTTGTCCGTGCTAAAAATCCTTTTTTTAGATCTGTTTATCTAGCCCTGCTTACTAATTCAATGGCTAAATTCAATTACTTAATTGAGATCTGCTCATTTAAATGCCAAATTACCGATTGGAGGCATTAGTGTGCCTTGAAATATTAATTTAAAAAGCAAATAGATTATGGGATTGTTATGGCCGAGTTGGACTTGCGTGTCAAATCTATCAGGGCGCCAGGAATGAAAAGGGATCGTAAATTTCATTAGTGAATTAGAGTGAGAGAGGTCGTTAAAGCCGAAAAAAAACAGACAGGTACACGTGTTGCGGTCTGCTATTAGGATGGTATTTTTTAATTATAACATGCCAACATTTAGGGAGTCCCTGACGCATAATGACTTATCATAAAGGCATAGTTTACATGCGTGACTGCTGCGATAATATGGGATTATGTCTGTCTGTCCATGTCCATATTCTGACTAAATCTCCTAACGCTATTCGGACTACATGGAGACTTACTCCAAGTATTCCATTTAGTGGGACCTAATTAATAGCATTACGTAATCTAATCTAATCCGTTTACATATTTAAATACTCACATGTAAAAATACGTTTAATTAAAATAACGTATCAAGTTTACATAAACTCAGCTTATAGTTAATATGAATGAAAACGTCTGTTTTCTAGAAGTATTATTATATTTTATGGGAATGACATGCTTCGCCTTTCTTAGGAATTATAAAATGTTTTGATTTATCATTGTTCTTGTTGACTAAGGCATTATCAACATTTGATAATGCCTTGGAAATGCTTGGACTTGGATCTTCTGGCTTACAGAGGTTCAGCTCGTGTGAAACATGTCATTCCTATAAAATATAATTAAACTTCTAGAAAACGGGCGTTTTCATTAATTTTAAATATTTTATGTGGAGTTATACATCACTGTTGTAAGAAATTATAAATCAACTCGTAGTAATAAACGATGGTTGCTTGTGTCTTTTGTATTAAATATATCTTCTTCTTTTTCAATTAGATCGGGTGATCTGTTATCTCACAATTTACTTCCTCTTGCGATGCGAAATACCAACTATTTCTTTATCTTTTGATGTTCGACGTTGGCCTAAGGGTATCCCATTGGCAGCAGTGTATGCGATTCTGAGAGTATATCCATACGGTTTGGCCTGATTCGTCTCCATGTTCTACTCCATCTCACGATGTTCTCAGTATTATAGATTTTCCTTATTTCTGTATTTCTCACTCTGTCTCTCAGGGTTTTTCCGCAATGACGCGAAGAGATTTCATTTTGAGGTTCTGAGAAGACTTTTAGTTCTATTTTTAGTAATAATTTAATTAATATCAGAATTCTCATCCGAAAACTGCTAAATGTAGAGAGCGTAAGATAATAATTAAACTATTGGGCTGTGGACCTTTCAACGACCTTCCAAATTTATTTTGCGTTCAACATTTTTTAGAATTGAGTTTCTAATATATAAAAGCACACTGCTTATCATCGTTTTTACCGAGTGACATGACAAATGAACTAGTGAAAGCTTTCGGGAAGCATTCAATTTCATATCCGAATTTCAACCAGATTGTGTTTTTTTTAATGAATTAAAACACTATTTTTTCGCTTTAGTTTAGTTTTCTCGGTATTTATAAGGCAATACACCGTCATTTTAAAACCATGTCGTTTAGTTTCTACCATTATTGCAGTGATAGATCAAACATAATGTATTCAAAAAACATATTTTCTGTCATGTTGTAGAAGTGTCTAATTATGTTTATCTGATGTGTCTTTCAGAACAAAATAAGATGGATCAATTAATTAAATGAATTGTAATAGATTCCAACGAGTCTTGGAGAAATTTCTCAGAACTTGCATTGTGCTTTGAATCGAAATAGGCATTGGTGTGCCGACTATCATTGTGTTAGATTTTTAACAGACGATTAAAACTGAAAGGGGAACGAAATAAAAATGTCAAACAGACAAAATACTTCGAACATTTTAATGTCCAAAATCACGCGAAAACTATACCTACCCCCGACTGATGGGTTGCACGCTTTAGTTCACGGGGAAGTGTGGAAGCTCTGTTGATAGTAAAATTCTTAGATTCCAAACTATGCTTATATAAATATTTTTATTTTCATTCGGTTTAAATATTAGTCGTGCTTTAAGCGTTGCATGTCCGTTAGCGTGGATAACTTTTATACATATATGTACTTAAGGCATTAACACTGTGTAATTTAAGTAGGATGTATTTAAGTAAAACACTGTTTTTCCACTTTTGAGATTTTTATCTAGACAGTTTCGAAGGTTACTTAATATCGTGTAATTCACAAAATAATAATAGCTACGTTAGATTTGATAAACTAATGAAGACTGCGTGGTTTAGATATATACACATTATAAGCCCGTATATCCGAAGGAGTAGGCAGAGAGAGACAAGTTTTTCTCTATGTCTGAACATTTCATCATAATCACCTTTCATAATATTTTATCAATACTACACATTCAATTTCACATTATTTTAATAATATTTGCATTAAGTTGATTTTCTACCTCCATTTTTCCAGTATACGAGTATATGCTACTAATCACAATACTAATATAATTTTTTTTTGTTTCAGATGCCATGGGTAAGCTAATTGCCATAGTAATAAAAGAAGACTTCACTCCTAATTCGAATAAAATCATTTGGTATGTACGCTTCATTTACTCGATTTTTCGGAAAGTAATTGTAATAACTAAAAAAATACCGTCTTTCTTGTCTAATAATATAAAAACATTCATTACGAATCTACTATCACGATAAAAATAATATTGTTAAGTAAAATAATATAGCATCCTATATATTATAACCACTTCATATTTACTTCGGAAATATGGGATTTTACACTTAATTAGGATAGAAAAGTTGAAAGGGACAGAACTCTTTACTTAATGATCAGCAAAGAAGGTTCGATCATATTCAGATAAACTTCTTGTTACATTTCAAACTGAAGAAGCGTCTGAAGAAGAAAATACAAAGATCGTTCGTGTTCCACACCGATTTTCTTCGTCACTCTGACTTGTCTGTCACTTGTCCGTTCGTATTTGATAGTAATAGAGAGTGTTCGATGCACGACTGTCAAGTATGAACGGACAACTGACAGACAAGTCAGGTAAGCACCTTGTACTTTAAATTTCTTGACAGCAGTTTTTTTTACTAATTTCATTAAAATAAAGGAAACAGATATTTTCTTAATAACTATTAAATGACGGACAATTTCGTTATAAATATTTTATTGATTCATTATTTGATATTGGCCACTATGGTAGTTTTATGGCATGAAAGCGAAAACGGCCGTTCACAATGGAGTTCTGGTCCCAACCCTAATGTATGGAAGCGAAGCATGGAACTGGCAGAAGAAGGATGAGAGTAGAATAAATGCGGTAGAGATGAGGTCCCTAAGACGTATGTGTGGTAGAACGATATACGACAGAATCTCAAATGCTGATATAAGAAAGGAATGTAGAGCGGAAGAAGGTATTATGAACAAAATTATGAAAGGATCGCTGCGTTGGTTCGGACATATGGAACGCATGGATGGAGAAAGAATGGTTAAGAAAGTATACGTTAATGATGTGAATGGGGTACGAAGTCGAGGCAGACCGAGGAAAACATGGTATGACCAAATTAATCAAATTTTAAAGGTTGGTCATGTTAGAAGTTGGAGGAATCGACGTGCGTGTATGACTCGTTGTATGAATGTGGAGGAAGCTAGAGAGGTTTTCCAGGATAGAGTAGTATGACGGTCCATTCTCTCTACCTACCCCTGCGGGGAAACGGCGTGATGGTTTGTTGTTGTTGTTGTTGTTGGTAGTTTTATTGTAATGGTTATGTCTTGAAGTTTACATTTTACGACGATAGATGTCACTTTAAACAATTAAAAGTTTAAATAAAATTGTACAATAATTAATCACTGGGAGGGGGGATTAAGCCTGTACAAATATTTTATCGTTGTTTCGTCTGCATAGTGCTGCAGTGCGCGGAATTGGCGTGAGGTTAATCCCGATTAGCGATTCGACTAATCTCGGATTACTATTACGCCCGTGTCTCTGTGAAGCCGGGGGGGAAATTCTTCGGGCATTGTAGCATTCTGAATGAATATTTCGCATCTTATAGAGCCGGACTAAATTATTTTTGGAATAACGATTTCATTTATTTTTAAAAAAAAACGAGAAAATTTTCGGTCAAGTTTACATTATTGAAATCTAATGATGTAATTGTCAACTTGCTAAAGCACGTATTTTTGTATTTTAATTTATTACTTTAATTATAAAAAAATGCGTGTTAAATATTAAAGAAATTAGGAACCTCTGTGTGCCAACCTTTGTATGTTTATAAAGTTCTCATATTTTTTTTTAATGTATGCAAATACTTGTAAACAAATATTTGATTTTACACATTACAATATTGAGATACCCATTACTCTATTGAGATACAATTAATTCTAACTTTCTCATAATTAATTCATCTATTATTTTTTGGCCAATTTAAATGCATTAATGATAGATATTACAATTTATTTTACAATATTCAATAAGAGCAGATGATAGCACATTATTATGAAGAAGGAATCTGGTCGTGTCCATGCTTGAACCCATGCCCTCTGGATCAGGAGCCAAGCGTTCTATCTCCTAAACCACCACCTGATCTCGATTCACTTTGTGAAATTCCATACTCTCTCTCCGGTTTCAATCCTGGGATTGGTTTGCAGCAATTTCCTATATTCTTCTCTTCCATTCCTCCCTGTCTTGTGCGGCTCTCTTGAAGTCCGCATATGATGAGCAGCACACGTCCACCAACAGGTCCTCCAGGTACTCTCGGCGTGGGCGTCCCCTAGAGTTTGTCCCCTCCTGACCCTCCATTATGGCATGCAAGTAGCCTTCTTGTCGTATTACATGCCGATTCATCTTGCACGCCTTTCGGACAAGGTCCTGAGCAAGTGCCTTCCTCCTTCGATTCTTTGGAGAACCTCCTCATTTGTAGTGTGGTCTCTCCAGGAGATTCCTAATAGTCTTCTATAGGACCACATCTCAAAAGCCTCTAGTCTCCGTTTATCTCTTTTGGATAGGCACCATGTCTCGCAGCCGTACATCAAGATCAGTTTAATCAGTTTATTTCAGTTTATTTTTTTTTTCTCAAAAGACATTACAAACATTTTTTATTGTTTAAGGCATCTATTGAGAACAGGTAAAACATAAGGAATATATAATACCAGGAACGCATGAGAGATGGTTCGACATTAGGATACTCTATACATAGGTCTTGATGAGGAGTTTTCTCAGTTATAGGTCTATATTATTCGATTATATTATTATTCCATACTAATTTAGTAATAATCAAAATGCTATTTAAATTAACGAAACCCGGCGAAATTCTGGAAACCAAATTAGCCTTTAGGATCCAAAATTTCATAAATTTTCTAGTTAAAAAAGTGTACAATCATAAACGAAATATTTAAAAACTGATTACATTTGATTGCAGGTGTGGTTTATTTAAATTTCTCGCTCAAACATAAATTAAAAATTTTGTTAGTAGTATCTCAATAAATTAACTTTGCCTAGTGTTAGCGCTGTCCTTTTTTAAAGTTAAAACACATAAACATGTGGAGTACAAGGTGATTGCCGTAATAAATAAAAATCAATTTAAATCCGCTCGTGCTTGTTTATGTTGTCACTAGTCGTAAATAAGTGTAGCCGTTTCAAATTACCCGATGTCTTATTAATTTATTAATATTTATGTAGTGAGTTGCCTTATCACCTGACTTATAGTCAGGAAAAGCGTTCTCCAAAGTTAGTTTATTATTCTTCTGCTTTATTTAGGATTGTGTCCTGTTATTTCTCGGAGCCTGTTCCTGGGATGCAGATGTCCAACTGTCTCGCCATCTTTTGGGTGGTCTTCCTGCAGGTCGATTTCCTGTTGGTACTTTATTTGCGGTTATATTTATTACTCTTTCAGAACATGCTCTTTCCACATGATCTCTCCAGTAGCGTCTTCTCAGTCTTCCCCATCGCACGACATCTTCCACATTGCAGATCTTTCTTATTTCAGAATTTCTTATTCTGTCTCGGAGTGTCGTTCCCGCAACGGATCGGAGAGTCTTCATTTCTGTGATTCTTAGGAGATTTTTGTTCTGATGATGTCAGCTCTCGTTTCAATTCCATATGTCATTATAGGACGTACGCATGTCTTGTAGATTCGAATTTTGTTCTTCTTTAGCTTATTTTTATTTTTCCAAACAGCATTCGTCAAGCAACCAGCCACCAGTTAGTTTATTACCTTTTAGAATATATTAGTACAGTTTTGACAGACGGCAAACGAAATAATAAAGAAAAGAATTTAGCAGTTAAAAAAAAGAAATGTACTGCGAAAACACAAGCCGCTTTATGGTTACCTTTATGGTTCTTTTAGTGGGTGCTTAACTCGAGAAATTCTTCGTAGCTTTTAGGGATTTCTCAATATGACAGGTATGCACGGCTCCGGAGTTTAAGTCTTTCTGATCCAAACACTCGGGAGTCCTCAGGATTCGTCTCGCGCCGTTATTATGGGCTGAGTGCATTCTACGTTATACTCAAGCTTTTGAAAGGTCGAAAAATAAATATTAACAGTTAGCACACACATGTATGTACATATATTGTACTTAATAATATTTTTATTGAAATAATCAAGTAAATCAAAAAAATTACGCAATTCATTTCTGTATATTTTAAATAATGTGCACCGTTCAATATATCGTACAAAAATAATATTTTTTATTATTATTTATTAGCTAGAATGTGTAGATTTTACAATTACATAGATTGTGAACATATTGCCATATAAAAATATCATGTTGACATGAAGCACGTTAAGCAGCGTTGTTGATAAAAATAATTATTTCCCGACTAACTACATACCAGGCCACGATTATTTAGAAATTTCGGGGGATTTTGTAAGTCGATTTTAAAAAGCGATTTTCCATAAAATACAATGGGTAACACACTTAATAAAGTCATAAAAGAAATATAATTGCACACTGAAGTACCTAACTGTAAATGAAAATTTTCAGCAATCTGATTATCAGGAATATAATCACTCACATAACAATCTATATGCAGCCCGTATACCCAGTTTTTAAATTCTTTAATCTAATATAGAAAATTTTGTATGTTACAAATCATCTTTATATATACAAACTTTTTAAATGTGTATGCAATACATACTTCGTATTTTGAAGTTTGTTATTCGATTACACTTCTGTGTGATTCTAATTTTTGGTTGGATAAATTTTTAGCTCTTTAACATCATACATAAATTTTTGATATTACAAATTATATTTATAAATACAAGCCTTTTAAATGGTAAAACATAATTCCGTTTCCTCGACAATAGAATGTAAATGTGTATGCATTACACACTTCGTGTTTTGATATTCCATTGCACTACTGTTTGATTGGATTTTTTAAACCGTTCGGCCTTCATAATTCGTTCATTCCTACAACTCACAACAACCAGAATTGGTGTACCGGTGTCAAACAATGGCGTGTATTCCTTTCGTGTACCGTGTTTACAGACTGTCCAACTCCACGTGAGTCCATGCGATTCCACTTGTCATATTAGGAACTGATTTCATTAAGTCCAATTCACACACAAGTCCCGGCGGAGTTCTTACTATGCACGGCGTGGAAGACTTTTTATTATTTATGCAAATTGTCTCATGAAACTCGGCGTCCTTTAATCCTACTGCACTCCTCTCCCTAATGCCCATGAGAAACAAATTTTTATTACGAACCGCTTAAGTTGTGGTCGGGCGTCCGGCAGAGTGGCCGTACTCTGCTGGACGCAGTCCGTTCCCATTGGTATTCCGCTCATACGGCACGTTGATGGTTGGTTTATTGAGAGGCGATATATGATGACTTCGGAGGGGAATATTTTAGTTATTGAAACAGTATTTTGTATCCGACATCCATTGAATCAATAATGCATTCATGAATGTTCTCCCAGTGTATTTATACGCAGCTTATTTTTACGGTTTAAAAATAACCCAATGTACTCTCACACTCTATCGACTAACGCAAGTTATCAATGAACAATCCTCTGTTATAATATTGCAAACATGTATTTCGATTATTTAAATATAATGTTTCTTGGCATAAAATTCTCACATAGGTACGAACAATGATATGTGATTCGTATAAAATATTTTGATTGCTTTTTATTAAAAACAATAGTTATCCCGAATTAACAAAGTTTTAAATGTATTAAACTCTTTTTATTACAAATTCCGCTTTCTAGAAGTTTTATTATATTTTATGGGAATGACATGTTTCACCTTTCAAAGGCATTATCAAAAGAAACAATCAATATTTTCATTCCACTTTTGAGCATATTTTTCTCGACTTGTTTAAATGTTTTAATACCTTTATCATCGGGAAAACGATATAAACTTTCGATGATGAAGATATACTCGTATGACATTCGAAATATATCAACTTTGTACTTTAAAGTGGAATAAAAAATGTTTTAATTCATAGAAATACGTCATTGTCGAATTCCACGATGTAAAATAACTTGAAAATCATAGTCTCCCAAAACCTGTTAATCACAGACTCAGTTAAAATGAACAGAATGACTTTTTTTTAGTATTTTTTTTTATTAAATAAGACTTTTAAGAAAAACTTTTTTTTTTTGTAAACAAGCAAAGCATCTAATTTACAATAGTAATAAATAACAAAAATACGTATTAAATAAGATTAGAAACCTCACCTATATAGAAGTTTATATCATTGTTCAAGATTCTTCAAATCTTCGAGTTCAAGTTTTCCTCGATCTTCCTCTATTTCCTGTTCCGTTCGCAAATGTAAAGTATAATTTATTTACCATTCATTCATACTGTGTCTAATGCATCTAAGTCACGTCTAATTCACTTCTTGCATTTGATAATTTTCTAATAAAAAAGCTTCATTTCTATGAAGCATACCAAGTTCATAACACTGGCAGTACAACTGTCACGCACCAACTAGATCATTATTTTAGAGATAATGTTAAGATGGGTTAAAAGGATGCCCTCATACTTGCATATTTAACACGGGGAGTTAGGCACAAGACGAGGCGAGCGGGCCAGCATCCGGGTCCGGCCGGCGACTAGTTCATCCAAAATGCAGCGGTCATCGCGTTTCGCATTAGGCGGCGCCACGGCCCAGAATCCCAAGCAGCCGCCGCCCTACCCAGCCTCCCGATGCAGTAATATGTTCCAGAGAAGTGCCCGCTTTTTATTTGTGATAAATGATGCGAATATGAATGATGGCGGGGGCGCAGGGCGAGTTTATTTTTAACGATTACCCCCGGATAATGGGCCCCGATCGCTTATGCTAAAGGCAAGGGTAGCGTATTTCACGTCGCGATAACTCCTGAACCGTGAATCTGAAACGTTCCGAAAAAAGGTCCTGAATTTTAAAAACAATGACCTCCGAGATTCTGTCTCTTTCTTCGGGTTTTTTTACAGGGCCATTCAATAAATTTAAAAAATAATTTCAGCAGCATTCACTTTGAAACAGTTTGAAAAGAGTTTTTGATAAACTGATACATTAAATATGAAGATTTCCTTTTTCAGAATGTTTAAGAACATTTTACCACTATTCTCAGTTTATTGATCTTAACATGGTTCCATAGTACTGACTAGTTTACCTTATTTATCGATACAACGATATTCTATGATTTACTTCATAAACTAGAACAATGTAAACTATTCGAATTGAAAAAATCACAAAACCCGTAAAGTATCGTAATTCTTCAAAATACATTACAGTTTTTATTGAAAACTACTTAACTTTTATAAATGTTGAATGAAGTAAGCTTTAATCGAAATTATAACGATAGCGTTAGTTAAAAACTATTTGCTTAATGATTAAATTAATAAAGTTTTTCTTAAAATTTTATTTGCTTTTAAAAATGTCTCATTTCCAATGATATCTTAAAGAACTTTATATCTGTAATAATTTGAATAACAAAGTTTTATTTAAAATAAACGAAATGTCTCTAAATTTACGGGAACACCACATGAACCAAGCTAAATTTTCAAAATCAGAACTAAAACACCCCCGCGTCTCCCGTGGGGGCGTAAAGAGAAGGAATGAGTGCCGCATCGGTTAAAATGTGGCAGTCCATTCTTTCTGCCTACCCCTTCGGGGCGACAGCGTGATGGTTAGTTAATTAGTTTGTTTTAAGTTTTACTAAAAATAAGTAAGTGTTTTTTATAAGCATCTCCTTGGTGTCGATATTCTAAAGCACGTTATAACTATTTAAAAAAATCTATTTCATTAGTAATATATTAAATACATCTAAATATGTAAGCTAAGCTTGTTTTTTGAAATATTTTCAGACCTGCCACTTTCAATTCGATTTATTTTGTACATAGTACATCCAATTTTGAAGCGAGCCGTTTTTAACACCGCCGTTTGCATATTCGTTTGAAATTTTCGTTCGATTTTTTTAAATGTCACACCTCTCCCCGGGGCACCGTGGCGGCTGTCATAGACAACACGCAGTATTGTGGCGGTGCCGTTATTTTTCGATAATTTTTTAACATTATTTCGCACTCAATTCTCCCGCCGCGGCGCTGCAGCGCGTCATATCGGAATAAAATGCCCAGCCACTGGCGGTGAAAGGGAAAATACAGGTGGCTAGGTACGCCGTATGTGGGTGGCGCGCTCGACACCTACCCAGCCGGAACTCTACTAGTATCGCACCATACCCCATTGTTTCACAATAGGTACCTACGCTTATCACCGAAATGTTATATGTAGATTCAAGAAGCTTTTTATTTTAACGAATAATTTATAACTTATATTTATAATCCTCTTCTTCTTTCCGTGTTCTGTCAGGTCTCTCCAACGTTGACTATCACTCTTGAGTAGGCCTCCCTGTCCTGGGCAGCTAGGAACAGCCCCCCCACGGTCCTCAGCCCCGTCTACTCTCGGATGTTCCTGAGCCAGGAAACCCGCCTTCTCCCAACATCTCGTCGACCCTCAATCTTACCCTCCAAGATCAGATGTAACAGTGCGTACTTTTCGCCTCTCAGAACATGGCCCAAGTAGGACACCTTACTGACTTTGATGTTGCTCAGCAACTCTCTGTCAACTCTGGCTCTATGGAGAACGTTTGTGTTGCTGACCATGTCAGTCCAGCAGATGCGTAATATCCTTCGGTGTATCCACATCTCAAAGGCCTCTAATCGGTTCATAACATTGAATTTAAGGGTCCATGACTTAAATCATATTATATTTCTTTACAATCATATTCGATCCAAATTATCGAATATCATAAGCAGTGCCGTTTGATAATTGCCTAGCCAGGTGAATCACCAAAATCCAGTAAAATATAATAAATGTTGTAGGAAATATTAACAAAAAAATTGTTTTTCAGATGTTTTATTTTATTTTTGAGAAAGACCAGTTTTGCCATGTATAATCAAATGTGGTCATTCCCTTAAATACAACAAGGCTTCTAAAAAACAGATTATTTCATTAATATTGAGTATATAAAGAATTACATCATTTATTTTTTATTGAAAAACTATGTAAAACTAATTAACTAACTAACTAACCATCACGCCGTCCCCCCGAAGGGGTAGGCAGAAATAATGGACTGCCACAATTTTCTTTCCTGACATATTTCTCTCGCTTCCTCAACATTCATACATCGTGTCATGCACGCGCGTCGATTTCTCTGACTCCTCACATGGCCGACATTCAATATTTGATTCATTTGATCGTGCCACGTTTTCCTCGGTCTTCCTCTATTTCTGGTTCCATTTACATCATTAACATATAATTTTTTACCGTTCTTTCTTCATTCATTCTTTCAATATGTCCAAACCATCTTAATGATCCTTTAAGATGTAAAACTACTAGAAAAATAATTCATATGAATGGAAACGACTGTTGTCTTTTCATTTTATTTTATACATGCGATAATGCCTTAGCAAGGTGAGATATGTCATTCCTATAAAATATAATAAATTTTCTGGAAAACAGATGTTTTCATTGATATTTATTGTTTTCCTTCCACCTTTGTTCAAGAAATTATAAATACAATACTTTTCATTTTATTCTCCTCTGCTATGCGTTTTTCATCACTTGTTAAAAATTCTCCTTCCCGGAACAAATGTCCAAACGAATTTCATCCAGGCGGAGGAGTTTATTGTGTAAAATCGGCGCGTCTCTAGGAATAAATCCAATCCCTCCCCCCGCCCCGCTGCCCTGGGGGAGCCCCCTGCACACCGCAAATAGATTACGTGATATCTGCAGAACGGGGGGACAACGAGACCTGAATATCCAAAGCGCACCACGAATTATCCAATGTCTCACTAATGATGTGGTACATGCATCATAAGACGTGGCTGTAAGCCCTGGAGAATTGGCGCCGCAAGAATCACACATTTTCAAAGTGGCTAGTCCATACGTGCCATGCAATGACCACTCACCATTATATTAGAGCAATATCATAACAAGACATACCAATTTATGTTTCAGACTGGTCACCGTTTTCATTTGGCCGTCTATTAATCTCAGATACCATTTTGATTGCAGATTTTGTTAATTAAATTATATTTATTGTTTATTGAATAATGATGTAAAACTCTAGATTAAATTATTAATACGAATGAAAATGTTTGTTTTCTAGAACTTTGTAAGCCAGTATAAAATATTTAAGAATGCCTTAGACAGGCGAAAATGTTACTTGCGTAAATTATAAGAAAACTTTTAGAATGCAGAAGTTTTAATTATTTAAACGAAATGTTAATTGATGGATGTTGATTTCATTTCAACCAAGTAAGTGTATGTTTCATTGTTTGGAGGGAAACGTGAGTTTCATTCTTAAAAACTGGAAAATACCGATCAACCTGAAACGAAAAGTCTATGAAGCCTGCGTTCTGCCAGTTGGTACTCATGGTCTTGAAACTGTAACATTGTCCAAACAAAGTGCCGAGAAACTACTAGTGACCCAAAGAGCCATCTTAGGAATAAGCCTAAGAGACCGAGTCAGAAACGATACGGTGAGAGAAAAAACAAAGGTCACTGACATCATCCACCGGGTGGCGACTCTAAAATGGCAATGGGCAAGTCACATAGCCAGAAGTTCAGATAAAAAATGGACAAAAAGACTGGTGACTTGGAGATCGTGGACGGCAAAGAGAAGTGCTGGGCGACCGCAACTACGGTGGAAGGATAATCTGAACAGACACATCGGAATAACCTGGATGCTGTCTGCACAAGACAGAGTGACATGGAAGCGAATGGAGGAAGCCTTTGTCCAGGAGTGGACGGGAATAGACTGAGAAAGAAGAAGAAGATGTGTATGTTTGTTCAGACAAGTTAATGATATTAAATTATCGATCTTAGTGATCCTGAAGTTTCTGCTTTTGATTTATCGGTTTTATTTATTATATATCATTTCTAGGTATTACGAGTATACAGCATTTACATTGATTAGTATTTAATAATAGAAATCTCCACAAGTTAGTCATCTCTCGACTGATGTAAAAATAACAGATTTCCGATGCTTTACAGTTCTATTGTTTCAACTATAACCGTAACTCATGTTTCCTATCAGCCAGTAAAGGCACTTAATGGCATTCAAATAAATCTTTTTGTCAGCAACATTGCTAATGAGTTAACTCCTACTATTGAGAAACTCAACGCGTAGAACATTCATTCGTAGAAACAAACGTCGATGGGCGTAGTAATAGTAACCACAATCAATGTTTCTGTTAAGAGTCTGTATAACAAACGAACTATTTTTAAATCGTGAAAATTGAAACCGCTGACGAATTAACTAAGTAACAGAGACTCGAAAATTTATAAACATTTTCAGAAGTATTGCCGTGTCAAACATGTTACTATTCTACTTATTTTATCACTACTAAATAGCCGATGGTTCGATCAAATCAGGGAGCTGACTAGTCTCTCTAGCATGATGATGATGATGATTTGTAAAGCGCCATTTTTTTGTGAGAGATTCACTTCAAGGGCGCTCTTCATCCGGAAAGCTTATTTTAAAAATAAAAGTTTTCAGAGAGCTTCTGAACACTCCTTCGCCGTCTTGATTGCGGATATTGTAGCGCAGCCTGTTCCACGCCGTCGGTCCCGCGATGCCAAAAGCGAGATCCGCGAAGTTTGAAGCTCCTTGGCGCCGCGGGACAAGAAGTTTGTGTGTTGCTTCTTCCTTCGAGGATCACAGAGTTGACTGCCGAGGGTTCAGATCTATTAGCTTGCAAAGTTCTGTTTGGTAGTGGGGTGCTTGTCCGTGTAAGGCTTTGTGAACATATTTTGTTTTTTTAATCCTAGTGTAATTATTTTAACAAATCAACCGGTTTTGTAGTTCGGCGGGAGCGAAACCGGTTGGTTCGTCGTTAAAAAACAAATCGTTCGTTAAAAAACAAATAAAGTGGTTTAAAAATAAAATTCAGTACAAGAAAAGGTGTTTTTAAATAATTTTTAACAACGCTACACTATAAAATAAGTCATTTATTCGAAAGTATATGTATTTTTTGGTTTACTCTTACATTATAAGTCAGATTAATAACTAAGCTAGCTAGAAAGTATATAATATATAAACGACGTGAACGGAGCTAACAATAGAGGACGGCCAAGGAAAACGTGGCATCATATACTCGTATGATATCATATATCATATATGAAATATCGGTCACGTGAGGAATCGGAGAAATCGACGTGCGTTCATGACACGATGTATGAATGTAGAGAAATCAACCGAAGTTTGTCAGAACAGAACACTGTGGCGATTATTTCTTTCTGCCTACCCCTCCGGAGAGACGGCGTGATGGTTCGTTAGTTTTCAACCGATAGATTTCAGATCTAAGCTGAAAACCAACCTTCTTCATATTCGTACCCAAATTAAAACCCAACTTGTATTTTTGTTTTATTTGACTTTCGAACTGATCGCGAATATCAGATGCAGCGTTCATAAATATGAATAAATTGATTTTTTCATTGTAGATCAAAAGTACGTCATAATGCGCCCTTGAGGTGATTACAAAAATGGCGCTTTAAATGTTAGCTTATTATTATTATTATTTAGTTAGTCTAATAGCGGATTAAAATAAGCTTCTAAAAATTCATTGTTCCAGGAGATCATAAACTTTGGTAGTACCCGTGATCGAAAGTAATGTATCAATATCAAAGTCGTGCATTCGCCGGCCGTAAAGGTCGCGTGTTGTTGCAAGTCAGCATTAGTTCGGAAAGTGTGTCGCGGGTTGCCTCGTTGCTGTCCCCTCCGCGGTGCAGATTGTTTAAAGTAAATAACCAATCGCGTGATTAATCGACCTGCCGGTCCGCGCTGACGGGAGGCGTTGACCGACCACCGAGATGTCTTCTTTACTTCCACCCGAAGAGATTTTATCTCGAAGCCGCAAATCTCAATGCGCCGCCTCTATAGGCACGACGTACGTAGTAAATCATTTCAAATGACCCGTCTACGTTGGTGTAATTTATTATCTTTTGGCTCTTTAGGTGCGCTAATAGCGTTACATTGCAAACGTCATCTTTAATTATTGAATAATCTCAGAGATCGGGGTGGTGCCCGTGTCGCTCAGGCCTTTGCGAGCTCCGCAGGACGGCGCGGCGCTTCGTAGCCTCGCTATTGTAGGGTCGGCTAACTTACGAGTATCTTGGCCTTTGCGATTTATTACGCGCAACGAATGTGTTATGTTCAACGCTTATTCATTCATAAATTAATCGGATTTAGAAGTGTCAAGAGCAACAAATTGAAACGCAAATTTTCAAATCGATCGTAAAAAAGGGTAACACTGTGTGAGGTATTAGTAGTACAGCGATTGAAACAAGCTCTCGATCATTACTGTTCAATACAATGCGGGTAGTAAAACATTTCTAAGCGAAACGGCAGAGGAACGAATAGGCGCAGGTCGAGGCGCGGCGGCAACAGCCCCGGCGGTCCGGGAAGTAAGTATGTGAGTATGTAGCTCGTGTCATAACTCGGTTATTACTGCATGAAATAAATGATTATTTATTGCAGCCATTTTGTTCGATCATGACCTACACCACGGAACACATATCCAGACCAAGTTGGTATTTTTATTTTTCTACGTCAGCTGATCACATAAATTACAACTTTTACTACCGTCGCAAGTGCTCTATCGCCGTCCAGCTCTCGTGCGGCGGGAGGCGCGTAGGTGCGAAGGGGACAGGCGGCGAAAAGAGGAGTGTAATCGACCAAACGACTGTGAGGTGAACGTAATAATAAAAAAAACGTTGATAGCATCGCGAGATGTCAAAAGTGTAGTAAAAATGATAAACGGGCGGTGGAGGGAAGGGAAGACTCGGCCTACAGGCACTAGCCGCCGCGCGTAGGGCGCAAGCTGCAAGGTGCACTTTCAGCGCAATTTGTCTTAATGCGAGACAATCGCTGACATTCCGTAGGTATATAAAAATTTCGTTTCAAAATAATCGCATTTCTTTTTTTTTTTTTTTTAATTAAGAAACAATTCAAAAATATGTATATACGCATATTGGCCATGTTTATTCCTGAATCAGAATAAATCAAACCATAGCTCATAAATTACATTACTCAACTTTTGTAATAATAAATAATAAGAATGTTAATTTTCACATATTTAAAAATTTCAAAAAATAGTGTTTTTCCACTTTCATGCGTGGAAAAACCTTGATTGCAGAGAGCTTTGCTCCTGATCCAGGGGGCTTGTGTTCAATCCTGGACATGACCAGATTCCTTCTTCACAATAATGAGCTATTTTCTACTCATCTTGAAGTTTATAAAATAAAATTCTAATATCACTGATTAAAATCCTTGGTGTTAGTATATTTTTGTTTCAGTAAGCTTCGATTGTTTCTTTAATAATTTTTCAAATATTATTATTTTCAATGTTAATAAATTATCTTTCTCCAATGCATACGAGTAATTGCATAAAATTTTCTCTTTCGGTATTTTGAATGCGTTGAAATTCGAATGGTATTCAATATAGGTGTCATTATAATTTCTTTGACATTTCTTAACCCTTACAACTCTGTGGGCCAGACATTGTGGCCCACAGAGTTCTAGTTGCCAGCTCTGTGGGCCACACGTAGTGGCCGAGCGCGGGTATAAGTTTACTCGACGATTTCTCTAGTATGCAAATATATTTTTTTATTTTTTTTTTGCCACAAATACACTTAAATAACATAAAATTCTGGATATACTAACATTTCTTCGTTTAAATTTACCATTAAATGGATATACTCGTTAAAAAAAAAGATGCATCATTTTAGCTGATTAAACATTTGTCATACAGTAATGTTTTTTGGGACGGTCTGTCGCTACCCTGCATTTATGAGGGTTTCTGCAAGGCCACACCCACTTGTTGTGACTATTTTTTATAGTTTTGTGGAATTATTATATTTCTTAATTTTGCGATATTGAAAGTAATAGAAAAAGCAATGTACACATTTCTAAATAACTACCTAACCACCATGCAGAACCAAACTAGCCCTTTTCTTGTCTTGAATATAATTTTCCAGGCATTTTAACTAAAATGTCATACATTAATGTTGTCAATTAAAATTTCTTCGTAGAAGTTCATTGTAAATACGAAAACACAATAATGTGTGATATATAATTTTTCTTATATTGTATATTTAGTTAACATAAATCCACAGTTCTCAATCCAATATGTTTTACGAAAACGTATTTCAAATAAATACACAATGTGCTGGGTAACCAACATTCTTTATTTAAATTGCCGGAAAGTTCGATTTTTTCTTGGAATTAATTATCCACCATTTTAGCTGATAGAATAAATATCATATTTTATTATTATTGGCACAGTCAGAATCAACACAATCTGCTGGGTAAACCATTATTCTTTATTTCAATTGCCGGTTAGTTAATTTTTTTTAATATTATTGGGACAGTTAGTTGTTGTCCTGCACTTGTGACGGTTCTCCGAGGCTACTTCTACATTTTGCGACTATATATATTTTCTTTTGATTATCTTACTTAATTTTGCGATATTTCTCTCAGTAGTTGACAATAATAGAAATAGTCATTTTCTTATTTATAATTATAGTGAACTAACTGCAATGGAAAACAACGAAAATTTTACTTCAAAGTTCAGTAATAATAACGAATGTGATATTATCGATAACAGAGATGATGAGGACCTTTTTACATTTGATAATGTTAATTGCAATGACAGCGATAAAAGTGATAGTTTTTTTGTGGACATGGACGTCGGTGATAATTCAAGTGTTACCGATAGTGGAAGTGATATTATACCGACCAAAAAAAGGAGATTTATATATTTTAGCGAAGACAGTGATGATGAAAATATTGAAGAACTGATTCCGCAATAACCTTCAACATCCATCAATCCTACGTCAGTAGGATTTTCTAATTCAGAAAAAGTTAGCATTTAATGTCTAGTAATACATCAGAAGGACAAATAAAATGTTCTATTGGAAATAGAACAGTTGGACCGAATACCCCCACAAACTGATCGGAGCCTATCGATTACTTTACGCTATTTTTTTACAAATATACTCATTAGTAAAATCGTCGATGAAACAATTAAATTTGCAAATGCCAAAATAAGAAAAAAATAACGCTACAAAAAGTTCCTCAGTCGTCCTCGGCTTCTTTTCCTACTCACGCTGCTTGTATACAACCTTTTAACCATTCTACTCTCATCTATTCGTTCCATATGTCCAAACCATATCAGGGATCCTTTTTTAATTGTATTCATGAAGCAGTCATCTGCCTTACATTTGTTTCCGGTTAGTTAATTTTTTTATTAATATTATGGGGACAGTAAGTTGTTGTCCTACACTTGTGACAAGACTCAATTTTTTAAATACCGTGTAGAATGTTTGCAAAGCATATTACCTATTTTATGACTTGTGGGCTGTTCTTGCTTTTGTTTCCTGACCGAGGGACGAATTTGTCAATGAACTAACCAATGCAAAACAATAAACGACATGGCTCTAGCCAATTAAATGTTTACAATTCCAGGTAGTCGTTAGTTAGCCGAGACCCTTTAGACGAAGGCGTTAATTTGTTGCTATACTGTACAAGATAATTAGAAAGCAACTTCTTCAAGAATTTACATCTAAATATTAGTATATATTACCTATATAGTACACAATTATTGATATGCAAAATAATAAATTATCAAAATAAAATATATTGAAGAGTCACTAATTATTTTCTGTTACTTTACGTGTGATTTAGCAAGCATATTTTGAGAAATTTACCAAAAATTTTATGGTCATACTAATTATCGAACAGAGTGTCCCAAAAATAGCAGACCAATTTTATTATTTTTAATTAAAAATATACGTTTTGTTTTCCATTAAATCGTATACTTAATCCATGCACGTGGAAGTTTATCACTTGTTTAACTAATTTTAATTTTTTATTTTATAAATACGTAAAAAAAAAAATTCAGAGTAGCTGGTCAGTCATGAGAAAAAATGGCCAGAGTGCAAAAGGTTAAGCCAACTCGTAAGAATTTTTAACCCACCAGTTCTTCCGAATCGGTCGCTAACCGATCATCAATTTTTTTTATTGACAACTGATGACTTTTGCAAGTGACTTTTATGGTACGTTATTTGAGGAAAATGGGTCCCCATTATATATTCCTGTCAAAACTGCATTACGAGATTCCGAAATACTAATTACGGAAAAATTCAGCGTACATTAGCTTATATTATAATATAATTTTATTTAATGGTTTATATAGTGTTATGCATGTCTAATTAAGATTTCAACTGTTTTTAACGAGTCATTCAAGCAATACCTGATTTACTAACTTACCATGACGTTAGTCTTGGAAGGATTGGCTAAAATGACAGATTACTACACTTTTCTATGTTAACATACTATATTCTAGACTTATTATCATTCATTTAGCCTATCATACACATGTCTTGATATTTAAAATTTCAAATTTGGTCAAATTTTTAAATCCCCTATCGTCCTCGATTTGGTGTTGCATTCACATCCCTCCATTTAGCTATTATTAATGTATTTCGTTCAATGTCTCTTTACCATCTACGTTACCGTTTGTCATTTTTGCTGCATTCTATGCTTATAGCGGAATTCGGCATTCTATCTTACAATGACTTACACTCGTTTGTCTGGAAGATATTAACTCTAGCCTGTCTCGTGCTTTACTTTCTTTCATAAGGATCATAATAATATCTATGAGAATGGCCATTTTAGCTTTTTAAGAAAGAACTGTTTACTTTTAACACACAATTCACTCTGATTTGATATACGTTATTGCCAAAACATTCCATGTTTCCCGGTTCACATTTCCTCTATAATATTTTAAAGAATAGATATAGCTGAATTGTAAGGACGTTTTTGTGAATGTGTGTGTGTATGTGTGTGTATATCTGTGTCCCCCCTACCCCCTGCCCAGCCGACGTCTGCTAGTGACAGCTTAATGCCGTCTCACTTAATCATCCCTGTTTCCTTTTTGCCGTCAAGTCTCCTGTCCCTCTTGCACCTTCGTCCTTCGATACAATATTTTTATTTGTGGGTACCTTTTCTCTCTTCTGCAATCTTGATATATTTATTTTTTTACTATTTTTACTACGGACCCCGTGTTATGGATTTTTCACTTTACTTGCGTCAACAACAAACTTGTGATACCAAACAAAGACATTGCTTTATTGCGTATCGATTTTAGGTCAATGAACTCCTTAGTGACTATGTACAGTAATTAAGTTTGATACTATTAATACCCAGGTAAGAAGTTATGCATCTTAATTTCATAAAAAAACAAACCATCACGCCGTTTCCCCGCAAGGGTAGGCAGAGAGAATGGACCGCCACACTACTCTATCCTGGCAAACCTCTCTAGTTTCCTCCACATTCATACAACGAGTCATACACGCACGTCGATTCCTCCGACTTCTAACATGATAAACCTTTAAAATTTGATTAATTTGGTCATGCCATGTTTTCCTCGGTCTGCCTCGTACCTTCGTACCCCATTTACATTATTAACGTATACTTTCTTAACCATTCTTTCTCCATCCATGCGTTCCATATGTCCGAACCAACGCAGCGATCCTTTCTTAATTTGGTTGTTTTCTTTTCGTTTTCTTTCTATATTCCTTTCTTATATCAGCATTTGAGATTCTGTCGTATATCGTTCTACCACACATACGTCTTAGGGACCTCATCTCTACCGCATTTATTCTGCTCTCATCCTTCTTCTGCCAGATCCATGCTTCGCTTCCATACATTAGGGTTGGGACCAGAACTCCATTGTGAACGGCCGTTTTCGCTTTCATTGATAAATCCTTTTCATTATTTTATAATTATTTATTGTATATCCAACAGCAATATTTTGTAAAACAATCACCGGTAAACGATTAAACAGTGCGTCATCTAATTCTTAATCTAAATGAAAGCTTCTAAAGGCAGGATAAAATGTAATGATATTATATTAAAATGTTACCAGTAATCACGGGAATTCAATTTAAACGCGTTTCAAAGTCTCCATATAATATGAGAATTTCCTTTCTACGGTGGTTTTCCGATGGGCGGCGCATATGCCAGGAGGGCAGAACTACGGAACGGATGCCAGTGCACTTAAACAATAAAGCATTACTTAACCATTCCGCTCCATTTTGACGTCTTCCTAACAGGCCCATTAGCAAAACGTTTCATCTAAATGCGATTGTTTCCGAACCCTGATAACAGGATTCTTCGTTCCTTGCGAAAACTGTCACGATTTTATTTTCTACACGTTTCCTTTCTCGGGACCCATCTTACTGCAGGGAGAATATTTTGCCTATTAGTGCATTTTAACATCAAGCTTACATTTCAACAAGAAATATTTTATTTTCTCATATTTTCTTACTTTGTTAATTAATTATCCCCATTGTAGAAACCACACAAGTATTGCCCATAACACGCACAATATTACTATTATACTAAAAACTATAGTATGCAAGTAATTTACAATTTACATTTTAAACGCAAAATTAAATCACACTTAAAGTCTAGTCGGAATAATTATCATTTATTTCTTTTTTGAAACCATTAATACAGAATACATAAATATGTACGAGTATGTACCTTCGTCCAGTTTATGCTTATTTCCGGGTCATGGTCCAATGATTATAACGTCTTAATCATTATCAAAGTCGTGGGTTCGACTTTCCATCCATCATACAAGTGCTTCAAAACATTAATATGTGACTGCAATATAATTTTTTTTTAATGTTGTTTCAACACATTCATATATTTTACGAGTATATTACATTAACAGAGGAAGGAGTCGGAAAACTTGGCGTGGGTGCATTTGAAGTATGTCAAAATATAAGGGTGTGGCCGGTTTATTATTATTGTCTACCCCGTACGTGAAAGGGTGTTAAATATAAAGATACATTTAATTAGTTAGAACTTCAACGTGACGCAATATACCTTGCAAACAACGATGTCTTCTGCGATGGATAGATCCTGTCCTAGACTCTTTAGCATCCTTTCCTGCAGCATCTTCAGGGTGAAGTTTGAACTTCAATCACTTTGTACCTTCGCACAGTTCTTTGTTTTACCAGCACAGTTATGGGCAATTAATTCGAATGAAAACACATGTTAAATCATTTGATAATACCTTAAAATGGCGAAACAAGTCATTCCATAAAATATAATACAACTTCTAGAAAACAGACGTTTTCTTCTTCTTCTTCTTCTTCCTTGTTGTAGACCTATGTGGTCTGTTCTCCAGAGTATTGCTCCTCCTGTGAGGTAGACTCCCAGTACTTCCATATTTTAGGAGGTCTTCCACGAGGACAAGTCCCATGAAGCTGATTATGCAACGCAATATAGGGCAGTCTGGTATTTTATACCAATTGGGACCAAAACCACATTTTTGATACTTGAGAACTTGTAATGAATGATTATTTCCACTCAATTCATAAAAGCAAGCCTGTAGATAAATCATAATTCTGAGTGTACTTAATGATACGTCTAGTAATAGAGTCATAGCTCTAAATCACACCTAATCATGCGTGTACAGACCGTTGCAGTCTAAATTACGAATTAGTATTCCAGTTTCGTCCCGAATCGCCAGTTTTGCACTCCCAATTACTTTATTAAGGTAATTTACATTCGTTCTTTTCTCTCACGCGGTCCCATCAGCAACGCGGCAATGTTAACGATTAATTTATTGAAATCGTCCTTAGCGTCCGACACCAGCACACATTATTAAATTAAATGACACGCCAAGCAATAAATTATTAGAAACGGGCATCTCGAGTTGCGTACCTGCTCCACGGACAAGTATTGGTATGCCTTATTTTACCTTGATGTCTCTACATACATAAACATGTGCGTGTGTGCATGAAACAGTGGTGGTATGTAATATTTTTTAAACCTCATCAATACAAGATAAAATTATATTAGAAAATATACACGCAGATAATTTTTTTACATATTTTCGGAAGGTGGGGGAGTTGTTTCGGCTAGCGCAGGACAGAGAGACCTACACCAGAGTGATCGGGAGACCTACACCACTTTGAGAAGAATATACATATGTATCTGAAAATAATTTACTTATGGAAACAGGATAAAATAAAGATTTATTATTAATAACCAAAAACCCATATGTTATCAAGAAAGACTACGGGAATATTTTGAATACAAGAAAGCGATAGAGGAATACTTCTTTGAATCTTGTTCTGATTCGGAATCTAATTTTAAAATTTGTTCTGATTATGTTTGTATGACAGAAGTGTATGAAACAAAAGGAGAACAATTTGGTAACAAGGAGAAAAAAATATTTACATTAAAAGTTAAAAATTATTACTGATTATGATTGTACAGTGAACCAATTTTTTAAAGGGTAGAAAATCTTTACTTCCGAGAATATTTAACGGGTTGCCACTTGTTCATAATTTCTCTCATATTTAGAGAACACATTGCCTTCCTAATGTTGTGTTTGAAAAATTGCCTGAATTAAATGGTATAACACTTAATTAAACACTTTTTGTTCTTGGTATACAACCACTTTATTTGTGAGGATGACGGCCTACCGGTTTCGCTCTATGCGAGCTTCTTCAGGGCTTTACACGTACAGTATGTGTAAAGCCCTGAGGAAGCTCACATAGAGTGAAACCTGTAGGCCCTCATCCTCACGAATAAAGTGGTTTTGTACCAAGTACAAAAAGTGTTTAAACTAACTAACTAACCATCACGCCGTCTCCCCGGAGGGGTAGGCAGAAAGAATGGAACGCCACACTGTTCTGTCCTGACATACGTCTCTCGCTTCCTCTACATACATACATCTTGTCATGCACGCACGTCGATTTTTCCGACTCCTCACGTGACCGACATTCAATATTTGATTGATTTGATCGTGCCACGTTTTCCTCGGCCTTCCTCTATTTCTAGCTCCGTTCACGCCGTTTACATATAACTTCTTTACCATTCTGTCTTCACTCATTCTTTCCATGTGTCCAAACCATCTTAATGACCCTTTCCTTATTTTGTTCATAACACTTTCATTCGCACCACATTCACTTCTTATACTTGCATTTGTCACTCTATCATAAACAGATTTGCCACACATTCGTCTTAGAGATCTCATTTCTACTGCATTTATTTTAGTGTTTAATTAATTGTTAAATATGTCCAACCACAAAGTAATGGCGTCTTATCAAAGTTTAACTGGTATAGTTTATTATACTGTCCACTGAATCGTTTCATTTCTATTATATTTAAAATAATATATGATTTTAAATTAAACATACTTTTTTCTTTGTGATAATTAATAAACTAATATAATTGGAAGAAAGAGACATATTTAAAATATTAATATTAGATTTTTGCTAACTTTAAATAAAAAAACAAATATTTATAAAATGATACGGACATAATCGGCGAACTCGAAGATTATTATAGTGTCGTCTTTGTCGCACGATGCGCTAAAAGGACAAATTTTAAAAAGCAACGGAATATGTGTATGAATGATAAAGCCGAAGTTAGCCGATCACGGCCGACAGCCTCTTTCTTAAGCCCGATGTGTATAATAATTCTGTAGATAGATATACTGAAGTTGCCGGAGCGTATCCCCACACGTAATCCTGTAATGCGGCTCACTCGAGTCAATGTCCTTTTTTCATGCAAATTTTGAACGATTCCAACGGATTATCGAAGAATTTATTTCGAGTTTGCTGGAAACTTCGATTAAATTGGTCGCTGCTGGGTTAATGCAGCTGCAGGCCTCTGCGTGTACCTCGTTTTAATAAGATTCCATACAATTTCGTACATAAATTGCATTAGCTATAATGATTCGTTTGAATATAAATGTGTGTTTAAAATAATAATATTATTATGCATTCATGTAAAAGAACTTGTTTCTATAAATTTTATATGTATACATATTTATATGAAATATACCATTTGTGTTACTTACACTAATTGGAAACAATTTTTTTTAATGAAATATTATACGTGCAAAGGTACATATATTTTACAGGGTGTTGCAGAATCCATTAATAGTTATACTTATTACGAGATATGCTATTTTGTGTATTTACTATTGCAGTTTATTGCAGATTAATGAATATAAAAAAATGTTAAAAGCAAAATTATAAAACATTAATATTTTTTGTCGTTTTTGCAAACAATTTGAAGCATAGACACATGTGAAATTATATGTTACTGATTTTATTTAGTAATTTTTTGCCCATATAAATGGAGCTTAGATAATTTCAACGTGGTCACACAAAGTCAGCATTAAAAAAAATATTGATTTTTTGCAAATTATTACACAGTTCTTTTAAAAATCCTTTATAGATTAGAAATAAAAACAGAAAATAGGATCACCGTAAAATAGAAGAAATTTAAACTATTTGTGTGACCACATAGCAATGTTTTTATTTTGACATATCCTCATATTCTACATATCCCTCATTAATGCAAATACCCCATTATGATGGTAACGTTAGATTATTATATGTTAAATTTATTTTTTTTTAAATTACACACAAATGAGACATGACAAACGAAATACATTTAGGCGACCTGTTTGGACACAAAACGGTAAACAAAAATACAAAATTGTTATGAAAGCAAGTAATAACATGATATATTCAAAACATAACTCATTTCGACCAAAATTTCAGTTAAGACGTTATGGCTCTCGAGTACAGAAAAAAAACTGTTTAACACACTGATATCAATTACGCCTTAAATCAAACAAAACTACTCTATTAATGACACTCGCTCTTTTATGGCACATCAATGTCTTTTTTTGCAGAGCGATAAATTTGAATCCATTCATAATTCTCGGAAAACAAACGAGTCCCAGGCCTCAATCAATTTTTTAACACCGTGTTTTGGTGTTCAACTTTCGAGCACGTACGTGCTATGTACGTACAAGGAAACCTATAAAACTCTACACGATATGCCTCATCTGCATGCCTGACACGGCTCATATCTCAATTCCGCAACTCCAAGATGCTACATAGCCTTTGGTTTTTCTATAATATCTCGGGGTATTATTATACACGTCATTCGATAATGATATCTTCACTATACACATACGCATAGCGCAATTATGCAGATGGTTATCTTCGACAGCGTCAGCACAGACTGTTTTATCTCCCAGCATGCAGAACCAACCTGCCTCTGGTGATGCCGGTGGGGAGAGCAATCAAACTGCTGAACATGATCGCTTCGGAGATCGACGTGTTTCATATTCATGAAAGTACGTTCAGAAGATAAATACCCTTGACTTTGGAGAGTATCTTGTATTCCTAATCTCGAACCATCTCTCATGCGTTCCTGGTATTATATTTTTTATGTTTTACCTGTTCTCAATAGATGCCATAAACAATAATTATTGTTATTAATATCTTTTGAGAAAATAAACTGATTTGATTTGATTTGAATTATTCGCTTAATGCTTTCATTCTTATTTATTTACTTCAACCATTTAGTTTACTTTTAAAAACTATCACTAAGGATATAATTCAATTGTATTTCATACGCTTTAGGCGATTCTATGATGTATTAATATACTGAATTTTTATGTTTGGAGTTTACTTTCCTCGACATATTTCGAAGGTTTTACACCTTCATCATCGGAAGAATGATATAAAAGATAAAAGTAGTTTTCACATAAAATATTTTTATTATTATCTGTTTTTGTTTTAAAAAAATATCAATAATAGAGAGTAAGATTTTTGAAACTTTTTATACTTTTAAATTAAGTACGTTGGTGCTGTATGTATTATTTCCTGGACAGAAAAATTCCGTTAACGAGTTTTTATGGATAATACAATACTATATACCTGTACTCGTACGTGTATTTCACGAAACATGAGATTTTTTAAAAATAAAAATGGCGATGACATTCAACATAAAAAAATTTAGTTTTATGATAATATCAGTAAATATCATAGTATAATAGTAATATCTTCAGTAGATAAACACTTATTTTAGCTGAAATACCACGATTCTGTATCATTATAAAATGATTTGATTTTGAATTTAACATTTATTATATTGTCGCGACAGTCGAGTTGTTCGTACACCAACGATGCCATCATAATTAGGCAAAACAGATATCGCGACAATCTCATAAAAATAAAAATATAATTTTGATAAGAATAATAACCGCATTTCACAATTAAAACATTTAATAAAATCTGATACGTTTTCAACTCAATTATAGTATATATCTAAGCTGAAACCCCATATTATTCATAGTTCATATCCAAATTAAAGGCCAACTTGCATATTGGTTTTATATCACCTTTTGCGTTCATATTTAGATATATAATACGTGATAATCCACCCTTGAGGAACAATTACAAAAACGACGCTTTAATAATTAGTATATTATTATTATTATTTTATTATTAGTATGTCATAAATTACTGGATAACGTAGCGTAAATAATAAACAGACAGTACGTACCGGCAATACGAATCATAGATAATTGAATACAAGAGACGACGGTAGGAACCTAATGTTTGTCCAAATGAGAGATAGTATTCCCCGATAAAAGGTCCAGCTGGGAGACTAGAATCCATAATGCCCGCGAGCTCTTTAATCGATTAATGTGATCAAATTAATGGCGCCATATGGAAGGGTCATCGTCGGCTGTCGTTGGAATTAAGCGCGAATTCTTCCGTGCTCACATTTAGTGAATAATTTTATTTAATATTTAAACAGTCGACACGCCGATCGGGCCGCCATTAAGTGTGGCAATTATCCGCGGATTCTTGCAATAAACAAGCGAGTGGGTCCTTTGAAATGGCCGGATCGCTGATTCTCCGGTCGCATTGACGAGCCAATAATTTATTCACGCGGCGTAATGCGATATAAGTTTACTATAGATCAATTTTAAACACTCATTTACATACTGTTAACTTACTGTCCGCTTTATGTGACCCTTGGTAAATATTTTACTGATTGATGATTTTTATGTGCGATCGATTATTTCGCTTATAATGAAGGAATATTTTTTAGACAGAAACATCAAATAAAAGCTTCATATTAAAAGTTGAGACAACACTTTCATTCAGTCTTAGAAAAAAGTGATATTTATTTTAAATCTGGAAAAAATTCTTTCCAAACAATAATGTATTTCAAATTATAGTTTTTTTCTTGAACATTGACATAAGATTTCATATTGAGCGGTCAAGATTTATGAAAACGTTAATTTGGTTGAAGTTATATTTTATTTCATTGGATTGACATATTTGCCTTGGCATTATCATGTCTGTAATAATCCTTCTTAAGGGGTAGCCTAAAAATACCTCATGAAACCTTATTAAGTTGTGGTCCCTTTCCCAAACAGTAACAAGTGTTATAGCAAGGCGAAACATGTCACTTCTATGAAGTTGGATGCTTATTTTTGTCTACGCATGGGAATACAATAGAACTATTGTACATTTAAAAGTATACACTGGATTTTAATTTCAACGGTTGGTTTTTTTCACCCGTGCATAATAATTATATATCACGATAAAGAGATTTCTTAAAATAAAACAAGTACAGTTTGGAAAACGAAAAACCTTCATTACATGATCATAAAATCAAATAAAATCAAATCAAATCAGTTAATTAACTCAAAAGACATTACAAACAGGAAAATGTTTAAGGCATCTATTGAGTACAGGTAAAATATTATAAAAATACAACATAGTACTAGGAACGCATTAGAGATAGTTCGAAATTAGGAAGACAAGATACTTTCTTAAGTCAAGAGTACTTGTCCCCTGAACGTACCTTCACTAATATAAAAGACGTCGATCTCCGAGGAGACCGCGTTCAGCAGACTAATTGCTCTTCCCAGTGGTGTCACCAGAGGCAAATTGGTTCTGGTGAACTGATAAACTGATAAACTGTTACCGAACCTCAAGAATCTGTTTTTATTTAGGAAAATATTCTCAACCTCTCACCAAACCTTTCGTGAAGTACTTAAAATTGCATATTTGCATTTAGTTCTAAGCGAGCTAAGCCGAGCACGATTCGAAAGAAACAACTAGAACTTCAATAGTAAATGTCATATTCAAATATCGAAGTCGGAATGTTTCATTGATAAAATCGAGAATTTAAGGAGGCGCGCATGCCCCGTATCTGGAATCACAGTTTTCGGATTGCTGCCAGTCAATCAAAACGTTATTCGATTCCCATAAGATTCGCGGACGAGGGGATCCATCTGTATGCCGGGCAGGTACTCCGCCTAATTACTGGTATGAATATTTAATAGTCCTCCTCTCGGTCCTGGTATGGTAACCGGACCGTCCGCTCTAATCTGTATTCAAGATGGGAGCAGCGCTCACACGCGGCCGGCGGGGCGGGGAGACGGGCGATGCGTGACGGCAATAACTAAAACGACACCATTAATTCTCGACTTACATATGAATTAAGCAAACACCACCCCGCCGTACCCCGGCGGTATCAAACGGCATTAACCCCTGCGATGCTCACGTTGATGCCGGATGTTCCGAGAGGTTCCCACAGGGCGCATTGCATTTACTGCATACATCTTATGTCTGTTACCAAAGTGTTAGATTTCCTATTAATGGTTGTTATTATAATTATTTCGCAAAACTCCATTATCCGGTTGAGAATGGCCCTCGCAAGGTGAAGCTAATTTGTAACAAGTATTTATATTTGTATACCTATATAGATTAGCTAAATATCACATGTCTTAAGAATCAATATAATAGCTGAAAAAAAAGTTTACAGTAATTGGGTTCAAAAAGACCATTTGTGTACAAGAAAAAATTAGGAAGTTTCATCGCAGGCCTAATTACCCGGCATGGTAAAAGAACACATGAATAAGAACACCAACTCAATCTCATCGGAGTACGGACTTCCCAATGAACAACGACCTAAACGAAAACATTATGACCAACAATTGGAAGACCTCGAAAATGGAGAGGGATGGTCAGAAACTTGAGATGGAGGAGACCAAATCCCATACCGGGATATAGCGCCGAGACGAAGAAGAAGAAGCCATGGATTTCAAACGAATTCATAAATTTTTACAACATAATCAATTACTTTCTTACGTGTTTTGCAAAACTATTTATTTAATTAATTATATTAATGCTTGAAAACTTATAACTTATACTTTATGATATCCTTAATATCACCCGTTTTGAGATTTTCATGTATTAATGTTACCACTATTATATAATTATTATATAAATTGATAATTTTAATTGAATGTCAGGTTCTGATTCGGGGCTGTTGTAAAGAAATATAAGTCAATGTTTTTTTTTGCCCAATTAGATAAATGTCTTGTATTTGTTTAATATTTTAAATTAAGTTTCCCAATATTTCGTGATTTATTATTGATGAAGTAACTCGAAACATTAATTCGAAAAGGACAACCGGAACAGTGTCGTGGAAGGGACGCCAAGAGCTTGTTATGTATGACAGTCATGGATTCTTATTTAAATCTGAATAATTGAAAGGCAATAGGAACGGGACGTCACGTGACCGTTCTTGGACATTCTACGATGTGAACTGGCCACTTCACGCTGTCTTGACACTCGGAGAAACAAATCTAGCCAGCGATAATGAGTAGAAAACCACAAATCATTAAATGCGTAACAGAAAAATTATCTTACGTATAAAATACTTTTTTATAATTGCGATTCTTAAAAAAATGTATAATATTTCAATCGGAGTCGAGTGTTCGTAATTTGAATAACTCGAGCGTAACATTTTATTGTAATAATTCTTCTTTAGGAATCGTTTACCCTTTAAAGGACTTGCCTTTGTCATAATTTTAAACTGACAATACGTTATGGAATTCTAAAGTGAAGTTATTAATATAGAAAACACAGTACAAAACACACTCATTCCAATGTATGAGTTTGAAGTATGTTCACAAAATGGATTGTAATCAAAGATGTACGTTGATGCATACATTTTGATATATTCCATTAGTTTCTTATATATTCGCTATCATTTTGAAACATATGATATTTAAATAACATTCTGAAAACAATGTATTTTCGCAACACTTTTTTGCACTTTTCGCAAACATGTTTCGGAACACAAACGTCCTTCCTCAATGTAGAAATTTTAAAACTTCTACACTGAAGGAAGGGCGTCTGTGTCTGTGTCTTGAAAAGGGCAAACATTTTTTATGAAAATACAATGTTTTCAAAAAGTTATTCAAATAATCTATAAGTACTGATATAATAATACACCTTCATTTAGTAGAGGGTAATCAGTAGAATTTTCCATTATTTTTTAATAAGTTTTAAGGGAAAGGGAGAATGGATAACCTTAATGAAAATGTTCAAAAATAATAATTGTTTATTGATCGACTTTTAATGAAAGCGTTATAAATAATTCAAACAAACAAAACACCCGATAACAGGAGTACAGAGCGCTGATAGAGATCTCCCGATTATTCCATATTGATAGTACGCTTTTAATTTTCATGCGTGACACTCGAATGCTTCTTTCATTACGGAAATTATTTATTGGCCTTTCAAATTACCAGTGGACTGTATTGTGATGGGCGTAATTTAGAACCATGAAAGTTGAAATGAATTGTTATGTTAATGTAATAATCCCGAAGTATTTGACATTTCATAGCTAGGAAACGGCTATTTCTCGTATTTCATTTTACGCTTGATCTGTTCTTAGTAAAATAAATGTTTTTTTTTAGTTCCTGAGATGGTTCAGACATATGGAATAAATGAACGATAAAAGAATGGTTAATATGTTGTATACAAGCAGTGTAAGTGGAAAGAGCAACCGTGGAAGACCAAAGATAGCATGGCCTGACCAAACCTGTCACATTCGAAGTCGGAAAAAAATACGAGAATACGATGTATGAATGTATGTCCATCCTATCTGATTCGAGAGGTCTCCGGGGAAACGGTGTGATGGGATGGCCATATCTGTCGGAAAACCGACGGCCAATGGGGGAGACGGGTTCTGGAGTGGAGACCACGTACGGGATTCTGCAGAGTTGGACGTCCCCCTGCCCGATGGACCGACGATCTGAAGAGGATTGCTGGACATAGATGGATGGGAGCGGTAATGGATAGGAGTCGGTGGCGTGCTTTGGGAAAGGCCTACATTCAGCAGTGGATGACAGACGGCTAATGATGATGATGATGATGATGAAATCAATAACTTTAGAGCATTAAACCACCCTCAATCCATTTCAAAATTCAACCCATTGATCTTTGTTATGTTATGTTTCTAGTACTCTGCCTAAGTTAACTAATACGTGTTATGTATGTTTCTAGGTTCTTGCATACATTTTGGTTAGTTTATATCGTTCTCCCGATGATGAAGGTGTAAGCCTTCGAAAAATATCGAGAAAAATATACTCAAACGTGGAAAAAAACGTGTTTTAATTCATAAAAAAATCGTCGTTTGATATATGTAACGTGTAGATTGCAGTAATTTGTTTCTTAGACGAAATACACTGCACCGTCCAGCATTTAGACTCAGAGTTACATGTAACATAATTGCCATTTATTTGATTGCCGGCTATAGTAGGTAGGTAGTCGTACATCTTGGAGAGGTCAGCGCACACCTGTGCCTCCCAATATCGGAGCACTTAAACATCGTTAGTAAACAAGGTTCCCGGTCTCTTAATTGAATGGAATCTACTGATCTGCTCTCGCGATTGAATTGAAATCAAACAGTCGAACCCGGAAAGAATGCAGTACATTATACAACACAAAGTTGCCGGAGAACACGCTGGAACGACTAGATAATAACAGGCCTGCGCCGGGAGAACATGGCAGGTGTGGCAGGCATATTTTAAGTTCTCCCTAATTTGGGTGTGAGTGGTGTACAAATCAAAGGAGGGCGATTGAAAATGACTAATGAAAATCGAACATCTCTACTTTTGGTATTTTTTTATTTTGTTTGAACACATTATCGGCAAATCTAAATACAATAAGTTATCCTTTTAAATAAATTAAAATTTCATTTTATTATTTATTGTTTCTTGAACATTAATGAAAACCTCCCAATTAAATAATTATTACCAATGAAAACGTTCATTTTCTAGAAGTTTTATTTTATTTTACGGGAATGACATGTTTCGTCTTACTATGGCATTATCAAATGTTTTGATAATGCATCAGTGAGACGACATGATAATGCCTTAGTAAAGCGAAACATATCATTCACATAATATAAAATAATACTTCAAGAAAACAAACGTTTTCATTCGTAAAAATTATTTAATTTGGATTTTTACCTCACTGTTCAAGAAACAATATATACGAATGAAATGATTTTATTTTTTATTGAAATGGTATTTTTATCCTTTCTAAAGCATTATTAAATGTTTATGCATCTGGCGAATCTGTCATTCCCATAAGATATAATGAAACTAGAAAATAGACATTGAAAAAAAATTATACAAAATTTCTTTATTATTATATATTTAGTGGGCTTCCACTTGTGTTTAACGTAGACCGTTAAGAGACCGTCGTAGACTTCAAGACCAGAAGATGGCAGCAAGCTACTGAAACCGGTCAATGTTAAACACAAGTGGAAGCCCACTAAATATATCATTATAAAGAAATGTTGTGTCAAAAAAAAATATCAGTTAAATTTTTTTTTCCAGAAAATAGACTTTTGCATTCGTATTCAATGCATTTTTTTATTGTAAAAGGTTGGTAAAACTGCGGTTTTTATTTAGTTGAAAGGCTCGAAGCGGCCATGAAGCTGAATGCAGGACGTAAAATGAATACACATCACACGCTGTAGTTAGTATTTTGGGAATGAAAAGTGTAAGGAGCAACAAGTAAAGCCACAAATTCTCTCCGAAGTTATGTAGCTGCTTCGCGGGCGGATAATAAATTAGCCATGAACTTAGTTTTTCACCCCGCAAGAAAGGCCGATCTGGAGTAAAAGTGAAATATAGCCGGCAGTTCTGTACCCGAATGAATCTCGGCCGGGGCGAAGAATGGGCGCAAACAACACATCGAGAACATTCAGCAGTTTAAAGCGAGATCTGCCCCTTTACACTCGGAATACTACGCCCGGGCGTACGGCGCGCACTCCACTCGGTGTGTGTAGTAAACCATTATCTGTTTTGGAACCACGCGAAAGCACCATTAATCTACATGACATTTCAGAATGTTGTTTAGTCGTGTGTTCCCGTTGCGTCGCTCAGTCGCGATCAGCTGATCGCGCGCGCCGAGGCCATCTTGGAAATATACGCATTTTACTGCTATCTTCACGTTTGTTTGCTCGATATAGATCGCTTATGGAGTTTTCTTAAAAGGATCATTGGTTCACAGTCATAGACTACCCATTTAATTTAAAAATAAGGGTTAATTATTATTTATTGTTTCTTGAACAATGATGTAAAACTCTATATTAAATAAGTATATACCCTTTTGCTTTTTTTTTCTGGAATGGTGCATTCTCCAGCTAATGTAAGTCCTGCGTGGATGGATGGCGGGCCTAGGGATTGTTTGAGTGAAGCTGACGAAGGGGCGCCGCTGCATCCTATAACAGCTTCGGGTAAGCGGCGGGTAACCTTCTATGTCTTAACTGTTAGTTTGTTCATTTTGCATTTGTATTAACAATCACTGTATGTTACCCTACAATAAATAATAAATCAATACGAATGAAAACGTCTGTTTTATAGAAGTTTTATTATATTTCATGGGATTATATGCTTCACCATGCTAACACATTTAATAATATGTTTATGTTTCATCTTTGATAAGGCAATATCAAATCATTCAGTAATGTCTCAGCATGGCGAGACATGTCATTCCCATAAAATATAATAAAAATCAGAGAAATCACACGTTTTCATTTTTATTAATTAGTTAATTATTATCCTCATAAATTCATTAGTAATGATACAGTTTTTTCATCTCTCTGCTTTTTTAAGACAATCATTAAAATTTCAAAACCTACATCATTGTCGGTTATAACAATCATATCTAGAGTATAAAAATTTACATCGTGTTATAAGTAAAATATGCAATATAGGATTGCACGCAATAAATTTACTGTAAAAGGTATAATGCCGAGCAATTAAAAACACGTATAATTTCCATTTGCCTTTTTTCGTACGAATGTAAATTTTGTGTTCTCTTTTTTTTTTTCATCGGAACACCTCTTCAACTTTCTGCGTCCCTAATAGCAGGAAGAATTCTGCTGAATAATGATATTTAAAAATGTTATTATTATCACCATGAGTTGGCGTAATGTTCTCCGGGGTGGGGCAGAGGTGGAGGGGGGGGGGGGGTGTAGCATGGGGATGAATGGGCCGAAGTTCGTGTGAAAAGCGTGCATCAAGTTCATATAATATCGATAATACTCGACCGTAAAATCGTGTCGTGTATTTTCATCGACATCACGATTTTTTTAATATTAATAGCAGAATGCTTTGTTTGTAATATACCTTTATTAACATGATTCGTACAATTTTTTTTATTATTTATACTGATTATACGCAATATATTTGAAACTATATAAAAACAATCTTAAAGCACTCCGACATATAGAAATATTCATAAAAAAATGCTAATAGGTAAATTTGGAAATTCTACATTATATTTAGTCCATTGTTTTGGCCGAAACACTATGATACCTGAACATTTTAAACTGTTTAATTAAATAACTTTGTTTTATTTATCATAATTATATTTTATTTTACGCGACAGCTGTTTCGTCAACCTATGTATGTTGACATCATCAGGTGTTACAATAAGTGGTGTTACAATTGTGATACATAAAACAAAGTTATTTAATTTAACAGTTTTAATACATTATAACTATAATGTTTATTACGTAATAGTTTATATTATATTAATTGAGATTCTATCAAGAATAATTAACAGGAATTTATGTAATATCTTCTTCTTCTCCTTCGTCTCAGTGCCAAACATTGTTGTTCAGATGGCCCAGATTTCATGACGATCAAAATGGCATGGGGACACCTTCCTTGCCTCTAATATCATATTATATAATATTAGAAAATATCGAAAAATATTAAATTTTCGAAATGGCCCATACATTTCTTAACAGTGTTTCGGGTTTATCTTTCGATTAGTCAGTAATAATTTGTATCCTTTGATATACAAGTTTTGTTATTTCAACCCTTGCAAGGGCGCCCACGACCCCGCGCTGACGAGGCAGAACTGCTTGCACCCTCCCGGCTCTTGTTGGCGCACCCTCACAAATAACAGAAATCATCCCTTAAAACCCATTTTTACAAGGAAATGTACAAGTCATAATTTGAATATTCAGCCGATAATGTGTTTGCCGTGTAACTGCGGACAGCTGTTAACATATTATTATTCTAAGTAAATAAATGCAATCAAATGAAAAAATAAACAGACTTTTACCATAAAAACAAAATTAAACATTCATACGCACTATTTTGACCAATTATGTAATTTAAACTAACTAACTAACTAACCATCACGCCGTCTCCCCGAAGGGGTAGGCAGAAAGAATAGACTGTTACACACTTTTCATTCCTGACATATTTCTCTCGCTTCCTCAACATTCATACATCGGGATATGCACGCGCGTCGATTTCTTTGACTCCTCCCATGGCCGACATTCAATATTTGATTTATTTGATTGTGTCACGTTTTCCTCGGTCTTTCTCTATTTCTAGTTCCATTCACATCGTTAACATATAATTGTTTACTATTCTTTCTTCATTCATTCTTTACATATGTCCAAAACATCTTAATGATCCTTTCATTATTTTTTCATAACTCCATCATTCGCACCGCATTCACTTCTTATATTTTTATTCGACACTCTATCATACACAAAGTATTCACACATTCGTCTAAGAGATCTCATTTTTACTGCATTTATTCTACTTTCCCCCTTATTTTGCCAGTTCCATGCTTCGCTTCCATACATAAGGGTCGGTAGAAGAACACCATTGTGCACTTGTATGTAATTATTATGTAATTTTATCGTTGTTAACCGGTTTCGTTGCTAATGCTTGAACGTCGATTTTTACGACTCATGCCCAACATTATGAACTTTGCCTCCGTAGATTATTATAAGATTATTTCTAATGAAGATTTCACATACAGATGGAATCATTATTTTATGCTTAATATTTAAATAATGGAAAATAAATATTATTAATATCGTTTAATATGTATTTAGTTAAATTCCATTTGATGTTTAGTTTCGTCAGGTTAGCATTTCTTATCGATCGTGTTTCGATCGGGTGGAGATATAGGGGATAGAACGCTTGGCTCCTGATCCAAGGGACTTGGGTTCAAGACTGGACACAACCAGATTCCTTCTTCATAAGATTTAGCTATTTTCTACTCATATTGAAGATTCTATAATAAATGTAAGGCGGATGAATAGGTACGTGATAAATGAAATCAAGAAAGGGTCACTAAGATGGTTTGGACATATGGAACGAATGGATGAGTGAAGAATGGTTAAAAATATATATACAAGTAGTGTGAATGGAAAAAGAAGTCGAGGAAAGCCAAAGAAGACATGGCATGACCAAATTAATTAATTGCTGAAAGGCGGCCATGTTCGAAGTAGGAACAATTGACGAGCGTGCGTGTCACGATGTGTGAATGTAGAAGAGCGCGAGAGTTATGTCAGGATATAAAAAATGTGGCAATCCATCCTCTCTGCCTACCCCTTCGGGGAAACGGCGTGATGGTAAGATAGTTCATTAGTTAAACAATATACATCTATTATAAAACATATTTTTTTCATTAGTAGGTATAATGAGCTTCTGCCCAGAAATTTCAATTATCAATATTAATTTTTTTAAATGTTCAAAACATGTAAAATCACTTCGTAACATACAACAGACGTATCAAGCATATAGAATTTCTATAGAGAAATGGTTTTCACAAACACTGTAATTATTATAATCATTATCATTACAGTTAACTAGAAAAGTTATGTGCACGTTTCTATAATGAACGAACCGTTTAAACTATCGTTTACACAACTCTTAAGCGGTCACAAATAATACGTTATTTACCGTAGGTATATAAAAAAAACCTACTTACGTACATACACACGCGTACAAAACATATTGTGTTATTTGGTTAGTAAAAAAGTTTGCACCGTTCTGGAGTGATCGACATTTTACGAGGATATTCGAAGTCCACCGGCACTAAATATATCCCCTATAAAAATATTTCCTTCATAAAAAATGTGCGTAGGCTCTAAACATTAGGTGCTTATGTGTAGTAAAAGAGTTAACCCCTTTAGAACACATGTACAGTCATAAAATGGAATACAGAAATTGCGCCCAAACAAGAAATTGACATTCGCACCGCAAATATCCGGAGAGGATAATAAAAAGGGTATCATTTTTGAATCGATGATATTTGAACTCGCAGATTCAATAGTAAATATAGATTTGATTAGCTTTATATTAAATATTATTTGTACGTAACATATAAGATCTTTTACTATACGTAAAAACTATTTATTAATAAGGGTTTTTATTACATTTAAATTTTGACACTGGATTTTTTCAAAAGAAAACACTGTTTAATATTCCACTATACTATATGTATAGACTACACAACATGTTTCGGAGTAACCTCTATCTTCAGGTGTAAATATGGGTAGTATATTTATACCTGAAGATGGAGGTAACTCCGAAACATGTTGTGTAGTCTATACATATAGTATAGTGGAATATTAAACAGTGTTTTCTTTTGAAAAAATCCAGTGTAATTACAATGGAATTCCACGCCTTAAATTCCAATAAATTATTAAAAATTTTAGTCATTGCACGCTTATTAAAAGTAACACGAATGATAACGTTCATTTTCTAAAGGGTGGGCAGAATGAATGGACTCCCACACTTATCTTTCCTGATATTCTTCTCTCGTTTCCTCAATATTCATACATCGTGTCATGCACGCATGTCGATTTCTCCGACTCCTCACGTGGGCGTCAATAGGTTTTATCGTATAATAATATATTCTGGAAACGGCCTGTTTCACTTTGCTAAGGAATTACCAAATGACATTTTATAGTCAAATCAAATCAGTTTATTTTGCCTTCATCGTCATCATCATCATCAACCTATATCAGTCGACTCCTGGACGTATGTCTCCTCTATCTGCTTCCATGTGTCATAATGCCTTCACATGGCGAAACAGACGATTTTTTTAATATTAATAATTAAATATCGAGATTTACACCTTTGTTCCAGAAATAATCGTTTATTTCTAATTTAAAAAATATTTAAAGTGTATTTCATATTGTTATTCAGATAGGTGGGTGATAATATTTGACTTATTCAAATACCACGTGTAGTAGACTATAAAAGTAAAACACGTAACATATTTCAAAGAAGCGTGTACGAGTGTCACTTGGTATGATGTAGTAAGTAGTGGCCCTCGTAGTCCCGACGAGCCCTGCCATATAATATAGCCTCTTTGAGCAATGAGTATACGGTTATAAAAACGTAATAAAACCCAGACTTACAGCGAGTTAAACACACTATAAGAGAGTGTGCCAGGGGCCATTCCGGTATCTCTATAATTCCCATACACTCGGCTCGTATCTGATCCTGTAAACAATGAGAAAATGGAGATGGCAATAGAGGACCAGGAGGAGAGGAGCCGAGAGGAGGTTTACGTTCTCAAAAACGCATATCCATCATTGGGACGATCGTAAAAATAAAAACAACGGGTCGTTTCGTAGTCCGTTTTATGGCGAGAACCGGACAAGGGTTACGACAGCTGAATCCGTCTCACTCCTTGTGTTGGGTGGTAATGGCAAGGAGCCGTCGCGTAACCCCGAATATTTTGAATATGATTTTTGCCATTTCAACTCAAAATTAACTCATTAAAAAGAATGAGCCTTATTTTTTTAGTTAAACTAAAAATCTTGTATTTTTTTATTGATACTTAACATGATATATAATATCAATTATATATTTAACTTAAGGAAAATTCTTGTCAAATTCGGATGGTAAATATTTATATAATTTCCCCTAAAGACGTGAATGTGAACTTATTAAGTACATATTATGACGTGATTCTCGGATTATCGATTGATATTCGGGTGCACAAAGCGGGGCATGGCCTACATCGATTTTGGGTATAATAAAACAGCCTTGACATTGTGTGGAGCGACAGAGCTCGTGCTTGTCAACAGCACGCAAATAAACCTGTCAATATGTCTCACGAGGCCGCCGCCGCGCCGCGCCGCGCCGCAGACGGAGCGGAGCTGAGAGCGCGATGGGCGCGGTCCAGGCTGTCAATCACAGGGAGACCTCCCATCCGAGACGTCCCGCACAACTCGTACGTCAAATCAGCGACATTTCTGAAATCGACGTCTGACGAGTTTTCTCCGCCAGTTTCCCAAACGCCGCAACAGGATTCCCATTTCGAGCTTAACGCGCACTTATTTTTAGTGCGCATAAAAGCCATTATGGCGTGTAATATAAATGCCTTTTACTGTCTGCTTGAACTTGAAAATAAGTTCGTCTCTGCGAACAGCCGAAGAGACTTTCCCGAAATATCCCCGTCAATCGAAAATGCTCCGTCGCGACTCGCAGTCTCCGCTGGTGTAAGGGTGATTTTCCGAGGCGAGGAACGGGGAATTGAGACTTCCTGGATCGCGAAGGATCCGACAAAATTGCATCGCGACGGCGCGGGCGTCCGCAGCGCTCGGCTGTGCGGCGGGCGTCTAGGAGAGAGCGAGACGAGAGAAACCTGCGGGCGAAGCTTAAGCCAGAAAAGGGAAGCAATCCATAATCGTACATAGCTCACCTATCTTCGGCTCTTTCTACGGCGGCCGAGGGGATGGCGTCATCCCTTTCTTTTCGGCGTTCTCGCGGGTAAATATAGATTCGGGCTTAGGGCGTCGGCGCGGCCGGAGGCCGGCGGGCTGGATGGGGCCAGCCGCCGCGCCAGCCGCGCCGCTCGCCCTGTCGCCTCCGCTCCGGCAGCCGCGTCAATAGTCTTCTTTCGGGGATGCCAATTACTAAATCGATAGCCTGCAATTCTACGTTACGTGCGCATATGATACATTCAATTACATCGGCTTCATTGGACAATTTCCAATCTCACGGAATTATTTTCATAAACTTGCGTATCAAATATACAAATGTTTTGAATGAATGCAGATTAACGTATCACGAATACTTCGTTTTACCAGTACTATGATACTAATACACACATTATAAACAATCATAAGTTTTATTTTAATATGAAAAATACATTCATTTATTGTCCGCAACTCTAATAAAGGGTCTACGTATTAATTGCGTAGATTTTCACGGTTGGTAGCTATATGTTTTTGGGATCTTGGGTATATCCGTGTAAATTATAGAATATCGTATAACTACCCTGAATAGACTGCAAAATTCCCCGAAACGTCGATCGAGAAAAACAAGTTACACAGATATACCCAAATAAGTATACGTATTCAAAATCGTTTATTTTGCAGCAATGGAATCAGATTTTATATTATTATTTAACTTCTGAACCGAACGTGTCTTATTTCATTTTTTTTTCATTTTTTTTTATTAGTACGTTTCAGCTTACTTCTGTATTTATTTTATTAGATACATTAAAATCACGCCAAAAACTGTTTGTATCACAAACGTACATATTTTGTAAATAAATAAAAACTCACGTACATATGTATACACGTTCCTTGCGTAGTGTGTATGTATAATATAGAGCCCCATAAATAATTTGACTATTTGTTTTGTAACTTAAGCGAAAAGCGGCCGTGTGCGCGGGGCAAATAAGAAAATGTAAGAATTCGCCCAACATATACAATGTACACAGCCTTGGCTTAGCCGCACTCGGGTGGAGGTATAAAGCAATTTTCTTAATGGTATCCCGATATCGCCCCAGCAAGTTATGTGTGCTCCGTATGAGATAGCGGGCGGGCTACTGGGAGAACATAATAAGAAGGCGAAAGAAAATACGGCACACGCGGAGCGGAATGAAAATATGATATTAAAGTTGGAGATTTCAAATTTCCTTTTTGTTGTGAGCTATTTTCATGAATATTTAACCGGAGTCAAACGCTGAATAATAAATCAACGAAAAGCTGTTAAAAAGATTACTCTTCGGTATTTATTGTTTTTCCATTAATGGAATAATAACGGACAAAAACTTTTAATTCCTTTTCAATATTACCACTCAACGAATTGAATTTCACAACTTATACAATATAATATGACATGTTTAAACAGTTTAATTTTGAAACACGGTTAAAATAAGTACCAATTACAATTTATTTATTAAATTCAATGAAATGGTTGCGATATCTGTTGGCATCATCTTGGTTGTTTGTAATATGATGATGATGATGCCAACATAGGTTGGCGAAACAGCTGTCGCGATAATCTCATAAAAAATAAATCGTAATACGTATAATTAGAGTGTATCAAAAATAAATGAATTATCTTATTTTACATTATTTCAACACACTGTATATAATGTACAATTTATACCTATGTACAGTTTTATTCGAGTGGTTTCGTTTTATATATTTCTTTGAATAAATATAATTTTCTTTAAGAAAACAAAGCTCCGTAGAGGAGTGGCCCCACTTACTCCCGGGTCTACGGATCGTAGAATCACGTTCCAGGATCGCAGACTGATTACAGATAAGTCCTACGGCGGAATGCTACGACGGAGATACGATCCGATATTGCCAATAAAATGTCTGTCTCCCATGGTACCTCCACACACATTCTGCGCTCCTATTCCGAATGAGATAAAACGTTTATAACTTACGTTTTCCTCCATTATAACATATCCGAGACTTGCATTAGTAAATAATCCAAGATTTTATTGCCTTACTTTTATGTGTTTTTCCGTCAAAACGACTCAGTGAATCTTTTACGTAATGTCATTTCAAGATTCTTTTTTGGTAATAAAATTGGGTGAATTAAAAATTTTATTTGGTGAAGTTTTTTTAAGTTAAATGAAATTAATTTTCAAGTCGTATAAATTCCGTATTCAAGCGGTAAACTATTTCCATCGTGGACGGGAACTTTAATAAAGTGAAAGGAAACAAATGCTCATAGGTCACTTTAGTCATTTGAATTTTGAATAGTGCTTCGCGAGGCGAGATTAATCTTTGAACTGCCACCATTATTTATGTGTTCCTGATTATATTATGACAGAGAAGACAATGCTTTGATCGATTCTGGCTCGTTAAGTAGACAGATCTTGCCCGTGTCCTGCACCTACGGTCCATTAGACTTATCATTGCTTTAATGTCAAGGATGATAACAGCTGAATCATTATTATAGTATTAAAAAACTTAATAAATCGTAGAACTCAGATCTATATTTTTTATCGAAATATACATATAGATACGTTTCATTTTCTCTCGTGTGCTGTTAGTTTAAATCATGGTTGCATAAAATTAATAAATTTATTTTTTATTTTTTATAGTATCTATTGATCATTAATTATGTATGTTTTTCATATTTGATTTCTAAATCATTAATTCAAACGAATAATGTTGAGTGAAGGAATTTACTCGTATTATGAACAATTCATTTATTGTTTCTCGAAACAATGAAGTAAAATTTCTATTTTTCTTTTTTATACACTTTGTACGAGTATATACAACACTTTTATTAAAATAAATGATGTAAATAGACGAAATGATGTAAAACTTTATATTAAAAAAATATTATAATAATATCAAAACGTCCGTTTTCTAGAAGTTTTATTACAGTTTATGGGAAAGACATATTTCGACTTTATATTGCATTATCAAACGTACTTTTTTTTTCAATATGTATTTTTACGTCATTATTCAAGAAAAACAAATAATTTATGAAATGATTAAATCGCATTGTTGCGATTCATTATAGATTTTTTATAAATTATGTTATTTAAGAACTAAATATAGAAAATAACATAAGTTAATATGTAAAATTTGTAATAAAAAACTAATTATAATATAATTCAGAATACTTACTCACTCATAGAGGCAAATATTACAATACTTGCGAATTATCTTTTAATTTTAAATTGTTTTATAATTAAATTGAGCTATTGCGTTTCCTTTTTTTTATATGACAAGTCGTGCCTTACTTAAAAGCGTTATCAAAATGTCTTCAAATTTTGTTTTAAATTTATTTAAAAATGTGTTTAAAAAACTACCCCTAAGGCGCACTAGGAAAAGATCGACTGGCCCAACTTATATGGATATATAGAATTTTGCTAATACCCGATAATGGGAAAGGTATAACCTATTAACCTGCAATTGTTAACATAAACACGTTTTTAAATATATAAAATAATATTTCTGTATTATTAATGATATTTATAGCATTATTAATCAGACAGTGAATACAAATTTCCTTTCCGTCGGCAAATGCATATTATTCTACCACAATTATTTTTGTTTATTTTTTTACCTACGCTTACACTGATTTAAGTTATTTTATATTTTTGGGTCCGTGCATGACACTAAGCATGAATGTTGAGGAAGCGAGAGAAGTACTTCAGGAAAGAATAATATGCGGGCCATTTTTTTCCCTACCCCTCCTTTGATTATTACAGCATTATCAAATTACAGTCTGAGTAAGATGAAACATTTAATTCCCATTAAATTAAATATAATTTCTTAGAAAACCGACGTTTTCATCTGTATAAATTATTTACAATTGTGTTTTACAAAATTTTTAAAAAACAATAAATAAATTACTCTTTCTAATGGGCTTAAAATATATCCCATATCTGAAAACTGTGATTCAATATCAAATTAAATTCATTAAGCAATGGATAAATTACGAAACTGACTTAAATACCGATATGATAACGTTTCATTCTCCACTTTGAATGGGTCTATTTTTTTCTCTTTGTTTTATTGAGTCTGATTTGGCCTCACATATAACGTCACTTTACATATTGATAAGACCCGCGCTGGATTTACGTTCTTATAATTTGTCCTAAGGAAGAGGTCGTCTCCTTTCCACGATTGGCGGAGGGCACTTACCGATACGGCTAATGGGAATAACTCATTTTAGACGATTGGAGGATGAACAAGAGAATAAATAAAGAAATGTTTCAGATCGCTCCAAACAGAAACGCGCTTATAAATACCTTCATTAGAGTGTGATGCCGTGTTCAGTTTACTCTTACGATGAAAAATACATTTTACATAAATATATTTATAGTTACGCAAATACTTACAAAAATGTTGGTTACTAACTAACTAACTAACTAACCATCATGCCGTCTCCCCAGAGGGGTAGGCAGAAATAATGGAACGCCACACTGTTCTGTCTTGACATACTTCTCTCGTTTCGTCTACATTCATACATCTTGTCATGCACGCACGTCGATTTTTCTGACTCCTCACGTGACGAAATAAAAATTTTGATTGCTTGTAAGTGCCATGTTTTCCTCGGTCTTCCTCTATTTCTAGCTTCGTTCACGTCGTTTACATATACCTTCCTCACCATTCTGTATTCACTCATTCTTTCCATGTGTCCAAACCATCTTAACGACCCTTTCATTATTTTGTTCATAACATTTTCATTCGCACCGTATTCACTTCTTATACTTGCATTTGACACTCTATCATATACAGATTTACCACACATTCGTCTTAGAGATCTCATTCCTACTGCATTCTAAACAATTAAGAGTACCTTAGAGAAAACGTAATTGCGTATGTAGCATCGATTTCATTCTATATTATGTAGGTACCTACATAATATAATTTGTAGTTTACTTTTCAAAAATTTCAAAAAAAACATTGTTTAAATGGATTTTTTATTATTTATCAACTGATTTCTTCTTTCTCTGTAAATACGAAGTTTTTTTTCAGTATTTCATAAACGGTTCAGATTGGTTCAAAAGGATTTAACGAACCTGAAAGTACGTCATGATCTCATCTTCTAATCTCTTGTTGAGGTTGGTCTTCGCGAAAAACAGAGACACACAGACCAAACCATCCTCACAAAACATTATATACATTTGTTAAACATAAAACGAGGTCTACATTTTTAGTTCTATTTGGTTATTTATCTTTCTTACTTCGTATCTTAACCGAAATTATTTATCTATCATAACTTTATTAAATTAAGTATTTACCTGCATGTGTATAGATAAATACATCTGACCCTGTAGTACAGTGCGAATATAAAATACATTTGATAATCATTCATTCGAATTACAAAAAATGATATTTACAATATATGCAAGTAAGTACTTACAAGAATTTAAAGTTTGTTTTTTTTTATAAATATTTTGTTCTACGCATGAAGCGCCCTTGAAGTAATCCGTCAGAAGATCGGTATTTGTAATGGAATTTTCCAGAAACATTTGGAGAAACATCATTCGGCAAGCCTTTATTTAAATTTGACTTGATAAATAATAACGAACCATAAACACGTGACGTCACGTTCCGTTTGAAACTCTGCAAGATCAATTGGCTACCGTGGTATGAGTATTTATGATTAAAATATCACAACTGGACAACACGTATCCGAAACAATAGGATTACTCAAGAGTAGGTTCTTAATTACAACCAAACGTTATTGTGAAACGCGATAACGCTGAATTAAATTTAAAAATAAATCGTACGTAAGTACTTTACAAATTAAAAATTCACCGCCGATAATTCGATTAAAAACTTTCGCGCTCACTTACTTAGTTTACAACATGCAATAAAATATTTTATACTTAGTTTGTTTTTTAGGTATATTTCATTTGAATAACAGATGATTTAACTGCCGACCGGTTTCATCATTATCAAGATCAAAATCGGCCAGCACGAACAGTGTAATTTTTGTACAAGTAATAATAATAATTCAAGATGATTTTCACAAATTTTTAAAGCATTTTTTTTTTTCAAAAGCAAAATGCAATTCTATTGAAATAAAATAATTATTTAAAAAAATGTGTAAACCTTGAATATGGTGTAAGTGTAAAGCTCTAAAGTATATAATTATTATGAATAATACCATTAGAGATAGATATAAACTGAAGCAAATAACCTATTTCCTATGATAAAGGTATAAAACCTTCGGAACAAGTCGAGAAATGTAAACTAAAAATTGGAAAAACAGTGTGGAATTTCATAAAAAAATCATTACTATGGAATTCCACAGTGTTAACGCTAAGTTGTTAAGTTTATCAAAAATGAATAAAAATATCTGTTTCTAGAAGTTTATTTATTTAAATGACATTCTCATTTTTTTCTTTAAATATAGAACATGAATCAAGGGAATATAATATGATTCATTATATAAAATTCTAATAATATAGTACCTACGTTATTTCTAGTTCGTAACTAATCAAATTTAGTGGGTTAATTATCGAATCAAGGTGATTGAAATAAAAAACTTTTTTCTCTGTACATGAAAACGGTTTTTGTGGGTTGTCCTCTCGGGCCAAAATTGGTATTCCTTTTGGGTCGTTTCGTTACGAAACGATTTCTCCTTTTTAGTGGAAGTGATAAGATAACTTGTTGGGCACCCTGCGGCCCAATTGAGGCGGTGACCGAATCAGGGTCCATTTGGTCTAATTTAGACGGCGTATCAATTGCCGACGGCGGGGGCAATGTCCTCGCGACCCCCGCGCCCGCACCCTGCTCCTTGCTGCTCCACTCCTGTCACTCCTTGCTCCAATAAGCTCGACATGGCTACAAGGTCGATCGATTCACCAACAACAAAAAAGCTTACACACTATCTAAAATTTCGAAAATATATATATTTTTTATTTCCTTGTATTATAACCTCTGATTTGTATTGGTCTGTTTTATTTTGTTTGTTTATATTTATATTTATATATAATATATAACTTACATATATAACTAACATATTCCCGAAAGAGTACAAATAATGGACCGCCACACTGTTTTTTCCTGAGATACTTCTCGCGCTGAGATACATCGTGTCATGCACACACGCCGATTTCTCCGACTCCTCACGTGTCCGACATTCAATATTTGATTTATTTGATCATGCCACCTTCGTGTTTCCCCTCTTTCTAGTTTCATTTACATCATTATACTTTTTTTACCATTCTTTCTTCATTCATTTTTTCCATATTTCCAAACCATCTTTCATTATTTTGTTCATAGCATTATCGTTCGCACTCTATCATACACAGATTTTTATAATTACTTTAATTAAATTTTTATAATTACTCTTTTTATTTATCTGTATTTTTTACTATACAGAAATTTCTTGCTTCTTTAATCGAAGTATTATTTGGATATTAATATTATTATTTTTATTTTGGCAATTTATTTTATAATATTAACATACTTGTCTTTCGAGACATATTTAATAAATAAGTCCGTTTCAGGAAATAACATTAATTTGTTGATCGAATTTATTGAAAAAACAGTGTTTAATTTTTTATAATGTAAACACCGCTCGTGCATTGCAAAAAATTTGAGCAAGTCGTTAAAATAGCATAATTATCATGTAGCAAACTGTAGACTGAAATGTAGCAAATCTCTGAAATACCGTTGTAACGCTTCGCCAAGTGTTCAAGTCAAGCAAGTCAGCAGTGCGATATCCTTGCATTGTTAATTTCACTTTTACGAGTTAAAACATTAATCTAATTTGACAGCTAGCGTAGGTCTTCTTCGTTTAGTCCGTAGGCCGATACACGATTGTGTCTGGCATCAGATACACGCGGCTCCATGTACGTAGGTATCACTAGCGACAATTTTTATTCTACTGAACGCCTGTCTATTCATTATTCACTTCACGAAATTGCTCTCAGTAACAACAATTTGATGCTTCGGATTAATTCATTATAGAAGTCCCGTTAAAGTTAAATCTTGATTCGATACGCCTATCAGATGGAGTGCAGCTCGCGAGAGACAATTGGACACATCTAAATCGTTTATTACTTCTAGAAAGGGAATATAAAAATCTTTTGAATTCATTACGAAACTGTTTCGGCATATCTATATCACGGTTGCCATTGCTGGCAACGGCTCAGCGCGCGAGGGAATAGACGGAGGTTTGCATTTTGAAATGATGTGAATTCGTAAATATTTGAAATTATAATACGTTATCTCTGGACCATCTACGATTCCTTATTCTAAATGTCAAGGCTGAGCAGGTCAGATGAAATTTGGTAGTTTGATAGATGGCCTGAATCTATTGGGTCCTATGCATGAATACATGGATTTTTACGAAAATCGGCGACGGAAAAAAGAGCTAGTTTGAATTCCTATTTCAAATACACCCAATTTAAATGTACGTAGGTGATGATGTTCATGCGCATAGTAAAATGTATTTGATATTCCGAATGTCAAGGTCATGCGAGAAGGATAGTAATACGCGTCTAACAATTATGCTGTTTTGAAATTATTGAAACAGCCCACAAGGGCGATCGAGACACGCAGAATCTGGGTACCTAAGTAAGGCCCAAGCCAGAGTCCGGTGCAATGTGCATCATGCTCGTGTCGTTAATTAAGATGGGCTTTCCCTTTAGGCTGGTGAAAATCGATATTGACCTCATTCCGCGGACAGGGTAGCCCTCTCGGGGACCGAGTTGCAGACGAGACGGCACTATCCTCCGGCGGAGAAAAATGACTCAAGGATGACTTGCAAAGGTGTCATTCGGCTCGACTTATAATGAGCCGCGTGGCTTGAGAGCTTTGTGGAGAAGATAAACACCGTTCAGACAGTCAAATAAGCGTATTATTTATTGTGTAAGAACGGCGGCTTCCTCGTGGCTAGTACATCGGTACTTTGGACTCAATTAAATGGTCGTACAGGTGTTCGGCGCTATGGGGGCTCTCAGCTCTTATTGAGATCTCAAATGATGTGAAAGAAATCTTAATAAGTATTTTAAATGAATTCGTTATGAGAGCGTTACGGATAATGCATTGTTGCTCTCGTCAGGCGAGTGGGGGAGGGGGGGATGGCGGAATCTTCTCAGAAGCGGCCGAGGCCCGGTACACTTCCCGGTGCACACGACACTCATTTGTAATAAGCTCGCATAATGTCACGGAACACAAAGTTCGGCGTCAGATCGTAAAGAGAAACACTATCGTCTCACTCAAAAGGAATGAATGACTTGTTTAACTCAAAGCGAGATGCTGGAGATACCTTTCAAAAGGCTTATCAAAAGAACCGATTAGTTAAATTTATCGCTCGGAAACAATATGTGGAATGCGTACGAATTATGCCGAGTAAACGTAAACTCCGCATTGTCTGTAGCACGAGGTCCGCGAACTTATTCCGCCAGATATAATACTTATCACGCTCACAATAAATCACAGGTAACCCATTTAGTCGAGTACGATATTAAGTACGCACGCACCTCCGTAAATAAACGAATGGTAATAAGTTATTATTTATTAGTCCCGTATACAAAGTGCTCGACATTCCGGCGGAATCGTCACGACCCGAGGACACAGAGCGGTACGTGATGCGGAGCTTGTACGTATAGCGCACTGCACTCGACTAATACCGCTAAGAGTGCACAGCTAATAAAGAGATTCGCCCGGGGCGAGCAGCGACACTTGCCTCCAGCTCACAGCAAAAACTTTTCAATTTAAGAAATTAATTTAATTTCCCGAGCACTTCCGCTGTCCGGTGTAACTTGTCTCCTTACTTTACTCGATCCTGATGAAAATTCTCTTTGAACTAAGTGAGATGACGTGCCTCTAAAAATCCCGAGAATTTCACTACAAGACCTTTATAGTCCATGGACCCAAACAGGCGATCGTCTCCCTTTTGAGAAATTTTAATTGCGAATGAAAATTTAATTACCCGCCGTCAATAGAACAAGATAAGTCTGGGAAGTGTTGGTTTAGAAAATGTCACAGAAACCATTTATAAAAAATAATTGTTTCCGCTCGTTTTTTTTTTAAATGCGATGAGAAAATTCTAAATATTAATTAATTATAGAAACCATAGATTGTCGCTTAATATTTTTTTAGTTTTGATTACAAATACGAATTAGATTACGTCTTAAAATGATCTTAAGGGAGATCACTGAATCGTTGATCTGTTTTTGAACGAGAGACATCATCTCGGAAAGTGTAAAACCAGCTATCTCTCCATATTTTTGGCGGTCTTCCTGGCAGGTGATGGGTATGTTGTAGGCAACCACATTGGGAATTTTTAAATCGTTCATCCTACCACGTAGTCTCTCCAATACCGCCGTCTTTTCCTGCAAAATCTCACGATATCTTCCGTTGAAAGGTCTCTTTTATTTCAGAGTTTCTAACCCTGTCTCTAAGAGTCCTCTCTACTGTATTTCGCAGTAGTCTCAACTCAAGACTTCGTAAATAGTGATCAAATATATTAATTTAAGCTCTTTTTTATATTGTGTAATTGTATAATTTAAGAAAATCTAAAAAATATTGATGTCTTTATACGAGGAGGGCCGACCCTATATGATGAGAAATGGCAAAAAAAGAGAGAGAAGGATCATAAAAGTACATTTCAAATAATTAAATAAAGCGATGTGTTTGAAAAACTATAATACTTCCACTCTTGTCTTTATTTCGAAGGCGACCGGTTTCGATCGATTAGTCTGTCGATACAAGCCAGCTTGGCGAAAACGGGCGCTCTCGAAATTATTTCGAAAGTGTAAGTGTGGTAGTTATTAAAAAGCATTGTTTTGTTTTTTTGTATTTCTGTATTATTTTAGATATTTTCATTTAGCATAGTTTGTTTGACGGCTATTGAACAGGTAGGTATGTATTATTGCGTTCATCCCGCATACGTGTGTAGACGGAGATACCTCTCCGATACGCGGTGTGATGTTGTATCCATCCTCAGTATCCGTGTTCCCGTTCGTCATTCCTATGTCACAGTATTTACGTCCCAAATTCTCGGAAACCCGCGTGAATATTTTAAGCCGCGCTGCATAAAATAAGCGAACTGTCCAAATTCCGTGCAGTGTTGGGCTGAATAAAAATTACGTCCCGGGAACGAACACCTGAATAATTTTATTTTATTTAAAATTCCAATACCGAAACGTTTGCCAGATGTTTCTGAATCCTTTTCGGTTCGCCTAGCGGAGGCCATATACAATGTACATTACGAACGTATATTTTATTTAAGAAAACAATCATTTCTGCCCCATTCTACAGTTTCCCCGAATATCAGTGAATGATAAAATGTTAAAGTAAAGCTATCGATAAAATAATAACGAATTTCAAGGTAAGTGGAAAAAACAGTGTTCTCAATCATTAAAAAATTCGTCATTAATGGAATTCCACCGTGTTAACGTTTTAAGATTATCAAAAAATATAATAATTTTAAAAATATGTCCATTTTCATGCTTCGAATAGTTTGGTTAATTTTACTAATAATATTATACGAGAAGAGTACATAATAAGCGCTGTCGAAAATACATAATAAGTGTAGTATGAAATCTATGCAATATTTGAAATATAATGTTTTTGTAATAATATATTATTTGAATTAATATTTTTTTTTAATGATGTAAGCTCCATATTAAATAATTAATACGAATGAAAACGTCTGTTTTATAGAAGTTTTGTTATATTTTATGAGATGTTTCACCTTGCTAAGATAACATATATTATCTTGATAATGATTTAGCTGTTTGAATGAAGACTCTTTATTCCACTGTTGACCATATTTTTTCAACACTTTTCGAAGGTATTATACATTTATCTTATGGAGAACAATTTAACAATAAAACTTGGAATATATTATAGCTTGATTATAACACAAAAATTTGTTTTAGGGAAATCTATTTATTTTATCTAAAATCTTTTCGAACTTTTGAATATTTAATGTACTCAAAAAAACAATGTTTTGATCAATTGCTTGACTCTATTGATGAGCAGAGTACCGGATATATATTTTTAATTGTTGTAATTACAACTTTTATTCATGGTTTATTGCTTGTATTCCTATCTCAGAAGTAAAGGCATGAATATAAAGTAAAATTATTTATACTTTCGTATAAAAAGATAAAATTGTGTGGGCTTAAACATTTTTATAATAATAAAAAAATTAATTCCTTTTCATCACTATTTTATATAGTTTTTTAACAATACCAACCGGTTTCACTCCAAACAGAGCTTCATCATCGTAACATAGCAATTTTATGTTTAAACCAAATGTATAAGTGTTTTAATTTATATACTTCGTTACTACTCACACCATCGAGGGAGTATCGTAAAGTAATCGAGCAGTGAAATATCATTGGCCGCGTTTTCCTCCTTACGGGAAACTTTTAACAAACAAAACCACACGAAAGAATGCCTCCCAACTTGGAGCCACAAAAACGTCACACTAAACTTGGGTTATTTATTTCGGTATGACATGATAATTTATATCGCTGTCCCCCTCCTTCCCCGGCGGCGGTCTCGCCGTCTGCATGGGCCCATCAGCGGGTGCGAGAGGGACGAAGGTAGTAATTGTAATAATTTATTGTAGGAGGTTTATAACAGGACCATGACCTAGTGTAAGCCTCCATACACTTTCTGCACTGTTATGTTCGCCTATTATTCTACACGGCGGCGTGTATTTCGGTGTGTAGACAGATAACTCACAACAAACTTTCCCTCTTCGGAGTTCACCGGGGTTTCATTTGGAACGGGGTATTTACAGAATAAAAAATTACACCCGATATGTCAACGTTTGCCGCCGAGCGTATTTTTAGTTCGGCGTTTGAGCGTTTCCTTGTCCTACCCGGGGTGCGTCGGGTCTTACCTTGGTGTAAATTCTGTCAATGTGTTCATTCTGTTAATACAAAACAAATGCATAAATACTTACATTATCAAATGGGTAAATATAGAGGATGAACCGCCACACTCCTCTTTCTTGACACATGGAATCATCAGCATTCGTATCACGCCATTCGCGTCGATATATAATATTTTTTTAAATTTTGGTTGTTCCACAATTGATTCACCTCGATTCTGTGTTTAATTTTTTTAATCTCGTGTTAAAACTATTTTATTTATAATGCTTGGTCTTTGACACAATAATGTCCTCTTTTTCTTTTACGAATGGTGTCGGCCCTCTTAACATGATTTCTCCAAGATGACCCATCTTGGGTCAGCTCTATGTTGAATCCATATTTCTTGAGAGTGGCCACGATAGATGACAAAAATGTTTCCAAAGGCCGTCTTCTACCCCTCTAAGCCCTTGGGATTCGAAAGGCAATGTAATAAATATGTACCTATACGTATATATATCTTAGAGATTTTCAGTTTGCATTCTTGTTTCTTTAATTCTTAAAATTTTATACGTAAGGATTTGTATAAGAATAACCATCTTAACATTTGAATAACCATCTTAACCTAACATTGACGACCTTCGTGGCCGAGTGGTAAGTGCATTGACTGCCACCCCGAAAGTTCGGTGTTCGATTCCCGGCGAGGGCAGTGCGATTGTCACACTGTCTTTGGTCTGGTGTAGTATTCACGTGACAATAAAATGGCGATAGATTAGCTACCTATCAAATATCACGAGAATCACTATGATAGCTACAATTCCCTTTACATCAATTTGGCTCATGCTGTCATGATGGAAAGAGCGATTCAACAAAATAATTTTAAATTAAAAATTGACATACTCATTTTTTTTTAATTCACATATAGTTTACCAGGATAAGCGGTTCCCTCCACGTCTTGAATCTATACACGACTAGGAATTATTACAAACAACGAAATAATTTAATATTGAAATTAGGTCGTGTTTAAAACTGTTGTGTTGCGACGTCTTTCCACTAACTTGCTGCTGAGAAGAAACTCCTCGTGAGATGGATGAAGCCCGCAGCGTCATCTGAAGGGGTCACGTGACAAGGTCATGATAGGGTTGTGGAACCGGCCCCGCTCCGGGGAACCCGAGACCCGCCAGGGGTGTCACCTTACAGTGGTGGGTATTGACTTGCTCGCCCGTCTTGTCACTCAATCCGGTACACCACCTCCGATGAATTTAACTGTAATTTTTGTATTTATTCAATATTGAAAACATATTTTTGATATCCATATTCAGTAAAAATGGCAAAGAAAGTTTTCTTTGACTTTCATTAAAAAATAATGACTAATATAATAATGTTTTCACAGATTAAATTAGTAATGTGTGTTTTTATCATCACATAATTAATTTAATTTATTTGAGTTCGAAATTTGGTATATGAACTTTTATTTAATAGTTTGAATTTTTGAATATGATTTTATTTTTATTTAAATATAATATGTTAAATTCAACTTATATTTTTAGTCAAGTGCAGCAAATAAATATTAATAAGCATAACATAAAAAAAAACATTTAATAATGAAACCACTATTTTCACACAATTACCGAGATTGTTAACGCCTTAAGTTTACCTAAGATATATATTTTTAAATAAAATATTTATGAGTGTCATAATATTCTTTGACTCAAATAATAATATTATTATTTTTTATTATTATTTTGTTGAATCGCTCTTTACACCATTACAGCGGGAGCCAAATTGATGTAAAGGGTATATATAGCTATCATTTTGACTCTTGTGACACGTGACAGGTAGGTTATCCATCGCCATTTTATTGTGACGTGAAATCAGCACCAGACCAAAGATAGAGTGACAATCATACTGCCATCATCGCCGGGAATCGAGCCCGGGACCTTCGGGGTGGCAGTCAAAGCACTTACCACTCGCCACGATGGTCGCCATGTACGAGTATACCAAAATGTATATTTTATTTATGATAAAACTTATAAGCATTGAATTTGTTTTTGCGATTTTCGATACGTTACATTAACATTTAATCGATCGAATTTTATGTACAGTGCTGCCATCTTTGTGTGAAATGATCAACTTCATTATACTTGACCACAAATAATAATGAATCTTTCAGAAGAAATGTTAAACTTTTGACAGATTCGAACGTTCGACAAAGTTTAATGAAACATGGCAATTTTAAATTAAATTAAAAAGTGCAGTTCAGTGTTGAGTGTGTATTTAAACCATCGCCACATATCCGTAGACGGATTATTTACGGACAGCAATTGAAGAATTAACGGGCGGCAGAGGAAATATCTCCTTTCAAATTTATTCCCGAGTGTCAAGCGGGTAAGATGATTCTCCCTGATTAAGGAATCTCACTTTCAAATTGTAAACATATCAAGTTCGTTTAGCGGGTGCGAGCATTGTCCGGCATATATCACGCGGGCCGGCGGCCGGAGGAATATTACGACGGGAAGGATACCCGAGAACGAGTTTTTTCGAAGGTTATGATTTACGGCTCGACCCGCGGACCAATCACGGGCGAGCATCGCCTCATCATGGGTTGGACCATTATACATTTTTTCTCCTTTTTTTCTAAAGGTGGAATGCGTTTTTTACGTCCGTCCAGATTTTTATGTGAGTGAAATAATCGGTGTGGATATACGTGCGCTTATTGCGAGGGAGTTGTGGCATTTCGGAAGAACGGCCCGATGAGCTCGCCTTACATTCTGGTCCCCGCTGAGTTTATCGTCCTTTTATTATTATTTTATACTCGAATTACAAAAACGATCGACCGTTTAATTTGTTTTATAATTTATGTGCGCCGTTTCGCGGCTGTGAATTTGATGGAATCGGCTGGACAGCCGTTTTTATTGCGCCCAAATGTACCTATCATAATAATAAATACATATCGGATTTTATAATTATCGCCCGACCGCAATAAGGCGAAGATGGGAGACTTTATAGCGGCCCCAGAGACCCGGGGCCCGGCTGTTCCCGCCGCGCACTCGGTCGCGGAAGGTCCTATTGTTACGCAAGAGAAATGTTATTATTATATTATAGGCGTTTAGGCGGGCCCGTAAAATATTTTATTTTCTTCTGGCATTAACAGAAAAACCAATCAAATAAGGAAAAGGCCGTAAAAATGTTTTTACAGTGTGGTTAAAAAGTAACGATCTCCGGGAGTAAAGGGTAACCCATAAATGGATAATGTGCTCAAAATGTATCTTCCATAAAAAGAAGTAGATGTGTCCCTCAGGTTTAAGAATCAAGAATACGAGAACAAATGATTTACGGCGCGCCTCCAAGTTTAAATAGGGGTGCTCATCCTTCGCTAGTCGTGTCGACTATTTGAACTATCGGACGTTCTCTTGTTGCCCACCTGCTCGATTGAACCGTACGTGTATACCTACACGACACGTAAATGCGCTCAATAAAAACAGATACAAAATGCTTTACACGGGTATATTAATTAGTGGTATAATGTATTTACGGTCGCGGCCCGCGGTGTAGAGACACCTTCCTCCGCGGGCAGAGTCCGGCGCGCGGCGCGCGGGGCGGAGGCCGCGCGGCCGGGGTGTGGGACGAGCAGATATACCTAACCATAATGGCTGAGATTATAAACAAGCGGTTCGCGACCGAGTGATTTACTGTGGGAACGTGGCGATGAAACAAATTTACTGCCCCAATGAGCGCAGGTAACAATTTTAGCACAGGCCTTAAACAATCTTTTCATCTCTTATTATGTGTCCGCGAAAGTATTTTGATTTTATCTCGTTTACGATGACGTCATAATTAACGAGTTACGAAGCATAATATGCAGATTTCTCGGCGCTAATCGCGTTATCGAAGCGCTTATAAATCGTATTGGAATTGATCGTAATCTCGTCTCAGATGCGACCATTACAGAGATACAGCGCTACGACGGCGGACTTTTTATTTATGCGGTCGTAAATCAGCCGAAATTATAAAACATATCGAGTTGATTAGAATGGCTTCATTACGCTGATAACGAGCCGATTTGTGTTGACCCAAAAAGGCGAAAGAATAATAAATATCCCTCACATTCATTACGGCAGAACGTGTAACCTTAGCCCGTTCACCCCAGCGAGAAAATATGATATCAACATAAAAGCGAAGGAAATTTGGTCCCGGGCATAGATTACATTTTTTTCTACCAGCCCTATAAGCGCAGTGTCACTCGCGAGGGTGCCGAGCGTTACTCACCCCCGAAATGCGCGCATAAAAAATATTATTACTACCCCACCGAATTGGTTTGCTCGGTAAATATTGTATGAGGTGAAAGTATAAACACAACACTGTTAAATTACTGTAATTGCATTTTTGAACCGCTGTTAATATTACCGGCGCTATAAATATTTCATTCCGAAAATCCACTGACAAAAAAAATACACTTGCTCAAGGCACCAAGAGATAGAATTAACATACTTTTGGATTACATAAATTTATTATTAAAATTGATCGATTGTTTGATCTGCTATGCTTAACACAACCAAAGAAAGTTGTTTGTATATAAAATTACATACATACTTGTATATAGGGATATTATATAATAGAAGCCATTTATGTATCCATAATTTTTTTTTGCTTTCAAATGGTACTTCATATGATATTAACCGCCCGCGCCCTACCAATGCGTTATTTCCCGAAAAACGTCCTAATAAAAGCAGATTATTTATTAATGAAATTTAATTATAGATTCATTTTATTTTTTTAATTACGAAACTTCAAATACTCAGCCGCACACTTTGCCTGCCCATTGAAAAACTATCATATTTATGAAGACTTGTACTCGAGTGTTGTTGGCACACGCGCATATCTCTGTACGTTTAGGTACATTACTTTTTCTCAAGCGTGTACGTGATACGGGATAGCCCAGAATGGTACGGTCACAGTGAACGTATCACGTACGTTCAAATACGTACAGATCGTAAAACAATATAAGTAAACTAAAACGATTAAGATATTTTGTTCAACTCTATAATTAAAATGCTCGTTTTTCATGTTGAATATTTGAACATGCGAATGTAAAAATGCTTGTTATTTAATATTATTTTTACAAACTTGAATAAACTAATTGTGCGCCTACGCGTAGGTGTATCTAAGCTGTAGTATTACAAAAGCTTTGTTTGTAATCCAAAAAATATGTAAGACAGAATAACGCCTTTGGACGTGCGGATATCTCAAGGTATGCCTTATGGCTCGGAATAAATGAGAAAATTGTTAATGGTGTATGATATTGCTTTCACCCCCAATATTCTCCTCCCCTGTCACCTTTTTAACCATTATTTTCTTCCTGAGTAGTTTACTCTCACGAGGCAATGTCTTTGTAGGTAATGCCATCGTTAATAGTAGGTACACTCCCAGTGTGTGCTCTGAACACCTACTGTCATTTTATGTGCTCCTGGTAAATTAGTTTGTGAAACTTCGACCTGAATACGTAACTATATTTACAAAAGATTTTTTTTTAGCCATAAGGAAATAAATGTGTTAAAATTGTTTTATACATTCTTGTAATATTGTAAAACCAATAATTTTACTACAGGCTAACTAACTAACCATCACGGCGTCTCCCCGAAGGGGTAGGCAGAAAGAATGGACTGTCACACTTTTCTTTTCTGACGTATTTCTCTCACTTCCTTAACATTCATACATCGTGTCATGCACGCGCGTAGATTTCTCTGACTCTTCACATGGCCGACATTCAATATATGATTCATTTGATCGTGCCACGTTTTCCTCGGTATTCCTCTATTTCTGGCTCCATTTACATCGTTAACATATACTTTTTTTACCATTCTTTCTTCATTCATTCTTTCCATATGTCCTAACCATCTTAATGATCCTTTCATTATCCTTTCATTTATCATACCATCATTCGCACCGCATTCACTTCTTATATTTTTATTCGACACTCTATCATACACAGAGTATCCACACATTCGTCTAAAAGATCTCATTTCTACTGCATTTATTCTACTTTCATCCTTCTTTTGCTAGTTCCATGCTTCGCTTCCATACATAAGGGTCGATAGAAGGACACCGTTGTGCACTGCGATTCTAGCTTTTTTGGATAGGTTTTTGTTTGCGATGACAACTTTAAGTGCACCATTCACTTTGTTGCCTGCTGCCCTAACCCTTCTTTCAATATCCCTCTCCACTCGCCTATCTGTTGTAAATATACTACCTAAATACACGAACTCATCTACTTGCTCCAAATTTTCACCATTCACGCTAATGTTGCAGACTGTCATGATTTCTTCAATTTCAAAAATCATTACCTTGGACTTATTAACATTCATCATCAGATCATTTCGAATGCATACCTCATACATACAATTAATATATACAATTGTCTACATCCTTTAGTAATATTGTAAAACCAATAAGTTTACTACATGTTAAAAATAATAAAGCAATAAACAAATATTAAAATTTCGTGCGTAATAAGAAATAGCTCAGAGAAGGACTATTTTTTAAGTTATAATTTTGCAAAGACCAGAAAAATACAAGGAAATGAATGGTTACTTTGTGATCGTTTATTATACACGATGCACGAATTCCTCATTTCAAACAATTTCTTACAATGTGTATATTCAATTTTAACAATAGTGTTAAAAAAAGGATATTGAAAGAAGGGTTAGGGCAGGCAACAGAATAAATGGTGCACTTAAAGTTGTCATCGCAAACAAAAGCCTATCCAAAAAAGCTAAGATGGCAGTGCACAATGGTGTTCTTGTGCCGACCCTTATGTATGGAAGTGAAGCATGGAACTGGCAAAAGAAGGATGAAAGTAGAATAAATGCAGTAGAAATGAGATCTCTAAGACGAATGTGTGGCAAATCTGTTTATGATAGAGTGACAAATGCAAGTATAAGAAGTGAATGTGGTGCGAATGAAAGTGTTATGAACAAAATAAGGAAAGGGTCATTAAGATGGTTTGGACACATGGAAAGAATGAGTGAAGACAGAATGGTAAAGAAGGTATATGTAAACGGCGTGAACGGAGCTAGAAATAGAGGAAGGCCGAGGAAAACGTGGCACGATCAAATCAATCAAATATTGAATGTCGGTCACGTGAGGAGTCGGAAAATCGACGTGCGTGCATGACAAGATGTATGAATGTAGAGGAAGCGAGAGACGTATGTCAGGACAGAACAGTGTGGCGTTCCATTCTTTCTGCCTACCCCTCCGGGGGGACGGCGTGATGGTAAGTTAGTTAGTTAGTTAGTGTTAAAAAAAACAAGCATCACATGTGCCTGTAAAAGCACATCTCGAATTGTGCCATTTTTTTTTCTTAAGTGGTCCCCCGAACATCTGTAGCGTTGGCTCATGGTCTCACATAATAATGCTTACGTGTATATGGCCGCTAATAATAGTCTAACAAATCGACCCCTTTACAATTGAAGAAGATACAAATATGAATCAAGCAGATTACACAATTACAGTGTAGGCACCAAGGCTTATCCCGTCCGGCGTGCAACGGGCAGTTAGGTGATTTTCGTAATACTATATCATTATATCTATGGGACCACGAACCTCGGGCCTTATTCTAGAACGGCGCATATCGCCGAGATAATCCGGGATTACTCTTAAACGCGAGGTTACAAAACACTAGGAATGGAAGTTAGCCTTAAAATATTTACAATAACATATTATAGTTTACAATAAATGTTGATAAGAAAAATAATTTTAAGAGAAACAACCTTAAAATGAAAAACACATTTGTTTAAAGTTGAAATGTTTATATTTTTATGTATTCAGGACAAATTATAACTTCTTAAAACACCATCAAATGAGTTTTTATCGTGAGTTTATATATATGTTCAAATATTTCCCTGCATTAAATCAAATAAATAAGTAAAAAAATTGGTACCCATTTGGCAAAAGGTCCCAGAAGAGAGAATAAATAAGATTTTTACATTATTTTGATTATTTATAAAAATGGTATTTTTGTTCCAAATTGTTTATTGCAAATGTCAATTTACCCAACATGACGTTATCTACAAGATATATCAGTAACTAAAGTTAAAAAATATATATGTAAATTTAAAATATAAACGTGGCACGATCAAATAAATCAAATATTGAATGTCGGCCATGTGAGGAGTCAGAGAAATCGACGCGCGTGCATGACACGATGTATGAATGTTGAGGAAGCGAGAGAAATATGTCAGGAAAGAAAAGTGTGGCAGTCCATTATTTCTGCCTACCCCTTCGGGGAGACGGCGTGATGGTTAGTTAGTAAGTTAGTTAGTTAAAAAAATAGGGATTGAATGCAATTGTACATAAAAAATGTAATAAAAAAAAGTACAGCTCTAACGTTTTGTTAAAATAATACTGATGGTATATTTAACTCAATTTCACAAAAAAACGCATCTGGGACCTTTTGCCAAATAAGTACCGAATTGTGAATCCAATAACAATAATAAATTTAGGCTGCGTTTCAAAGCATATTTTAAATGTTAGGTTGTGTTATTTAAATATGTTAAAATATCTACTATCTAATCATAATATTTATATATATGTTTGAAAAGTCTCTTTTATATGTAAAAATATATAAACAAATAGACGAATCATAATTGTACTAACGACATAAAATACAATATCAATATGAAACCATTTTTGTTTTTTAATATTTATTATCGAAAAATATGGAGTTCTTGTGTTTACAAGGCTAAAAACTGCTAATTATAATTGTTCACATCTTCTTCTTCTCTCCTAGCCATTTCCCATTAAGTTGGGGTCGACTCTCTAATTGAACTTCTCCAGGCTTCTCGGTCTTGGGCCATTCCGCAGTCGATTTGCAATAATTTTATGTCATTTTTAATGGCTGATAGCCAAGTTAGTGGAGGCCCACCCATTCCTCTCTTTCTCTCGTTCAGTTGTAGGGCTTTTAGGACGATGTGGTCTTCGCCCCTCCTGCATACATGCCCGTACTACCGCAGACGATCCTCCCTCGCCTTTTTCGTCACAGGAGGCACTTTGAAGCTTCCTCGCATATACTCGTTTTTAATATGTCTCCGGTTGTTAATTATAATTATTTAAATAATAAAAAATATTCGAGAAATGCATATTAATGTTCTCTACCATCGCACAAACTCGTATTCACAAACGTGGCTTAAGATTTAAACCAAGTCCAAGTGGGACGGAATGTTCGTGAGTTTTTGTGGGCCATTTTATTTATTTTTCTCTCGCTCGCTCGCTGTTGACCTCTCCCTCACAATCTGTTCGAAAGGCTTTGATTATGGGTTATACTAAAGTTCATTCCAAACGTTCAATTACTCTCAACTCCAAATGCGATATTCACCCGAAGCTATGTTAAGTTGTGTACACGATTCCCTTTTATGTTCTCCGGGTATTTTTTTTTCTTGTTCTCCGATCTGACCAATGGTAAACGTGTAAAATTTACTCGGTTACAAAGCTATTATTCGCGTTCGAGAAAAAAAAGACTTTTGAACAGACTGAAAGAACATCATATAATTAATGCACGTAATCTCTTTATCATGGAACGGTACATAAATATACACGTGAATGTAATACATCATATTATTAAGTGAATATATGTATATAATATAACTAAAATACAAGCATACAGTTTCCGCATAATATATACGTTCATATATTTTGCAAGTATGTAAATATATTATTTATTACATTCAGTAACTTTATATAGACGTAGTTTTTTTGCAAGATCCTAAAAGTTTTTTTATATTTAATTGGTTATGTTTTACGGCGTATTGACTTTTATGTTATCACATATAAAAATTCAATTTACTCAGACTTTCTATACCACTATTCAATCTTCTTTTTCTTCCGATGTCATGTCACATCCCCCAGATGTTGACTATCACTCAAGAGTAGGCTTCTCTGTCCCTGGCAGCTCAAGAGAGCTCGAGAGAGTCCCTTATGTTATGGAGCCAGGATATTCGTCTCCAACCAACATCTCGTCAACCCTCTATTTTCTCCTCATTGATCAGGTGCAGCAATTCAATGCAACACTTTCAATGTAAATATTAAATTGCACGGAGATACCCATCAGTTTTCAACATTTCTAATATTTTGATACTCTGTGTATGATATCTGTGGATACTATGTGTATAATAGAGTGTCGAATGAAAATATAATAAGTGAATGCGGTGCGAATGATGGTGTTATGAACAAAATAATGAAAGGATCATCAAGAAGGAATGAATGAAGAAAGAATGGTAAAAAAAGTATATATTAACGATGTATATGGTACCAGAAATAGAGGAAGACCGAGGAAAACGTGGCACGATCAAATAAATCAAATATTGAATGTCGGCCATGTGATTAGTCAGAGAAATCGACGCGCGTGCAAGACACGATGTATGAATGTTGAGGAAGTGAGAAAAATATGTCAAGAAAGAAAAGTGTGGCAGTCCATTCTTTCAGCCTACCCCTTCGGAGAGACGGCGTGATGGTTAGTTAGTTCTAATATTTTGAACATTTCAATTTTAAGTTTATTTTTTCTCGACATGCTTCGAAGATATATGTACCTACCTTAGATGTATCTGAGTAGGTACGATATAAAAGGAGAAGAGGGAAGAACAGTGTTTTGTTTCTTAAAAAAATAAACATTATGAAATTACACGGTGTGGAACTTGTACTTACTTAGATCTTCTCAAAATTCAGTTCAGTTGTAATAGCTATTTCTCTTACATCTGTTAAAAACATTTTTAGAGATGTCATTTGGTAGTTTATCTGGGGACTAGATAAGTGCTTTGTATATTTTATTTATGACTGATTTATTATAATGTAAAATATTTCTTACTAATTTTGTTATTTGTGTTATTTGCAGGAAAATGGTGTCCAAGAAGGGAATGGTCATCACCTCCTGACGTAGCGAGACGGGTCTACTCCTCAGTTTTCTTAGGAAGTCCTGGTGAATATCCTGGTGAGTGAAACATCTAATAATTCTAATAAAATGCATTTTTAACAAATTCGTTATATTTCAATGCTGATAGAAATATACTGACTGATGAAGAGTTTTAGCGTCAACCCTTATATTTGTAAGTTAAGCTTGGAGCTTAAAATAAAGTTTAGTAGAGAATGAGATCAATACTAAAAATGATTAGAAAAATACATAGGACAGAATTTTCTTTTTCTTCATATCAATGGCATCTAGTTACATGTGAATGTCATTATATCTACTATTCTTTTTCTATTGTGGTGAGAAGGTTTGGCCTACTTTGTATCGTTTCCATGGGATAGAATACCAATCATAAAAGAAACTATATATTCCCACATGATAAATACCAAACAATGACGTAACGAAGGAATATATTTAAAAATAGATGAATGCCTCCTTAGTAAAATTCAGGAACAGTCACAAAGATGGTTTGATCATGGAATATTGTTTTAAAAGTTGTTTACAAGATAATTATATTCAAATAATATTGTGTGAGTGTGTTGGATGTAGAAAAAAACAAAAGAAAATAATCGGTCCATTCATTCAGCCTGCCTGAAACATTTTTAATATTTTCGTTGAGTTCCCATTGACCGGTTTCGATAAACAAACGTTCTTATGATCATTTTTAACTGCAATAATTCATACATTTGTTTAAACGTAATGGAGAGTTTCAACGTGAATCCCTAATCAATTATAACTATCAAAATAATTACCTGTAAATATCATTATGATTTAATAGATTACCTATTTATAAATATAATGTACTGATATGTATTATACATAGATTTGATATAATAAAAGACCATTGGTGCCGATTACCGATGGTTTTCCAACGCTTTAACTAGACACCCGAAAGTTGGGGAACAAATGAATAACTAAATATTTCAAAACGATCCGACAATTTCTACGTTTGTTACGGAAAAGTTTGACTTTTATAACGTCCATCTATACACACGATCCGGGGTACGTCGGGCTAGACGACCACTCCATTCACGCGTATTTCATATTATGTATCCCTGTCTTTTTCCTTCCTCCCGCGCCTTAAGGCTGAAAAAGGATGCCAGTACCGTACCGAGGGAAACGTGAATACGGCAGAGAGGGATACGCGAGTCCACTAGAGTGAGACAAACGTATAGATAGATAAAATGAGACGAACTCTGAGCGGCGAGAGGGACGCATGCTTGCGCGAGAGCGGGACGGACATTGACGCGCATGCGTTATACATTTCGCACTCCGAGGGTGCGTGAGGGACGGAGTTACGTGGGAGGCGTGAGTACGAAGGAGCGAGCACGAGAAGTTGCTATGGCAACCGTCACGTGCCCGCCTCGTTGTCATGGCGACGATGGGCTTGCGCGTGGCAGGCTGTCGGAGGACGCCGAGAGGAGCACACCTCTCGCCTGTGCCTCCGTATTTCCTTGTTTACATGAAAATGTTATTCACCGAATATTCGCTCTCTCGCGAACAGCAACAAAAACTTTTACGACTCAATCTCGGGGTAACATTTTCATGATGTATGGCGATGATTATGAATACTTTTACAAGCTTCGGTTGTCACATTGAGACGTATAAAACCTTGTTGACATTACGCTCATTAATAACACAAACAATCATAAATGTGTATTTAACAAATTCTTTTTATACTTAAAATGTAATATTTCTTACATTTGCGTGTGTTATATATTATACATAACGTTCACGTTAATTTTTTTTATACCTAGTCAGAGTAATTTTTAATTATACCCATAAACATTTACAGAAATAGACAGCTATGCAAACAACATCCGACGGAAAATACGAATATTATTGACTCTAAATATTTTACATACAGAGATGATTCTATTATAACTAATCTACGTTCATATTAATAGTAAATTAATAGTGCCATTTTCTTTTACTTTTGAAAACAATTTTGTTTGTTATATTGATAGTAGTGGATAGTAAACAAATTTAGTAAAACCCTAAATCATGTATCAGAAAAGGTAAATATTAAGAACAAATTTTAATCCTTCGGCTTTTTTACGAATCTAACAGTATAACGAAACTATCGTAGTAACACCTATCTATTGAAATACTTGTAGTTTGATAAAATATAATAAAACTTTTAGAAAACAGACGTTTTCATTCGTATTCATTATTCAACGTCCATTTTCCAGAAGCATTTTTTTATATACTTCTATGTATAATGGGAAGGGCGTGTTTCACCTTGCTTTAAGCAATATTTTATTTTTTCTACATTAAAATTATAAACTCGTAAAAGTATTTAGTAATATCATTGTAAAGCAAAATATATCACATCCATAAAATATAATAAAACTTCCATAAAACGGACATTATCAACAACAACACGCCGTTTCTCCGCAGGAGTAGGCAGAGAGAATGAACCGTCACACTAATCTTTCCTGGCACAACTCTCTAGCATCCTCCACATTCATACAACGAGTCATACACGCACGTCGATTCCTCCGACTTCTAACATGGCCAACCCTTAAAATTTGATTTTTGATGATACAGGACGTTATAATCAAAATAAAATACCAATCATTCAAATTTTTTTGTAGTAATATTTTTTTTCTTTTAATAGTAGATACATGCAGTAGAAATGAGATCTCTTAGTAGTATTATGTGCGGAAAATCTGTGTATGATAGAATGTCAAATATAAGAAGTGAATGCAGTGCGAACCAAAGTGTTTTGAACAAAATAATAAAAGGATCGTTAAGATGGCATAGACACATAGAAAGAATGAAAAAGAACTATAAATTGAGGAAGAACAAGGAAAACGGAGGTGGATAAATCGAGGTGCGTGCTTGACACGATATATGAAGGTTAAAGAAGCGAGAGAATTATCTCAGGAAAGAACAATGTGGCGTTCATTTTTTACTGCCTACCCCTCCGGAGAGACGGCATGATGGTTAGTTCGTTAATTTAATTGTTAAAAAATTATATATTATATTACATATTTTTTTAGCTGATACAATTTCTTAGTAGGTATATATAAAAGTTGTATTTCATCTACCGTCTTCTCGTATTTAATAATTTATGTAAATCACTAGCAGAACTAATCAGTTACAATACAACCTTATTAAGACCCGAGCCCTTTGGCGGAAAGTTACCCGAGAATAGTCATCTCGAATCCAGGTGGGTTCTGGCGCGAATTATTATCAAGAGATACTTTGATGGATGATGCAATCAGAATCCTGAATGCCGAATGACCCGCGGCATTCCTCGCTAATGCTATACCCGTGTGTGGACACTTAATAATGGCGTATTCATTGCTCACACTTGTACAATAATCCGTGTAGAAAATATACAACATACACTCAGCCGCTGAAAATTTTCATTTACATGAACTATAATAAATAATAAATCACTATGTAATTGCTTCTTGCCAGGGTGTTTTAGGTTAAATATCTTTTTTTTGTTGATAAGTGATAAATGACCAAAGCATCTTAAATTTAGATTATAAATATTTTATTTATAAATTTCCGATCTAAACTGAAAACCCATCTTTTTCATATTTCATACACAATTTAAACATTTATACTTTGTTCTACTATACTTTCTAACCTATCGCGAAAATCAGATGCAGCGTTCACATTTAGATTTTTAGATTTAAAACACGTCTTAATGCGCCCTTGAGGTGATTACATCACAAAAACGGCGCTTTAAAAGTTAGCTGATTATTATTATTATTATTATTATTCAGTGGAGGCCTTTGACAAGATGGACTGACGATATCGACAAAATAGCTGGAACAACCTGCATGCGGAAGGGACAAGACAGGGACGAGTGGAAGAAAATGGAAAAGGCCTATATCCAACAGTGGAAGAAGAAGATGAACAAAATAATGAAAGGGTCGTTAAGATGGTTTGGACACATAGAAAGAATTAATGAAGGCTGAATGGTGAAGAAGATATAGGTACGTAAACGGTGTGAACGAAGTTAGAAATAGAGGAAGGCCGAGGTAATTGTGGCACGATCAAATCAATAAAACATTAAATGTCAGTAACGCGAGGAGTCGGAGAAATCGATATGCGTGCATGACACGATGTATGAATGTCGACGAAGCGAGAAAAGTATGTCAGGAAAGAAAAATGTGGCAGTCCATTCTTTCTGACTGCCCCTTCGGAAAGACGGTGTGGTGGTTAGTTAGATAGTTAGTTATGTTCTTAAACAATTTTTTTTTGGTAGAAATTCATTGTTAATAATAATAAATAAATAAAATTAATAAAAATTCTTCATCCCACCAGAAAATGGCAGAGAGCTTTCGAAACCGGTCGAAGTCATAAAACTTAATGAAATTAAACTATTATGAATATATATCAAATGATTTCTTTTCTTCCTTATATTTATATCAGTTATTTAGTTTTCTTAGTAGGAGATCATTGTGTTCAATAATTTCAATATATATCACACTTGTAAATGTTGAAAAATCATAACATAAAGTTTTTAATATTAATGACAACATCCGTTTAAAAAAAGTTTTATTATAATATATTTCATGGGAGTAACATGTTTCACGTTGTATGGAATTATGAAATGACATATGATAATCCAATTGTAAGGCGAAATGAGACTCTGCAATGGGACATTGAGAATATAAGAGAATTCAAGGTATTTATTTTTAAAAATATTTAAAGAAATTTTTCCTATTCAGATGTCGTAAGTAAACAGTATTGGGTTTTATCGATTTCACTTGCGCGGAGCAGGGAGCGGAAGGTAATACGGTGCAGGGCAAGTACAATGAGGGAGGGCGGCTGGCGGGACCCGCTAGGCTGATAGTGACAGGTCTTCACTGGCCACGCTCGTGCCGGCGAGCCCCCTAAAAGGGCGCGCGTTTATTTTCCAATGTAATTCCTTAGAAAAATATAAATAAACGGGTGCATTCTCACCACCGACAAATGCATATATGAATTATAGAAAATTGTATTATGTATTGAAATTTGAACTCGAAATTTTTTTTTTTGATCCCGTGGTAATGCCATGCGTATTAGTAATGTAAAGCCATGCCAATGCGCCAGCGTATATATCGGATCTCTGCGTGACACCCATGCCAACGGAAAGGCAGCGTTCACTCCGATCAGTAGAAACAAGTGCAAACAACATAGCAATTCCAGTCAGAGCCAACAAAGCATGTTTCTATGATCGTGCTTTCGGCGTTGCGGGTCCGTTGGCGTGGAATAGCCTCCATGTTAGTATTAAGTATGACGTTAAATTTAAAAAACTTCTGAAGACTGCACTGTTCGGTCAGTCATTTCCTAGTGGGCCCTTGGAGTAATTGATTTTACAAAACGGCGTACCTACTTAAAATACCAATTATAATAATAATAATAATAACGATGGAACTGGCTAAAGAAGGATAAAAGTAGAGTAAATGCAGAAAAAATAAGATCTCTTAGACGAATGTGTGCATACTCGGTGTATGATAGAGTGTCGAATGAAATTATAAGAAGTGAATGCGGTGCGAATGATGTTGTTATGAACAAAATAATGAAAGGATCATTACGATGGTTTGGACACATGTAAAGAATGAATGAAGAAAAAATGGTAAAAAAATTATATGTTAACGATATAAAAGAAGACCGAGGAAAACGTGGCACGATCAAATAAATCAAACACTGAATGTCGGCCATGTGAGGAGTCAGACAAACGACTCGCGTGCATGACACGATGTATGAATGTTGAGGAATCAAGAAAAATATATCAGGAAAGAAAAGTGTGGCACGCCATTCTTTCTGCCTACCCCTTCGAGGAGACGGCGTGATGGTTTGTTAGTTAGTCAGTTAGTAATGATTTCAATGGGAAGAATTCGGGAATAAACGAATAAATAATATTTAAAATATCACGTTACAAGAAGTTGGAGATATCGAGATGCGTTCAAGATACGATGTACGAATGTAGAGGAAGCGTTTTTTAGCGCACTTTTGAGTTTGTTTTTCACGACATGTTTCGAAGGTTTTACACCTTAATTATTAGGAGAATGTTATAAACTACAGTTACCTTGTTTGAAGTTGAAATAATTAGCGAACTTGAGTGTCAAAATATTATGTATAAGAATTATGAAAACCTTGATTAGTATGTTGGGATAGAATGGCTTGTCGTTTTATCATTTCTTCTATCCCTCTGCATTTAAAAAAAAATGTCATAAACTATCAAAAGTTCTTCCACCACCTGGGCTCGGTTCTCACATTACTCGATTGTTATGCTTCTGGAATCAATTTAATAAAAAAATATCTCGATTTTTCGCAATACAGATAATTCAATAATGTTACGTGGGTAGGAACTATGAGAGTTCAAATTGGACCTCATAGTTACGATTGAAATTCAAATATAGAACAAATTCCAAAAATGATAATAAAAGTAGGTAGGTAATAAAATCGTTGTCCCCTCTCATTCATTACCTGTGACAAATAAATAAGAGGACATGTCTGGCAACTTTAATAAAAACACTTTTATTACAACAAATATTTCAATATCAGAAAGCGCGGGGGTGAAACAAGAAAAAAGGAATGGAAGAAACGCGGAGGAATTCCGGAATTTAGTGAGGAATTCGCCTCTCTCGGCGGTAGCGGCCCGCGCCGGCAGCGGGCCGGGATACCTGATATTTACCTGTAGCAAAATAGCAAAGATAGCCTAAAAAATAAAAAGGCCATATTTTACTCTCTCTCACATCTGGCTCTCGGGTAGAATTATTAAGGGTTCCGCCCGGCGCTTGATTTATACCCGAAGACATATTTGGACTCCAAAACATCACGGTCCATCATCCCCTCCATCGCCCAGGGGCGGCCGGCCGGCGGGGTGGGTGCCATATATACACCATCGATTTAGCAATATTTTCGAAATAGATCGTATCTCAAAATATTTCTCGAATGTGGTGAGAAATATTTAATGACAACACTTTAATATGCAATCACATCACGCCAACCCCTCGGAGGAGAGAAACTAACCATCACGCCATTTCCCCGGAGGGGTAGGCAGAGAGAATGGATCGCCACAATGCTCTGTCCTGGCATACCTCTCGGGCTTCCTCTACATTCATACATCGTACCATGCACGCACGTCGATTATTCAGACTTCGAATGTGAAGAGGAGAGGTAGGCAGAAATAATGAACCGACACATTATTCTGTCCTCATATACTTATTCTGCTTCCTCTATGTTCATACATCATGTCATCAATGCACGTCGATATCTCCCACTCTTTAGGTGGCCAGCATTTAATATTATTATTGATTGAATAAATATTATACACGTACGAGTATATTCAAAATTTTAAATTAAAAATTTGTCAGTGCATCATTCTAATTCAAAAGTTATTCCACAATTTAAAATTTTTGAAGTTATTGGTAGTTTTTTTAGAAATCATATTAGTTTTTGATAAACCTAAGGTGTTAACACTGTGGAATTCTGTAACGACGATTTTTTTTTACCACTTTTGAGTTTCCCGACATATGTCGAAGGTTTTACACCTTCATCATCGGGAAAATTATTAAAACCCTAAAAACTGTAAAAAAAATGTATGCATATAATATTTCAAATAAATTAAATTACATATACCAATAATAAATACTTATTCATATTCGTGTTATGTACGTAGCTTTAAGATTACTTATTGAATTGATCTACCAATTTCAAATATATTTTTTAGTTTTATGAATAATAATGATAAACTCTTATTAAATTAAAATTCATTTTGATAATTCCGTTATAACGTCAAAAATATAAACTCTAAAAATCAAAATAATCTAATTTGCAATACGCAAAATTAATTATATTTTACGATAACTTCCATTAATTTATAGACAAACTGAAGTTTTTAAAGCCCGGAAAAGGTTTTCGACCAATTTCCGTTTTTGCTAATAAAGGAACAGTGAGATTTTTCAAATTTCGGCTTTTAGGTTTTTGTGGGTAAATTACTATTATTTAATTTCTTTTCCTCAGACCTATCCTCAAACGCTGAAGGGGATGAGATAATTTATTGTTTTATACCTCGATGATCAGGATTGACGGATCTTCATAAAGTATCCGTACGTCCTTATTTAAGTGAGCCATATTTTACGCTAAGAGGATGACCACACGTTTAACGCAATTAGAGAAGAGCCCCACTTTTTATCGTTATAAAACATGACTTAGGAATTTGAAATGTTTTCCCGCGAATTCTTGAAATTCTGCGTACTTTTAACACGTATCTCGATATATTAATGAAAAAAATACACTTGTTATTATTTAAAAATAAAGAAAGCTGGAACCGGTTTTCCATCCAGTCCCCTTTTCCTCTTTCGCCACCCCCTCCCTCTTCCAAATAGGGGAGCCGTGCCAACCTAAAAAGTATATTCATACTTGTATTTATGCATACGCCATCCTTTTCGAATATTATAAAAATATTCCCGCTGCTACTAAGACCGACAGCGACATTTCTGTTAAATTTTTTCCTCAAGCGTTTTTATTCCAAAAAGAATAAGGTACCCACTCTTCTATTAGATATAAAATGCTTCAAAGTTTATATCATATTATATACCGAACGAGTACTTGTTGAAACACATTCTTAATTACCTACTCACTATGTAAATAGGTTTAAAGTGTTGATTGCTTGTTATTTCCTGAACTTTAATAATCTTTTATATTATCGTTATTCCAATGTATTTTCCCGTTAATAAATTAGCCACGGCAATGTGATAAATAATCGGATGTACAAGTATTAGGATCGCAGAAGACCTCATGGGTAAGTCCTTAGCGAATGGGCATCTACTGGATACCATTGGAAATGTAAATGAACGCTCGACCGCCGGCATTTATTTCATAAGCAGCACCGCGGGGTAATTTAAATATGATTAAAATATTAAAAATATAAAGTACCCGGGCACTTGTTATGTTTAGGTAACATACCTGTGCGGTGGGTACCGCGCTCCCGTCCAGTACCGAAGACGCTGAGGCCTCATGGAAGATTATCGTAAACCGATATATTTATTATTATTACGTAAGGCTAGACGGATCGCAGTGGAAAATAAACAGCAGTTCTTTAAATCCTTATTTATGACGTGCGAGTTGGAAGTTTTCCGTTGCCGATTGAATCGGCCACAATTAAAATGCTTAATTGTGTTCGGACTGGTTTATAGCTGTTGGGTACTGAAGCTCTGTTTGTTCAATGGATTAATAAGATAGTTTCGTGTTAGTTTTTTTTTTGTATATGTTTATCATTTACAAGCTGATTAGAAGCAAGCATGTGTACGGAAATACGTGTTTTGCGTTCACTGTTACAATATGTTATATCTTCTTCTTCTTCTTCCTTTCTATGGACCTATGTGGTCGATTCTCTAGAAGGTTGCTCCTCTTGTGAGGTGCATTCCCAGCTGCCCTTTCATCTTCTAAGTCTTCCACGAGGACATGTACCGTGAGGCTGATTATGTAGTATTCATTCTTTGGACAGTCTCAAATTCAATTTCTCAAAGACATTACAAATATATAAACATTTAAGTCGCCAATTTGTATAATTAGAATGCGTGGAAATTATAACACAAGAACAAATACGACGCTAATAAGACTGAATACTTTCAATATTAGGAGTATTTTCCTTTTGAACAGTGTTTCTACAATACGAGTATTAAAAAAGTCGATCTCCGAAGCGATCATGTTCAGCAGTTTCATTGCTCTTGATTATTGAGAGATAACGGAGTTAAACATGACCGTACCAGTCCCTTTATCACTGTCTGCTCCATCTTATAATATCTTCAGCCTCACATAAATCTCCGGTGTTTCTCACGCGATCTCTTATTGTCTTTCCTGCTATCATCCTCAGTGTCTTCATCTCGGAAGTCCTTAACATTTGTGAAATGATTTCACAAAATTAATTAGATGAACGGTAATGGTTTCCCAATTAACTAACTAACTAAACTAACTAACCATCACGCAGAGAGGATGGATCGTCACAATGCTCTATCCTGGCATACCTCTCGGGCTTCCTCTACATTTATTCATCGTGCTATGCACGCAAGTCGATTATTCCGACTTCGAATGTGCCCGCCTTTTAGTAATTGATTAATTTGGTCATGCCATGTTTTCCTAAGTAGTCGTCGGCTTCTTTTTCCACTCACGCTGCTTGTGTCCAACTTTTTAACCATTCTACTCTCATCCATTATTTCTATATGTCCAAACCATCTGAGGGATCCTTTTTTAATTTTATTCATGATGCAGTCATCTGCCTTATTTAATTATTATTTAAAGTGAACTTCCATCAAGAGATTTCATTAAAATCATTTGATTATCTTATTGTCTTGCCTGCTATCATCCTCAGTGTCTTCATCTCGGAAGTTCTTAAAAACAATTTGCGAAATGATTTCAAAAAATTAATTAGATGAACGGTAATGTTTTCCCAATTAAAATAATTCTAAATTCTCTCCTCTGTTATCAAAAAAGTTTTATTTAAATTTCGTTCCAACTATCCATTAGCAGTTCTCACGGGCTTAATAAATTTTTATTAGTAAATTATTCATACGAAGCCGTTTCTAACGCCTCGATATTTGATCAAATGAAGTCAACGACATTAAATGTCTATCGGTCTTTACCCATTACAGAGGTACGTTATTAATACTAACAAAAATAAAATATGCGCTCACGGCACCAGCTCGCATGTGACATCAAGAGGGTCCATTCATATTCAAATGGACCTCTTTGCGGTGATTTTGAAAGCTGTTTAAGATATACCTCCGTAGCTAATTGAGCAGGTGGGGCCGGGCAGCCCGAATGCGAGACACGCGGCTCGCATATAAAAATATAAATTGTCTTTTTAACTACATCAATTATATTTCTTCCTTTTGTTCTTACAACAAAAAAACGTCTAGAAATGTAAATTCTTAAATAAGATTATCGTAATACGCAATTAAATGTCCGAAGCGACTGATTTCGTTGATAAAAATATTATTCTATGATATTAAAATTAATACGTATGAAAACGTTTGTTTTCTAGAAATTTATAACTAACTAACTAACTAACTAACCATCACGCCGTCTCCCCGAAGAGATAGGCGGAAAGAATGGACTGCCACACTTTTCTTTCCTGACATATTTCCATGCCTCGCTTCCTCAACATTCATACATCGTGTCATTCACGCGCGTCGATTTCTCTGACTCCTCACATGTCCAACATTCAATATTTGATTTATTCGATCGTGCCACGTTTTCCTCGGTCTTCCTCTATTTCTGGTTCCATTTACATCGTTAAATTTTTTTTTACCATTCTTTCTTCATTCATTCTTTCCATATGTCCAAACCATCTTAATGATCCTTTTATTATTTTGTTCATAACACCATCATTCGCACAGCATTCACTTCTTATATTTTCATTCGACACTCTGTCAGACACAGAGTATGCACACATTCGTCTAAGAGATCTCATTTCTACTGCATTTATTCTACTTTCATCCTATTTTTGCCAGTTCCATGCTTCGCTTCCATACATAAGAAGAACACCATTGTGTACTGTCATTCTAGGTTTTTTGGATAGGTTTTTGTTTGCTATGACAACTTTAAGTGCACCATTCACTTTTTTGCCTGTCCCAACCCTTCTTTCAATATCCCTCTCCACTCGCCAATCCATCTAGAAATTCATATTTTATTTCATTGCAATGACATGTTTTGCGTAGCTAAGGAATTATTAAATTACATTTGCTCGGCAAGATTTCACATGTAATTGCCATAAAATAAAACAAAGTTTCTTAAAAACAATTGTTATTATTCGTAATAATTATTTAATATGGAGTTTGACGTCATTGAATTCTATCATAACGTTATATTTTTACGAATTGAATAACTTTTTTTTACTTTTGTGTTTATTTTTCTCGACATGTTTTGAAAGCTTTACACCTCCATCATCGGGAGAACGACATAAACTATTTTTATCGAATAATTAATACGAATGAATACGTCAGTTTTCCAGAAGTTTTATTATATTTTATGGGAATGACATGTTTCGCCCTTCTAAGGCATTATCAAATGTGGTATCAAATATCAAATGCCCTAGAAGGGCTAAAATATGTCATTCCCATAAAATATAATAAAACTTCTAGAAAACTGATGTTTTCATTCCTATTAATTATTTAATATGGAGTTTTACATCATTGTTCAAGAATCAATCAATATTTTTATCTAGTTTATATCGTTCTCCCGATGATGAAAGTGCAAAGGCTTTAAAGCGTGTCGATAAAATTAAACTTGATATTTGAAAACGCAATGTTCCAATTCATTAAAAATATCATAATATTTAGATTTTTATTATATTTAAATATAGTTATGTTGGTATGTTATGTTGGTACCATTGTCTGTTGAATTTAAAAAAATACAATTCGTGAATACGTAACGGGTAAAGATGGGATCGGCCGATTGCATTTCGTCAAGGGCTTATTGTTTGGAATACTTGTAATATGTCGGTCCGCGATGATTGCCGCCAAGCACCCCTCCCCCTCCCGCCTTGGGGAGGATAAACTTTATTACGCGGTGAAACAAGAATTGTTGTAATCGCGAACACTTCTGCGCTCCTGGAAAAAGGGCTCAATTGTTCAGAGGAAAATGGCTGAAGGGTTCGGCTCTTTATCCACCACCCCGCCTGTATTAGTTCGGGTCTTGATTTCTATGCGGATGTTTCAACCGAAAACCGCCCCCTTTTGTAGAGCGTGTATTTCTTTCATTGTGGGATGCCTTTTTTCGGTTTTATTTTAATAATTTCAAACTGCGCGCCTCTTGATTTATGCGAGGGCGCAAAAACAAAGCTCGCCATTGTTCGCTCCAGAATGGGTGGAGGAAGAGATTCCCGCCAAATGGGAGCGATCGGACGGAACTGTTATCCAGTGCAGCGGGCCCGCGGTCGCGGCCCTTTCTGAGGCGAAACACGTTAGACCAATCAGTGGACTCTTCGCACTTTAGCGACTTAATTGATCGTCACATCAATCTGCTCCATTAGCGTTTTTTTATATATACTAACGCTATGAGCATAATCTACGCGGTACCTACCCATGAATGAAAACCAGCTTAGATTAATTATCACAACACTGTTTAACTCGATTAATTCAATATTTTAATTACACGCATCGCTCATCTTCTTCAACTCTTGTGATAGAAGAATTGATAAATGCGACCATTCAGAATACCGTTATCAGTTTTTTTTAAATGATTATTAGATGCATATAAAATTTGTATAAATATTATTATTATTAACAAAATATTGCTTGGCAAGCCGCTGTCATTTGCCAGCGTTCTGTGTAGTCTTTTGGTGTGGAATCCGTTTATGAAAAAGGCTGAAAAAAAGGGGAATATTTAATCCCAGCCATTTCCCGACGCGGCCGCCAGGAGCGGAGGGTAGGTATAGGAAAGTCCGCCTGGCTTATGTGATATGTAAATATAAACGTAAAAGTCTATTTTATAACGTATGCCCCATGTAATAATTGCTAACAGCTGGAAGTAATATCTTTTTCCTACATACACACTACACTCCGTACACAGACCTCGCGGTCCCGGTGGAACGTTTGTTAGGCGAAACGCTGAATTCCATCCGAGCTGAAATTGTGAGAGTATTTTTAAATTTGAAACTGCGGAAGAACTAGACGGAAAAAAATAAAATAAATCTCTACGTGTATGGAGAATCGAGCCACCCATAAGAATGGGAAATTTTCCTTTTTCAAGTGTAGTACTTTATATCATTCGTAGGTGTTAATTAAACCATACGCCGATTTAAAACAAATCGATGTCTTTACAATCTACAGTTTTTAAGTTTACACACACAACACGTATGAGATGAGGAATCTTACTTATCTTACACCAGCTTATATATCTGAACTCTGCATCAACGAGAACCTAAATGCTAGACAGTCTACATTGCGATCAGCTAAGTCTTCTGCGATCGGTAGATTGACTGTGCCAAAACGCTGTCCAAGCACAAACTTTGGCGACCGAGCCTTCGCGGTAGCCGGCCCTTCAGCCTGGGACAGTCTTCCAGCAGACCTTAAGTGCATTGAGAATCAATCATAGTTTAGATCGAGACTCAAAACGCACCTTTTTAAATTATCATTTTCTTACAGGAAGGGCTTATTGACTCTGTCAGGTGCAGCCCTCATACTAAATATGTTTATTATTATTGTTATCATTATTATTATTATTATTATTATCTAGTTGATAAAACGGTGCATCTTCTACAGCGCCCTTGAGATGAGTAATTCATAAAAATGGCGCTCTATAAGTTATCCAATTTATTATTATTATTATTACTTCAAGCGTATATATTTCAAATAAGCTAATCGCATATTTTTTAAAAAGCTTGTAAGCCGGACTTTACAGCTACACACTCTTCTGATCGTTCGTATATTATGCATAGAAGTTTCCCTAGTTCGCTTGTAGAGCTCTTGAACGGGTGAAAAAAGCACAATATGCCCCACTGTTAAATAGATTGCCTCTTCCACCGGCAGCAAGATGTCAGTATCGGCGAAAGGCTTCACAACACTATCCGTTACGAGACGCGAAAATAAGAAGAGCGCTGGTACTCTGCACCGAGTACCGTACGTTTGTGGCACTGAAGGGTCCTCGAAATCAAGTGGCCTAGCATCCCTGGTCATCCCTTTTAAATTCAGATTATTTTTCCGGAATATTCTTAAATCGGTAGTTTGTCTCGTAAATATGAAATATTAAAAATATATATAAATAGTAAAAGGGGGTCTCAAAATAACGTTATTAACTGTTTTATTCCGAGACATTAATTAAATAAGTTTTCCTCGCGTCTGTTATCGAAGAAAATGCGCAAAAAATGTTTATTGTAAGAAATATAATAAATCTCGCGAACGGGATAAATTTTGAGCAGGCGTCCCCCTTACCCGGGAAACTAGGACCCATTTGCTTGTCAACACATTTCAAATTATTCGGGCGGCTTTCTACGCCGAGAAATTATAAATTTCAATATTTGCTTTTTGGCGAGTAGTGTGAATTATAAACAAAACACCCCGAAGTGAGACGGAAGAAAACAATTGAAGCTTTTAAATATTCGCACCTGTTCGTCTTGTCATCCTTTCCGCCGCAGACTGGACTTTTTCGTCGGTTTGCGGTAAAATCGGCATCGCGAACTGCGAAACCCGAGTCAAAGTATTAGGGCCGTGTGAGTGGCTGGGCGCGTATAAATTAAGTGGTCAGAATAAATTGGGCCGCGATCTCGCGCCGACTTATGTTAATGACTTACATTGCGCGGCGTTGAGAGCTGATGCAGGATTCCGCTCCTCACCGAACGCTATCAAAATAAATCGTAACTTAACTAACTAACTAACCATCACGCCGTCTCCCCGAAGGGGTAGGCAGAAAGAATGGACTGCCACACTTTTCTTTCCTGACATATTTCTCTCGCTTCCTCAACATTCATACATCGTGTCATGCGCGCGCGTCGATTTCTCTGACTCCTCACATGGCCGACATTCAATATTGATTTATTTGATCGTGCCACGTTTTCCTCGGTCTTCCTCTATTTCTGGTTCCATTTACATCATTAACATATAATTTTTTTACCATTCTTTCTTCATTCATTCTTTCCATATGTCCAAACCATCTTAATGATCCTTTCATTATTTTGTTCATGACACCATCATTCGCACCGCATTCACTTCTTATATTTTCATTCGACACTCTATCATACACAGAGTATCCACACATTCGTCTAAGAGATCTCATTTCTACTGCATTTATTCTACTTTCATCCTTCTTTTGCCAGTTCCATGCTTCGCTTCCATACATAAGGGTCGGTAGAAGAACACCATTGTGCACTGCCATTCTAGCTTTTTTGGATAGATTTTTGTTTGCGATGACAACTTTAAGTGCACCATTCACTTTGTTGCCTGCCCCAGCCCTTCTTTCAATATCCCTCTCCACTCGCCCATCTCTTGTAAAAATACTACCTAAATACACGAACTCAACTACTTGGTCCAAATTTTCACCATTCACGCTAATGTTAAATCGTAACTTTGTGAACATTATAGCGATATATTTCCGTCCATCGTTTTCTAGGAATGCGTGACCGAAATATTAAAAACGAAATATGTCAAAATGAAAAGATAATTAAGTCCCGGCGAGTGTGATTAACGGCGTTATCGAAGAGGCTAAAAAAACATCGAAATCCGTTTTATTACTTTTCGAAATGATTTCGGAGTCCCTCCACTACAATAAAAAAATTGGCAAAATGTCATCTTGTAGTGATAATAATTACGGAGAGCTCGCGCGGGCCGACCGGGCGGACGCAGTGACAGCTTTACGGGTCTTGGCAGTGGGTTCGGTGTCCTCCGCCGGTCTAATGCCGGACATATAGCAATAATAATAATATTTCCTCTCCGCTCCTCGTGACGCGCGTCCCGTAATAGTATCGGGAGACTATAATTAGCGGAGAGTGGACTCGTAATAGGGGCGAGATGCCGAGCGCCCACGGGACACGCGAGAAATATCGCCGAATAATGAGTCTGCTTGACATGATTTATACGTTGTATGTGACAATTTATAAAAAGTAAAATCTGATTCGAGATATATGAGGGTGTTTAAAATTTTATATTTGCTCGGTTATTGTGCGTATCGGGACACACGGAGATCTTGGACGGTTCACACCACACCTCGTAATATCTTATGCTGGTTTAGTCCATCTTCAAGAATTAGCATTAATCACATTTATTTTAGTAGGGAGACGTGATAAGTAAAATCAAGAAAGGGTCACTAAGATGGTTTGAACATCGCACATTCAGGACGAAAACGACTCAACTCGAAAAATCATATTGTTGGGAAATCGCAAAAGAAGAATGTAAATTGTGACACTTTCGTATTATTTCTTCGATTGTTTTGATTTCTTTAAAGTAATCGCAATGTACTTAATTAAAAAAAATCGAAACCATCGAAGAAATAATACGAAAGTGTCACAATTTACGTTCTACTTTTGCGATTTCCCAACAATATGATTTTTCGAGTTGAGTCGTTTTCGTCCTGAAAGTGCGACATATGGAACGAATGGATGAGGGAAGAATGGTTAAATAGATATAAACAAGTAGTGTGAATGGAAAAGACCAAATTAATGAATTACTGAAAGACGGCCATGCTCGAAGTAGGAACAATTGACTAGTTTGCATGTCACGATGTGTGAATGTAGAAGAGGTGCGAGAGTTATGTCAGGATAGAAAAATGTGGCGATCCATTCTCTCTGCCTACCCCTCCAGGGACCCTCCAGGGACCCTCCAGGGACCTACCCCTCCTTGATGGTTAGTTAGTTAGTCAGTTAGAGATGTTATTCCTATAATTTTTTGCCGTTTTTTTTACCTAATTTCGTCGTTCAATGTGTATTAACAAAATCATTTAATTATATAGCAAACCCGTTAAACGAAATCAATTGAATATTCAAACTGCACCAATAAATTTAGAAGTAGTTAGTTTTTAACATAAACAATAAAAAAACTGATAAGAAATATCAATAAATAATTATAATACATTTGTATCTTAATATTAAATAATAAGTTTTACACCAGTGTTCAAGAAAGCATATATTATTTTTACATTTTAAATCAATAAAAGTAATAATTAAAATAATTTTATATGAAAAAGTCTATACGTGATAATCATAACGCATCGTTTTTCAGTAAATAAAAAAAAACTATCGATTTTTGTTACGAAGAATGCAATTCATTTAATCTTTAAACCTGCAATATTGCACCCATCCAGAGAGCAGTTATCGACGCGGATATTGCTCCGTGTATGTATGAAAGCGTAACATATGCACTTTTTGTATAGCCCGAATGCATATTAATTGTTAGTGCTTTCGATAGATAATATTTAACAGTTATTTTCAGTTTTCACAGTAACCGGTCGAAAAAAATGAGGAAGGAAACAGTCGCTAGTTTTAATCCATTCTGATTAATAACATTGTTTTTCCGTTCATCTTTGATAATAAAGCAAGATGCATATTATATTGCGTAATCCAATTACTTTTGCAAAACAAACGTTATAATTTAAACATTCTTTTCTTTTGTATCATTAAATAATACTGTTTTGCATAAAAAAGACGAATATTTTCTTTCTAAAATACAATTACCTCCCATTGAACTTTATCATAAAGCGCCATAGTTTAATATTTTTTTTATGAATTCAGATAATGAAAAGTTATCTCAGACTCTCTATTTTCACTTTTCATATCTTCACCATCATCCTCTTAATCAATTTTATTATTATCATTATCATCATAATTATCAACATTATCATCGGGCTTTCGCACTGGCAGGTCCGTCCGCCTGGAATATGCTTCCTGCACGCCTCAGATGCATTGACAATCCGAGACAGACTTTAAATCTCACCTTTGAGATTCTGTCGTCTGTTCTACCACACATACATCTTAGGGACCTCATCTATACCGCATTTATTCTGCTCTTATCCTTCTTCTGCCAGTTTCATGCTTCGCTTCCATATATTAGCGTTGGGATCAGAACTCCATTGTGAACGTAACGAATAATAATAATAATAATACTAATATAAAATAAGAAATAAATGTAAGGCAGATGACTGCATCATGGATAAAATTAAAAAAGGATCCCTGAGACGGTTTGGACGTGTAGAACGAATGGATGAGAGTAGAATGGTTAAAAAGTTGTACACAAGCAGCGTGAGTGGAAAAATAAGCCGAGGACGACCGAGGAAAACAGGACCAAGTTAATCAATTACTAAAAGGCGGTCACATTCGAAATCAGAATAATCGACATGCGTGCATGGTACGATGTATGAATGTAGAGGAATTCCGAGAGGTATGCCAGGACAGAGCATTGTGGCGATCCATCCTCTCTGCCTACCCCTCCGGAGAAATATCGTGATGGTTAGTTAGTTAGTTAGTTACTAGTATATAACTTAATCTATATAGGTAATGAATGGGGCGCAGATGGAAAAAAAATCAGAACAAGTTGCAGTAGTTGAACACCTCAGGGGAAATGGCGTAATACCATTATAATTTTAACGCGTAAATATTGTACTATTTTTTTTTGCATTTCGGTGTCTATAAATCATTGTTGAAATCATATCATAAGTTCGCGGTGCTAAGGGACTTAAATCGTGATTTCATTTCGCCATCGGGGTCGGCGATCGGATTTATTTTTTATTGCAACACAGCTAGCGGCTCGGACGTTAGAACAAAGCAGCGTAGATCTGGCAGTACGTGAGCTGTATGAGCACCCATGTTGTGTCGAAACACCCAAATCTGGCCACGGAGAGAGCAAGAACCAAACTGGTATACTCTGTTCGGAAAAACACGCATCTCTTAAAAGTGACGCCGTTACCGAAATATTCTTTGCAGTTTAAAGATATATAATACGAGTAGATTTCGATTATATAGGATAGAGCCAATTAAGCAAGTTTCAGCGATCCCGCTTTCATCGTTGCGGGTCCGTTGGCATGGAATAGCCTCCATGTTAGTACTAAGAAATTAACTAACTAACCATCACGCAATTTGCTCGAAGGGGTAGGCAGAGAGGATGGATCGCCACAATGCTCTGTCCTGGCATACCTCTCGGGCTAGTACTAATTATAAGGATAATGACTTAATTTTTAAGAGAATTCTTGAGACTGCACTGTTCGGTCAATCTTTTCCTAGTACGCCCTTGGAGTAATTGATTTTAAAAAATCACGGACTTTAAAAATAATTCATTATCAACAATTAAAATAATGATAATATATAATACACAAGGTTCATAATAAATTCAATTTTACATATTGAATTTTAAAAAGCACAAATGTATTTAATGTGTAATGAAAACGCACCGTGAGTGTAAAACCGACGTAAGTGCAAATATACAGTTTGGAGATATGGGAGTTGAAACACCTCATATTGCTTGGAAAAACTGTTTTTTTTTTAAATAAACCAATGATTTTCGGTTTATAGGTACCTATATTACTTTAAAACCGAAAATCATTGGTTTATTAAAAAAAAAAACAGTTTTTCCAAGCAATATGAAGTCTTTAAACTCCCATATCTCCAAACTTTATATTTGCACTTACGTCGGTTTTACACTCACGGTGCGAAAATGTTATTAAACTCCGTACTAATTAATTCAAATTAAAACGTATGTTTTCTAGAAGTTTTATTATATGTTATAGTATGACTTGTTTCACTTACTAAGTATTATTATTAACAAATGTCTTAGGCAGGCGCATTATGTGATTTCTATAAAATATAATAAAACTTCTAGAAAATGTACTCTTTTGTTCGTATTAATTATTTGATATGTAGTTTTAGGTCATTGTTCAATAAATAATAAATAAATAATTCATATTTATGAAAACGTGTTTTTTAGATATATTTTTGAGATTGGTATGCTCTTCTTTGTTAGAGTATTATCAAGTAGTTAATTTAAATCTGTCGTTTTTGTCAGCATTTAACACGAAATTTATTTAATAATATTTTTTTAATGTTTTGTTTCGGATTCATAGGACAATCATATTTGATTATATCCTAGCCAGCAAAGCATGTCAATCTAATTTTATAAATAATACTTCCATTAAATGTACGTCGAGATTTTCCATGGTTTCCTCAGCTGTAAGGCAAATGTCGGAACATTTATAGATAGCCTAAGGACCTCAGTGTTTGACTAAGTTAACTCAGTAGTTTTTTTTTTCTAGACTAGACAGATTTAAGTAAATATAGAAAATATTTATTAGTAATATCCTTGAGTTATAAAACATCAAGGAAAATAATAAAGAAACCAACAAAGAAAAAATGTGCGTTATCCATAATATAAGAGAATTAATAGGGAATTTTCACTATTGTTCAAGTTATTTTTTTTGTATATTTTTATTTAGGAACTCATCCAATTTCAATTACAGTGCCAGTCTTATTCTGTAACAACTCGTTTGAAAAAAAAAAATGTTTATGGGTATGTTTTTTTTTATCTTCACCCGTATGACATGATGAAGAATCGATGATGCAAATTGGAATAAGTGAATGTACTATTTACAATTATTATTCAAGGTTTAAAAGAGATATTTTTTTACCACAAAAAACTTTTAAATGATATTTTTACAATTATAATTTATTTTTTGCCTTATGAAGTAGTTATCAAATGTTTTAAAACTATCCAACCGTTAAGGAAACATAGAATTTCCGTATGAAAATATTCAATATACATACATTAATGAAAATATTCCTTATTATGAAATGTTTTCACTCTCCAAGGGAATGATTAAATGGAATCAAGCATAAATAAACCCCTAGCAAGGCAAAACATGTCACTCCCATAATCGCAATGATTTTTTTTAATGATACATTCATCTATATTTCGTACTTAATAAAGAGTTTTAAATCGTAGTTAAAAATATAAAACAAAAAAATATTAAAATAATGTTTTTTTTCTGATATGTGTAAATAACGATAAAAACTGATGCTGAAGGTATAATTCTATCAAAACTCTGAAGATATAATTCTATAAAATCAGTATTGAAAAAAACTTTTTTTTTAAATATTATCATAGTTATGGAAAACTGTAGTTTTTCCGCTTTGAGTATATTTATTTAAAAAAATATGCTTTTAATTTTAAATGGTTATATGAATGTGGACGGCATTTTTCTTATTCATTTTATGACTCGCGAATGACCTTCCTCGCTCTTATTTGTAGCAATTAACATTGTTGATACGTTTCCCTTGATACCTCGGGGATAATGCTCGGTGTTTGGTAGGTGCCTTATCCGAGATCGTGACGTCACAGCCGTCTTATTCCGACCGGAGTGTAGCGCGTAATTGCTCACGACCCGACCCGGGCACCATAAGGTCTCTCTCGGCGATTGGCCAAAGTTGATGGACGGAACCGGTCATTAGGCGTACCTCGGGGCGGCCGACGAACCTGCGCCGTTAAATTATCTATGGTCGCCTATTAGGTATTATAATGCTGGACTCTGCACGTATCTCCTTGTTGCTCGTTTTATTCCTTTCCCACAAGCGCGAATCGCGCCGCGGCAATGCGAACTTGACCGCAATCCGGCGACCCTTGATTCTATTCTCGCATTTTATTTCTGTATCCTATAAACAATTAGGATTTTATACCAAGTTTACTTTACCGCTGTCTAGAATCACTTCTAATCTTACCTTAGTGGGCGTCGCCTAAATGCCGAACCACCCTACAATCATTCCTTGTGATTATTGGTAGTTTTGATTTCTTATACTATATATTGACATATAATATATTAAACCTTATTTAAAATACAGATAGATTCATTTTTAATTATTAATTATTATTTTCAAAATAATCTTCAATTAATGAATCATGTAAAAATATTCTGTAAAATAAATGCAGTAAAATGAGATGACTTAGACGAATCTGTGGAAAATCTGTATGTGATAAAATGTCAAATGCAAATATAAGCAGTAAATGCCGTGCGGATGAAGTGTTACGAACAAAATACTGAAATGATCATTAAGTTGGTTTGAACACATGGAATGAATCAATGATGAAAAAATGGGAAAGAAAGTACATATAAACGATGTAAACGGAACTAGAAATACAAGAAGACCGATGAAAACATGGCACAAATCAATCAAATATTATATATCGGCCACGTGAGAAGTCGGAGAAACCGAAATGCGTGCATGGCACGATGAATGAATGTCGAGGAAACTTTCTACCTACTGAGACGGCGTATTGGTTAGTGAGACAGTTCCGTAAAATATTACTAACTAACTAACTAACCATCACTCCGTCTCCCCGGAGAGGTAGGCAGAAAGAATGGAATGCCACCCTGTTCTGTCCTGACATACTTCTCTCGCTTTTTCTACATTCATACATCTTGTCAGGCACGCACGTCGATTTCTCCGACTCCTCACGTGACCTACATTCAAAATTTGATTAATTTAATCGTGCCACGGTTTCCTTGGCCTTCCTCTATTTCGAACTCCGTTCAAGCCGTTTACATATACCTTCTTTACCATTCTGTCTTCACTCATTCTTTCCATGTGTCCAAACCATCTTAATGACCCTTTTCTTATTTTGTTCATAACACTTTCATTCACTTATTATACTTGCATTTGTCACTCTATCATATACAGATTTGAACCACATTCGTCTTAGAGATCTCATTTCTACTGCATTTATTCTACTTTCATTCTTCTTTTGCCAGTTCCATGTTTCACTTCCATACATAAGGTAAATATGATTATTTTATATCGTTCCGATTTTCGTACTAGCGTTTAAAAATTCAAGGGCATAGAAATATAATTGATTCCATTTAACAAAAAAATTATAAACCAGTGAAATATAAATGATTTTATTTCCTACTGTATTAGCAGTTTCATCGACTATATAATTTTCACAGTGACAGGGGCTGTCAATCAACCGTATAAAAATGCAATCACCCACAAACATTATATAACCATTGAAGCACTTTCAGACACGGCGAAAATAAACAAACCAAATTTATTTAACTGCCTGTACCCGGACCACCGGGAATAGGAATAACTTCTGACTACTGTACAAATAAATATACGTCGTCGTAGACATTTGGTTTTTAATTCGATCAGCGTGTGAGTGACGTAGGGTAAACTGAGCTAACTTCGTGATACTGGGCTACCGAGGTTTATTTATTGAAAGTGTATAGGTAAACTTCAATAAGTTCTTTTACCTTTTGATAGAATTTTTATTGAGGCTGTATAAAAATTCTTATAAATTTTAAGCCTTGCAAGTTCTTACTTTTGAATGTATGCATTCAATCGTGGATTGTCTATATGTATTATATATTTTATTCCAAACCTATACGATAAATGTGTAAAAAAAACAATTGTAAAACTTACGAATTCGTCTACTACTCGTATTTTCTAATATCTTCTTCTATCCCTTTGCCATTTCCAATCATCTGGGGTCAGCCCTCCTCGTACGAAAACACCAAACTTTTATATTTTGACTCATCTCCACTATTAGGCTCTCGCGTTGGAGCTCCTTTTCCATGTTGGCCCACCATGTTGCCATTGGGCGACCTCTTCTTGGTTTTGTGGGAATACTGAGGGCTTTTGGACAATGTGTTCACTGTCTCTTCGCATCACATGACTCGTAATTTCTAATATGATGTTGAATATAGAAGAAATGATATTACTTCGTTAAAATTTTTGTTGGGTTAAATTAAAATTCGTTAAGACCAAAAATAAATACATAATTTATAATTAATCTCTTCTCTTGCTCTAAGTTACTTCTGTTCCTAAAATCCATCTTCTTCCCTCGACCTTAACCTCAAATTTCTGTAGCATACTATGTAACAATATATTTTTTATTCCATTTTTAAAATAATGTGGTTAATTTCTTCAGCATCGCTGACATCTCTATCGTCAGCTTATTTAGCATGAGTGTATTGTACGACTTTTATTCTCTAAATGATAGCTATGTCTGAAAACATTTTTAAATAATAAAAATATCTAAAATATACGATCGTGTGTAATTTTTTTTTCGATTTAATAATAAAGTTATAGGTAAACCAATAATTAATTAAATTCTCTTTAATATGTTAAATACAAATTTAATAAAATTATTTTTACAACTTTATTGGTTTTTATCCAAAACATTGCATTGCCAACTATTCATAAATTATCTATCATCAAATCGCAAAAATGGCGCTTTGAAAGTTAGTATATTATTATTATTCGTCTGTTTATATATAATATATCACCAACTTATCTCAGTTTACTATATTTCACATTCATCCGTCAATTTGAGTTAATGAGGTATACTTTACAACCAATCTGTAGATGTAACGTGTTAAGTACCTACTTTTGCATTTTATAAAGAAATGAAAAGAGAATTCCCTGGGAGCGGAGTTAATGGGGTTGTTATATCATTTATTACTAATAATGACCGTAGGAACCTGTTGTTGAAAGTTCAGCTGATAAGTACTACCCACGTAATGATTCCATACATATCTTGATGTGAGGTATGTGTACATTTTACTTTGTTAAAACAACGAATCAATAAAATGATAAACATGTTTTAATAATCAAATAAAGAACAAGTTTTCATTAAAATGTATACATTATGAAAAATAAAATAAAAAATATATTAAGACAAATGTGCCCCATCTAAAAATAACATTTTGTATTAAATTATTTTTATTTTGTTATTTTATTTTATATCATTGTATTTTATATTATTTGTTTTAGATTTATTTTGTGGATGTTGGAAGATCGAAGTGTGCACGGGAGATGCCTATTGGTGGCGATGAGGTTCGCAACCCATCACACCGCGTCTCCCGCGGGGCGAAAAGAGAAGGATGGAGTGCCGCATCGGTTAAAGTGTGACAGTCCATTCTTTCTGCCTACCCTTTCGGGGAGACGGCGTGATGGTTAGTTAGTTAGTTAGTTAGTATTTTCATACTTTAATACAAAAACGTAATATTATTACAATATTATTTTGTTTTTTAATTATAAAATCTCACATAAGCGCTTGCATGTACTCGTATATCGTAAATAAAAATATATTAAAAACAGTTTTCTGAAAATAAATGGGATTATTAATTTTTCATGAAAAAATATGCAATCCTAGATGAGCCGATACAAAAGTTATTTTTTATGTATTATACTATATATAGAATAAATCGGGTCATGTCAAGATTTGAATTCGTGTTTCCTAAAGGGTTTCTTCTACTTGTTAATATTACTTCTTCTCCTTCCTCCATCCACTGCTGGATATACGCCTCTTCCATTTTTCTCCACTCGTCCCTGTCTTGACTCTTCGGCATCCGGGGATGTCGTCAGTCCATCTTTTTGGTGGCCGCCCGACACTCCTTTTCTTGGTCCATGACCTCTATTCGAGTATTCTGGGTATCCATCTGGTACTGCCCTGTCTGGCTATATGTCCACTTCAATTTAGTTGTAACTAACAAACTAACTAACCATCACGTCGTTTTCCGGAGGGGTAGGCAGAGAAAATGGATCGCCACATTGTTCTATCCTGACATACTCTCGCACGTCTTCCACATACACACATCGTGACATACACGCAAAAGTGCTTAAAAAAGCAACATCGCACTTGTGTACAGTCCCTAGTACTATAATCATTTCTAGTTTCTTGATATTAAAAAGCGTTCTTCAAATATTCCCCAGCGCTTGATTGAGCATCCATTAGCGTCTAATAGAATGCGGCGTTCTAGAAATAGCGTCACACACATGGAGTAGTTGGTATATATACGAGTATATATATAAAAAACGGGATTACTTCGGATGCGTAACGTAAAAACAACGAGCGCAACTCTTGAAACCATTCCGCACTTGTGATTTACGAGTTGGTATATTTCATTAGGAGTAAACACCAGCTCCGCATTGATACGGGGCCACTTAAAGACTTGCATAACGTAAAAATGGGCCACTTGAATGATGGACCTGCGGCGGAGGCCGGGGCCCCGCGCCGGTCTGCGGCCTCTAAATCTTTCAATGGAGCTCTAAACTAAACACCCCAAATTATTTATTGATATGACAGAGGTGCGTTCGTAAGAATAGCTATCTATTTTAACGCGGTCGAAGACAATAAATCATAAAAATGAGCGCTTTACATTTATTATTGTATATTTATTTATTATTTATTGTTCACAAACGAAGGAATGTAGAGCGGAAGCAAATTAACAATTCTTTCATAAAAAAACTAACTAACTTACCATCACGTCAGAGAGGATGGATCGCCACAATGGCCTGTCCTGGCATACCTCTCGGGCTTCCTCTACATTCAAAAATCGTACCACGCACGCACGTCGATTATTCCGACTTCGAATGTGACCGCCTTTTAGTAATTAATTAATTTGGTCATGCCATGTTTTCCTCGGTCATCCTCGGCTTCTTTTTTCACTCACGCTGCTTGTGTACAACTTTTTAAACATTCTACTCTCATCCATTCGTTCCATTTTTTCGTTCATTTTTTATTTTCTTTCATTGTTTCTTGAATAACATTCTAAATCTCCATACTAAATAATTAATACGAATGAAAACGTCAGTTTTATAGAAGTTTTAGTATAGTTTATGGGAATGACACGTATCGCCTTTCTAAGGCATAATCAAATGATTTGAAAGGCGAAACTTGTTATTCCATTAAACTATATTAAAACTTCTAGAAAACAGACGTTTTTATTCGTATTCATATATTGTGAACATAATTATGAAAGAATTGCTGCGTTCGTTAGGTCACATAGAACGCATGGATGAAGAAATAATGGTTAAAAGAGTATACGTTAACGATGTGAATGCAGTACGTAGTCGAGGAAAATGGAGGAAAACTAACAATTACACAAATAAATCAAATTTTAAAAGTCGGTTGTGTAAGAAATCGGAAGAATTAACAAGCAAAGGTATTTGACTCACATCATGTATGTGCAGGAAGCTTGAGAAGTGTGTTAGAATTGAGTAGTGTGGCGGTCCATTCTCTCTGCCTTCCATTCCCAAGAAATGGCTTTAATTGTTTATTTGTGCAACAAATCATATTTATTATTGTTCACTTTTAGCCACAATAGATGAACTTTCGCATTGTAGAGCTTCGTGAGTAAACAGAGACGACGCTATACAAAATCGAAACTAGCCGATTTAAACCGACAGTCTTTTTCATAAATCCGATGTGTATTACTTACCACGGGGTACTTTAAGTAGTTTTCCAGCCTCCCAGCTGAGTAATGCCGAATCATATCACCATCAAATAAAATAAATACTGATAATCTAAATTCAAATAAATTGTGTTAAATAATATATATTTCATTGCACACAGGATATTTCTAGCAGACCATTACAGTTTTGTTTTAATATATTAATTTGTTATCTTTCATATTATATAAAAAAACATTCATTAGTCATTATTTTTTCAATACTAAATAACTCTAGTGTAATTTGATTTTTGTATTCGTCCGATGGACACATAAGGACGATTTTCTAATTAAATAATTAGTACGGCAGTAGAATACCATGAATATGTAATCATCACTTTTGATGCAATCCGATTAAGCATTGCATTTTTAAATTCAAGTCAATTAGTAGCTGAAATTTGGCTTTATATTCTATGCATTATTTTAGCATCTCATGCCACTGGTTTCGTGTTTTATCCAAATATTATATTTTAATTTATTCTCATTTATACTATTTGCTTTAATAAGTTTTTATATGAAGCACTTAATTTGTCATGTGGCATCATTAAAAATAATTTAAAACATTTGTGTATATTATTTTATCAAACCATCCGTTTTCGCTCCTGCCGGAGTTTCGTCAGGGTTACAAAAACTAAATGAATAAAAATGTCTTTTTTGGGATAGTTTATAAGGATGTTCACATATGCAAGTAAGCTGATAATATTATAAATAAATAATGGAAGGAAGATATTTTTATTTATTATTTCTTGAACAAAACTCCCTATAACATAATTAATACGAATGATAAATTTTCAACATTTGATCAACTCGACGCCTGAATAGATAATTTATTTTGTATTATATAATATGTTTTTCAATAGTATAGTCATATTAAACTAAATTAGAAATGACTAATTTTCATGATTTAAATAAAGCTATTTTCGAAGCTATACGAGGCTATTTTCACACAACAAAACCTTTAAACATCGCTTTGTCCTGGAGTTTTAATAATTAAATATAGTTAAAATCTATTTATTGTTTCTTGAACAATGATGTTAAACTCTATATCAAATAATGAATATGTTTGAAAACGTCTGTTTTTTTAAGTTATATACTAATATTTTATTGAAATTACACGTTTCACGTTGCTAAGGCAATACATGCCATTCCCATAAAATATATTAAAACTTCTAGAAAACCTTTTCATCCGTTTTGACTATCCGTGACCAAGGCAATACACGCCATTGCCATTAAATATATTTTAAAACTTCTAGTAAAACGTTTTCATCCGTTTTGACCATCCGTGACCAAGGCAATACACGTCATTCCCATAATATATATATTAAAACTTCTAGAAAACGTTTTCATCCGTGTTGACTGTCCGTGACCATGGCAATAAATGTCATTCCCATAAAATATATTAAAACTTCTAGAAAACGTTTTCATCCGTTTTGACTATCCGTGACCTTCTCAATCAAGTCCCGCGAGTGCCTCTCCTTACACGAGCCACCCCGCTGCACAAAGCTGAGCCGTAACCGAAAGCACCAATCCCAACCTATTAGACAATCCCGGGTGTCTGATCCTTGTCTGCGATGGCTCCGCAATTACATAAACATTTCCTTTCATTCGAACCTCTCGTAAAGTTTACGTGAGTGGCGAAACTTATTCGCGCGACCCCAAAAATAAGACAATCCGGCAATATAAACCCGATACCCATCTCTCAAATCGGCGATAGACAGAGAGGACCCAGTTCGTGAACATCAAAAAACGGGTGCGAATTTTCGTCATCTCTCTAAACGAGGGGTAAAGGGGCGTAAAGGAAGCCACCTCGTAAAAAGCAAGTGCCACTAAAAATGATCGTAACAATAAAATCCGCGTTCTGCGCCTTGCTCCCGTGGTATCATCTCTACCTCTGCCGTCACTCCGTGCTCTTCTTCAGGCGGTTTACTTTTCTTTCGAGAGAGGGATGAATGGCACGAATAGCACTAATTATGTTTGGAATTAAATTTAGTCATGAATTATTTGTTAATTTTAACATATTATATGTGTGTGTGGGTGGTTTTTTTTGGCCACCCACCCTTTTAAAACAAGCAAAAGGGAAATTCACAGTGTTAATTAAATTTTATTTATTATTAAATTGCATCGACAAATTCTACATAATATTGGCGCAATCATTTATTTATTTATTTATTTATAGGATAACATACAGCGATATCAATAACTTATATTTAATAAAACATTTAGAATAATTCAAGTACGGCCAATTACATGCTACCATAAATATAAAATAATAGTTTACAGTTATTGAAGTTAAACTAAGACAAAATGAGGCTAGACATAAAATTTAAGAGTTAAAATCCTAATAGTACTGGAAATAAAAGATAAAATTAACGTAAATATAAAAGTAATATATTATAATATCATATAACATCGTGTTTTTGTAATTTCGCTCGTTCAAATAGTTCATAGTTAAGATTATAAATCTCAACGACCACCACGATTATTAGGACTAAATGACACAATAAAAATTATATTGATTTTTTAAATCTACTATGGAGACTCCATTAAATAATATCATATATATTTCTAAAGTAAATTTTTTAAACGGATATCAGGAAAAGAGACACGAAATATAAAATTATATTATATCATATAATATATTGCAAACTTTCGCGATCAGTTCGTATTTTTTTTAAATAATGTTTTTAATTACGAACTCCTTATCTTCTTCCCAATATTATTTATTTTTATGCTTTGGCTCTGTTATTTATCTCTTAAATATCTTACTTCGGGTGTAAGGTAATTCATTCGACTCCAGATTCCATCGCGAATCTCATTTCGGCGAAGCTAAATGGACCGTAATCATTGCTTGGAAATTTATTATCTTTGTGATTCTTCTGTGGAAGCCATCTTTATTATAAATCTATCAATTTAAAATATATTATATATTTTGAAAACAAAACTGCACGAGGAAAATGTTTTGTTTAAATCTCAAAATGTTTACCTGATGCGCATAAAGGATTTGGATAAATATCATTCCCGTATCTCCCCTTTATCTTTGATTATTTAAGGACATTTACCCTCGATTCAAACAAAAAGTCATTAACTACACATCGATGCATTACTCTTCCAAACATAAAAGGGTTTGCTAAAACAACAGCAACCGAATCACGGGCGAGTGGGGATCCGGTAGCCAGGAGCGCAGAAGGGTGAGAAGAGTATTATCCCGGAATAAACTACAATTAAAATTTAAATTAAAATCAATGCTCGAACGAGCCGTGTTCCGTTGTACATCATACGTACTGCGGGTGCTCATTTGTTAAAATAGGGGACTGCGTAATTTTCGGTGCATCGGCGCGCCAGATCTCCGAGGTCCCGTAATGGGTGTCGATAATGTTAGAAAGCGCTCAGACATTACTCAAATGATAACAAATCAAGCTTTAAATTCGATGCAAGCGAAAACATCCTTAAGTAACTAAGCTAAATATTCGACATTCCTTTACAACTCCCGCGATATTTATGTCGTTTTGGAACTACTGAGAAAGTTTGAAATCAAATTGACAAAGTTATATGGGTTGTTCGACAGTTATAGAAATATGGACCTTTTACACAGACGCCAAAGACATGTTTTGGACCGAGATGAGGGATGGTGTTTACTGTGTTCTGGAGCAGTGTCACCTCTTCCCTTGGAGTGTAATGGGGGTGCGGTGAATGGGGTTGTAAGTTAATGAGTCACGCGCGGCAAGAGAGGCAAATTATTCTGGAGGGGAGGGTGGACCCGCTTTTTTTTGTTATTTTCTGGTGTCGGTTATGGTTCAATGAGGTTACGGTGAGTTTCTCTTATCAGTTATAAGAGAGTCGATTTTTTATAGTAAATGTGAGAAGTACCCTAAAAATTTATGATAAAATGGAAATTTAAGCACTCAACCCATACATACTTATTTTACCCTATCGCGTCAAAATGATAATTTGAAAACTTTTTAATTTTTTATTATTATAATCATATTAAATTTGTATGCAAATTATCACACATGATTTTTGTATCTATTTCTTTATTCTACAAGAAATTATCAATGTATTAATTTTAATGTTTCAACCCTAGGGATTGATTTGCACTAAATCTCATCATCTAATCAACATCTTTACTGGTTCTTGAGATGACACTTGGGCCTTTAATGTGATAGTTTCCCGTTTATTTCCACGTAATATAATATTTATTATCATGATATTAATATATAAAAAAATAAAGGTTTAAAAAGTGATTTTTTTGTTTGCACAAACAAGAAACGTTGAAATCGTAAAAAGTATGTTTATTTTTACTATGAAGTATATAATTCTTTACATTTATATATATACGTGAGGTAGAAGGCAGCTGTCTTGGCTGCAGAACATCAAAGAGTGGACAGGAATAACAAAAATCCAGAACCTGTTCCAAGTGGCGCAGGATAGAGATGCCTTTGCTGTAGTGATCGCCAACGTTGGGGGGACCTGACACGGCACCGAAAGAAAAAGAATACGTGAGGTTATTTGACTTGGTATAATAAATAATAATAATAGCCCTATGTTAAGCTGAATTGAAAAAAAAAACATATTTCGAAATTCATAAGTGACATTGAGTAGTGTTTAAACCGTTTTAAAACACTCCCAAGTTCACATGATTGATCCGTTTTTAACGGCTAAAAGGATAATACAAATTGCAGACAGGTACATAATTTTCACGTCAACGCCGAGCCAAGAGCCGAGATTCATTGACAAAGTCCATTAAAAACTATAAATACGCCATCTAAAACGCGTCTGATTTGAATACTGACTTGATTAAACTAATTCCCAGCCGGCTACGTGGGTGTGCGCAGTAACCCATTCAATATTTCCTTCGACTAATCAATCACCTCCTCTCCCCTCCCGGCTGCAGGAGAAGAAAGGGGACCCAAATTGCATTATGCAGGGAAATTTCATATGTATCTATCCAATGTGCACTTTCGGGGAACGATTTGAACTAATCCAGTGATCCATCATTACATTAGCGGGGACCTACCCTACGTATCCATATCGGTCGTCTGCGCCCAGCTCGTGTGTAACTTCACGCGAATTACACACATATTTTCTTGTTTCAAAGGGGCTCTTTTTACGTACAGTTGCATTGAAGACTTGCGTCTTTTTGAAAGGGAGCGTGAGAGCATAAACAAAAATAGTTTACCCCAAGAAGACACATGTGACTTATAGAATTCAGATGTTGCTTTTACAGAGAAGTCCGCAGCGTTTCCCAATTATAAAATAAAAATAAAATCGTTTCAGGGGACGTATTTTTAGTTTTCAACACCGGTAAAGTGCAGGATGTTTTTACAGTTTAGATTTTGATATTGTTTTTTTCTAAACTATTTTTTTATTATATTTCAATGTTTTTTAAGGTACCGCAATTTTCCATTCGGTCGAATTGAAAGATTCAAAAAATCATTTGCAGGAAACAAAATAACGTTATTTAAATATTTCAAATTTAAAGCACATAATAATTTTCTTTTAATACAATCGTCCCTCCGTCTCTTCGTCCGTAAGGACGCGTAATTTAGAATATTAATTTTATATTTATCAATTAAATTTTGACCTATCAATTTTCACATATTCAGTAATATATAATAACATAATTCTTATTCAATAGTAATATAATAATACCGATACATGTTTTTTTTATTAAAACAAAATTGTGGGATACAATTATTTTTTTAATTTGATCGAGTGAATACGGTGCACTCAATTTCATACGTAGTTGAAATTAAAATTAATTATTATACGCGATTAGTTAATTATAAAAAAGCTGCAATAACTTAAGTAAACAAAGTCAGTGACCCTCCAGATGATCCGTCCTGTACGACCACGTGCATGAGCCCCAGATAAAAATAAATAAATATAGGGGTACCTACCGTACGCGGGGCGCAGACATTGCGAGAGAACCGAAGCTTTTAGCCGCGCACTATGCGATAGAATATAAACGCCATAATCCGATTTGGGCATCATCCATCGCCCGGGTGCGTTGATTTGATTTGTTTGCCGAATGAATATTTTATTTTTGCTTTATTGCGTTAAGAGTTGTCGCCCCTACCCGGTGCGGGCGAGGAATGCAATTTTGTGACATGGTATACTGTATTTTGCGCTAATGTGTTTCTTCCCTTGATTGATGGAGGCGGGGAGTGGGTGACTTCGGTAATAGTAATGCCTTAATTGAACTGGATGCGGGAGAGCGGGCCAGGAATGAGGAAACAAGAAACTGGCATTCCTACACACGCACGGAGTCGAATTAGAAATCAACAATAGTCATTAATCATTGTTTGATACATATTAACCAAAAGCTTTACAGGAGTCAAAATTATTATTTTTTTTTTTTTAAATAGAGTTATTAGTTATCAGCATTCATTATGTAGGAACACAGTATAACTATACGTTATTTCAGTCTTAATTCTGGTTTAAGCATGGAACTGGCAAAATAATGATGAATGTAGAATAAATTAAATTGATATATTACTGTTAAAATTTAAAAAACGCTATTATAATATCACAATTTCTTTTTATTCACTGAGAGTGTCGCGACATCTGTTTCGACAACCGATATTGGTTTCATCAGGTGTTAAAATAATAACATAATACAATACAATAATCTCGGCATCATCAGGTGTTACTTATTGTAACACCTGATGATGCCAACATCGGTTGGCGAAACAGCTGTCGCGACACTCTCAGTGAATGAATGAAGAAACAATGATTTCAAAGAACTTTAAAATATTATTTTAAATTTTAAATTTATCATAATGTTTGTTATAACAAAAGCATAAACGTTCCAAAATAAATCTTTATAACATCTGTCAAAACTGATCATATTTGTAAACAGTTTTCGATATTTTAAATATCTTTATAATATCACAGAGGAAGGACCGGGTTGTCCGAAACATGTCTGATATTTAATTAAAAAAAAATTAAAGTAAGTGTTACATGTGTATATAAAAAAGAAAATAAAAAAAAACATCTACAACACAAAGTAAGGCGAACATAGAAGAAAATAATTTAATTAAGTTTATATAGATTTAAGTATTTTCTGAAATGAACATAAAGGGGTAATTCGATAGATTTGTTTGGACAAATAAATATTTTATTGTGCGTCGTAGAGTCTTGCCGCCGCAGCGTCCATTATTGCCCCGATGCGGCGGAACACCGATCGAACAATTTGCATTTCTTTTAATGGCAGACTTAAATTCAACACCGCGATCCCGACATTCACTCAGATTCAATTACAGGACATTAAAAGTTTGCTTGGAGCGCGCATTACCGCGGGCGTGACTGCGGCCCGCGGCCCGGGTGCTCCAACTGTCTTTCAGTATTCCACTTATTCGTTTAAATAATTAAGCAAGAAGACGTAAAATTCGAGTAAGTCGTATTGAAAATTATGAAAAATAATTTGACATTTGTAAAGTGCATTGCAAAATGACATTTGCAAAAGATGGCAGTACACAGTGGAGTTCTAGTGCCAACACTCATGTATGGAAGTGAAGGCTGGAGCTGGCAAAAGAAGGATGAAAGCAGGATAAACGCCGTAGAAATGAGATCACTAAGAAGAATGTGCGGGAAAACGTTGTATGATAGAATACCGAACGATGAAATAAGAAAGAATTGTAAGGCAGATGACTGCATCATGAATAAAATTAAAAAAGGATCCCTGAGATCTTTGGACATATGGAACGAATGGATGAGAGTAGAATGGTTAAAAAGTTGTACACAAGCAGCGTGAGTGGGAAAAGAAGCCGAGGACGACCGAGGAAAACATGGCATGACCAAATTAATCAATTACTAAAAGGCGGTCACATTCGATGTCGGAATAATGATGTATGAATGTAGATGAAGCCCGAGAGGTATGCCAGGACAGGCCATTGTGGCGATCCATCCTCTCTGCCTACCCCTCCGGGGAAATGGCGTGATGGTTAGTTAGTTAGTTAGTTAGTTAAAGTGCATTCTTTATGAATTAAATCACTCTTATGTTCCACTTTTATCGAAATGTATCCAAGGATGAATTTATATCGTTCTCCCGATGTTTTCGAAACGTATTAAGAATAAAAAACTTCTATTATTCAAGAATGTTACCAATATTTGTAGACAAATACTGGATTTTACCCATTGCGGGTTAATCATTTTTAAGGATTGATTGTATCCCAACTGAGACGAAAATGTAAATTGTTTTTTAGATTGAACTAATAACATGTGAAGTGTGGTGCAACATAGTAGCATATATACAACTTACAAAAAATTGGCAGACGTGGTGTTCGTAAGAAGGGCCGAATGGGGAATGTTGTTAACATAAAGCGATCGCTTAACCCAACCAATGACAGGTCATAAATCCTGTAAACGCCTCAACCACCATATTCTGTTCCCAAAAAACAATTTACATCTTCGTATCTATTGAGATACAATCAATCCTTCTGTTATTCAAATTGACATAGGAACAAATACACATAAAGATTCGAAAACTCACGAAAATATGACATTTGATATATTATTTTAACACCTGATAATGTCAACACAGGTTGATGAAACAGCTGTCGCGTAAAATAAAATACAATTGTGATACAAAACACAAAGTTACTTAGTTTAACAGTTTAAAAAAACTTCTCAAACAATGATGTAAAACTCCGTATTAAATAATTAATACAAATGAAAACGTCTGTTTTATTGAAATTTTATTATGACGGATGACATATTATGAGGGATGACATGTTTTGGCTTAATAACATATTTAATTGAGAGAAATATGTTTCGTTTTGCCTCTCATAACATATAATAAATCTTCTATAAAACGTAAGTTTTCATCAATATAAGATATGTAATATGAAGTATTTTTTATCATTAATTAAAAACCAATAAATATTGAATGAAGCTTCATACAAATATAAAATTTATCAATATTCATCGATTTGGTAGTATACGATAAAAATATCGAAGGTTTCGGAAAAAGATGTGACAAAACATCAAACGAAGAAATAAGGAATATTGGGTAGATTTTCATCATCTTCTTGAAATCACGATATACGAATGTATGGGAATCTCTGGATAGAACAGTGTGGCGGTTTATGCTCTCTTTCTGAAATACGACGTGATATGTAGTTAGTCGATAATTATGTTTAATATCTAAATAATAAAAAATGTTTTGATAACTTTGAAAATGGAAATTGCAGTTACCTGAGTAAGGATATTTGAATTTCGAACGCAAAAGTTTTTTTTTTAAATTTAGTTAATTCAATTTTGTCCCAATGAAATCTTGTATAACCTACGTTGAAAAGCACTGCTTGATAGCTCGTAGTGTAGTTACGTGGCACGTTATCTGTCGTAATTAGTTAAAACAGCATTTTAAATGCAAAGCGCACGGCAATTCCGTAAGGCGATAAGAAACAATCATTAAAGGTGTGCCAACTCCCTCGAGACCGCGCCGCGAGGGGGTTGGGGCGCATTTCTAATGGCAGGCCATTGAAGGGAGCGTGATATACCAAAGGCTGTGCCAACACAAACATCAAGTAATGTTCCTTGTAGTATTGATACTAGAAATTAAGGAATCTAACTCCATTGCACACAAATTAACCAAATTAGATTCGGTGTACTACCTCGTTATTAGGTGTGTAATTGTATGTTTCATCCACGCGATAAGAATCTGGCAGCACCTGTATATATGCAAAATTCATAACATCAGAGATAGAGCTGAAATTCATATTCTTGCTCCTAATCATAATTTTAATGATTTATTTTTATATACAGAACCAACTAACTAACTAACCATCACGCTGTTTCCTCGGAGGGGTAGTAAGAGATAATGGACCACCACACTGATCTATCCTGACATAACTCTCGCGGGTCCTCCACATTCACACGCTGTAATATGCACCCTCATCGATTGTTCCTACTTCGAACAAGGCAACCTTTCAATTACATTAATTGATTAATTTTGTAATATCGTATCTTCCTTGGCCTTCCTCGACTTTTTTCCCATTCACACTACTTGTATATATCTTTATAACCATTCTTCCCTCATCTATTAGTTCGATATGTACCTCCATCTAAGTGACCCTTTATTAATTTTATTTAGAAGCATTCATCCGCCTCACATTCCTTCCGTACTTCATCATCAAGTATTCTATCATACATTGTTTTTCTACACATTCTTCTTAGTGACCTCATTTCTACAGCATTTATCCTACTTTCATCCTTCTCAGGGATCAATTTATATACAGTTTTTATTTTATTAAAAGTAAACACAATTGTTTACAATTAATAAAATCAATCGGTTTTGGTTGGATTTAATTTATATAAATTGTGAAAAATTTGATTCGCCTATCCTATTTGTTTCTCGAACGAAGAGAATGCACTCGCAAGGCAAAACAAATTTGTCACAATTATATAATTTATATATATTAAATCCAAGTAAAACCACTAAACAATCGTGTTTACTATTATTAAATTAATACCGAGTTTTAAAAAACTAATACATCAACCATCTAAACAGTTTTTACGTCATTTTATAATTAAAATGTTTTCATTGTTACAGGTGACGCGAGTAATGCGAGTATCGGGAGCGGAGAAGGAACGGGAGAGGAGGACGATGATACGAATGGAAAGAAGAACCAGAAAAAAAGAGGAATTTTTCCCAAAGTTGCCACCAACATCCTTAGAGCATGGCTTTTTCAACACTTAACGGTAAGCCCCTTTACATAAAAGACATTCACTTCCATACAATACCATTCGTTATTTAAATGAGGAAGAATTTCGTATATACAAGTATATGACAAATATTAAATTAACCCTATAGGTATAAAATAATAAAAACACTGCTTATTTAACCACGGTATGGTTATTATAATTGTTGTCAAATGGTTTCTCGTGGACCCGAGCTTCTTCGTGGCAATATAATGACAGTTTTTTTTTTAATATAAGTGTTGTATATACGAGTACAAGGTATATAAAACAGAAAAAGAGAAATAAAAAATACAGTTATATTAAATTGCCCTGATGAAGTTTGGATCCAAGCGAAACTATTTGACATCAATTATAAAGTAATATCCATACTGTGGTTAAATGCAAAGTGTTTAATTATTTTACGTCTATAAATTTTAAATATCTTACCACAAATCTAGTGCTTTATATGAAAATATATTATCAAATTATATTCAACATTCGATATCTTAGAAAAATATATATTTGATTTAAAATTCCTTCAAGAAAATAAAAAGTAATCAGTTCTTAAACCTGAGCTTATTGAGAATTCAATGGCATTAATGCGGTATCGTTTGATTACAAAATACAGAAACACGTGTACCTAAATATATACGGTTTTTTAAATAAACTAATTTCCATACATTTAAAAAAAGTTTTTCCCTGTTTTTATTTCATAAGCTTTAAGTAGATTTACATTGCATTGCATATAAATTTGTTTATCCTTCCAATTACAATTTAATGAATTTAATAAAACTTAAAACTGTCATAAAATTTATTTTACGGCGACATTACTGATTCCCAACCCCCGCTCCGTCCCTTATGAAAAGTACCGAGTACAAGGGACGCAGGTGGAGGAGAGAGTAGAGGCTTTGCCTTTTCCCATGTTAATAATACTCCCTGCAGAAGGATCCATAGGCGCGCTGTGTATAGAATACTTTATAATAAATACCAATTTCACCCTTAAAGTACTCTCTGATGGATCGCGGCTTATATAAGTACCAGGGTACCAGAAATCCTCCAGGGAATAGGTATTTAAACTTAAAATAATAACAAGCAAAATGTAATCTTATTGATTTTGAAACTACTGAAAGCTATGAAGATTCCATGAAATAAAACAACATTTTGTAAAAGATATGAAATTGTATTCTTTAGATTGGCATATGTTTAAAACAGGGATTAGAGTATGAATGATTTATACAAATAAAATCTGTATGATACATTATATTATATGTTGTTTTCGCTTAATGTCGGCATAGATCATGACTGATTTTAAAGAAATATATTATGGACGTTCAAAGTAACATTTGTTTTCATAATATATTTATATACAAGACCTAAGCTTCCGTGGCAGCTTAATAATTTAATACTTTGTTATATGAAAAGGGTTATATTGCCTCATTAAATTCGTTATCCAAATTAGTGCAGAAACGGGGATTGAATTGCAGAGCTCCAGTAACTCAGGGAATTGAGAAATTTCTCTTGAATCTTGTCAACAATCCTCGAGTTTCAACGAAGTAAATCTTCACATAATTAAGTGTTAGCATCATACTTGTAGAAATATAATAATGAGTTCTCAGATAAATTATTAAACAGATGTCTATATATTTTATCATGCAATCGTTAAATGCAATAAAAATGATACATATTGGACAAACAGCGCTTTAAAATTCCTGTACCTTAAAATAATTATATTCTTATGTTGGTATACTATTTTTGGATTATTAATGAAGTAGTGTTAAATTAATCAAAATATATAGTAATGAATTTCGATGACGATAATGCCTTGAGTCTATCAACAACAATTATGGTATATGAAGAGTTCGTACTCGTAATAATTAACAAAGTGAATATTCTTAATTGTTTCTGTTTTAATTTTCTAGAATCACATAGTAATTAAGGATTATTTTATTTTTGCGAAAATTGTTTATTTATCAACAACCTTCCGATTTCGTATTTTTTATTTTTTATTTAGTACTCGTATCGTTTTGTAAAGACATTATAAATTAAGAATATTATCTATCGATTATGTTTTAAGAAGTCAAAACTAGTCATGAACGTAAAAAATAAAAAGTGAATTATTAATAAGTGTTTTTTTTTTTTACATACTTTGTATAAACAAATTAAAATTAAATAACTAACTAATCATAACGCCGTCTCTCCGAAGGGGTAGGCAGGGAGAATGGACTGCCACACTTTTCTTTCCTGAGATATTTCTCTCGCTTCCTCAACATTCATACATCGTGTCATGCACGCGCGTCGATTTCTCTGACTCCGAATTAAAATTTAAAAAAAATTATAATATTTTAAATATCTATATGATATCTCTGAGGAAGGGCCTGGTAGTCCGAAACATGTTTGATATTTAATTTTAATTTGTTTAATAAGTGAGTGTTGTATACAAAGTATCAATAAAAAAAGAAATATATAAAACATCTACAACACAAAGTATAGCAATTATAGAAGAAAAAGTGTTTTTGTTTAAAATTATTATAATCAAAAAATATTCCCTAAATAAATATTGACATATACTTCTATCCCAATGTACTCGTACATCACTTACTTCCGGTGCATTGTTGTATTTGAATTTTTTTTTAATATATACTAGATTTTTCAATGATTACAAAATCGGTTGACCAAGCTATACTTGGTCAATAATGAAAACGAAATGAGAAGATTATTATAAATTATTTGAATATACTTCATACGATTTATTTCTTCCATAAATCATAAATTATTATTCATATACCTGTGCGATACGTTCGTCTATAAATTGTGCGTTGTTACATTCGTATATACTGTGATCTTATTGTGTTCCACTCGAAGACGTCATGAAGCCAGGGTCTAGCGGGGACTTTCCTATTTCCTGTGGCTGCCGTCTATATTTCCGTTCTGGCTTTACGTCTGCGTGAGGGGCGAGGGGAAATGCTATTCCAGCCCGGGCAATAATCTGACGTGATGCGGCGCTCATGTCCTCCTGATACTATTGTGTTTAGTTTACAGTGTTCCTTGACTTACATGTTTAGGCTACTTCATACACGCGTCGTTTTTGCTTTCAATTTTCACATCCAGTAATCTAAAATGCTATTCATTTATCAATAATACATTTTTCTCCTTTTTTTCCCACTTGGGCCTTTAATGTGAAAGTTTCCCGTTGCTCTTCACATTTTTGTATACAACAAATTATATGAACCCAGTGAGTGTATACAATGTTTATCTATTGATTCTCATGACATGTGATATGTAGCTACTCTTCGCCGTTTTTATTGTCACGTGTACGTTAGTGATCCAAATTCAACATGATTTTTTTCACACTGTCGTTGCCAGGAATCGAACCTACCACTCTGCCACGAAGGCCTTCATGTATCCTTTAACTTTTTTTTTTTTCAAAATGTATTGAATTATATTTATTGCTAATTAAATTTACCATTTATAAATAACTATTTTTATAACTTTAAACATGTTTCAGGTAACTATCACCATTTCTATTAACTAACTCTAAATTGATTATTTAATATAATCGTATATGTTGTATAAATCTTATATATGGAAGTGACAATTTTTACATCACTAGAGCATTATTTATAAGATATTTGATAATGCTCTAGCTAATTTAATAAAAATTCTAGAAATTTTTTTTCATTGACATTAATTATCATCATTCTTTCCATAATACTCAAAACAAGTCATTAAGAAAATTTTAAAAGTCCTTAAATAGAACTGTAAAATGCTTTTGAATTGAAGTATAGTTAAACTGTTAATGAATAAACGTTATTTTTTGTATCAATTGTATTTTATTTTTTTTTAAGTTTTAAAAAGATTCGAGAAATCACGAAAATTTGGCATTTGATATACTCATATTATTGTAACACCCGATGATGTCAACATTGGTTGATGAAACAGCTGTCTAAAATGCAATTGTGATGCAAAAAACAAAGATTATTCATTAACAGTTTAAATTTTAAGGAATCATAGTGTTTCGGCCAAAACCATGAACTATAGTTAGTTTGCGTTTAATATAATTAATTTGTGAATTTAATACTCAATATGCAGACGAATATGAGATGAATTAATGTTATTATTAGTATTTTTTTTGTTATCAAACCGTGAGCTATGATTCTTTGATCAATTTTCACGTAAACCTACCTTGTTTTAGTATGCAGCGCAAATCTACGGAAATATTTTATTGTTCAATTTAGAAAAATGACAGAAAAAAAAGAATTTTCGCAAAAGTTAAATTAAAATTTGGCAATTTCCAGTCGTGCCTTCCCGCAGTAAGTAGGAGAGAAGAATCCCTCGGATCCTTCTTTAGGAGGAAGGTGGCAAAATTCCGGCTAACGTTGCAATTTCATTACAGTCTTAGTGTCGTGGACATAAATCAACGCGGAGAGCAGGAGGGTGGGAGGTTGCGCCAAGAAATTGGAAAGATAGAGCGAGAGCGGCACACCGCCGTCCCTTTCCTCTCTCGAGCGCGCATCAGAATCGAAGATAGTCGAAATCCTAGTTGATTTATTCTTTATTCAAATCTTATATAAGAATGTTCGATGTATTGAGACCTAGAGGATCGAGTAACCGAACTTCAGGGTACCTACCTTCAGGTGCGGGGGGGAGGGAGCGCAGAAAAATGGAGCGGTAAGGCGTCGCACGTACAGATGGTTAATTTATTACCTTCAAGTAATTTAATCGAATTCTATAGAAAAAAATAATCGTGATTATACTTATCCACTCGCGCAAATATTGGCAAAAGAACGCTCCATTTTGCCGGTAATGCTGGAAATTGTAAAGGCCGTGGGATGAAAAGCTGATAGTTAATTGAAGAGGCGACACTAAAATAATGACACTAAAAATGATAAACAAAGCATCCCCTCTCGACTGGAGCCTCGCCGGTGTCTCCTTACTCTCGCTTCACTTTATTCGCCCGTTACTTAGTCTTAGGGCAGCATCGGAGCTTAATGCATGTACTGGTATTTTTAGCACTTTTTACTTAGCGTTGTACTTACGCCGAGTTATCGTGGCGAAATGTAAAGAGGGCGCCCCCTAGCCGGGAACTGCGCCGTAACTAGGCGTTAAAATACATAACTAGAGGAGGCTATTTAAGTGTTCTGAACGAAATATACGGCTTAGAACATCTTTTTCGCTAAAACGGAAATCTTGTGTCTCATTACTTGTGCTTAAGAAACAGAGAAGAAAGAATTACGAGCGGCTATCGTAAGGCGAGCGGAAGAAGGATTAGGGGTGGGGGTGCGCTAACGTAGCGAAGAAATTAACTTCTTGAATAACTAAATACGTTTAACTGGCGAAACGGGTTCGGACACTTTAAATTATGTCAGATATACGAACTTCTCTAACGCTGCCCGATAAGAAGCGGCATTACGCTTTAACCCATGTATTGTACGTAAGCTTTCCACAAGAATTTTTATAATTATTTTTTTTTAAGTATTTTACCCACTTTTAATAAAAGTCTAATTATATCCAACAAACAAATTTAAAAAAAGTATGAAATTTAAAGAGTAGCCAAAGATGGCAGTGCACAATGGAGTTCTAGTACCGACCCTTATGTATGGAAATGAACCTTGGAGTCGGCAGAATAAGAATGAAAGTAGGATAAATGGCGAAGAAATGAGGTCACTAAGAAGGATGATCGGAAAAACATAGTATGATAGAATATCTAATGATAAAGTAAGAAAGAAATGTAAAGCGGATGAATGCGTGATAAATAAAATCAAGAAAGGGTCACTTAGATGGTTTGGACATATGGAACGGATGGATGAGGGTAGAATGGTAAAAAAGATATATGCAAGTAGTGCGAATGGAAAAAGAAGTCGAGGAAGGCCAAGGAAGACATGGCATGTCACGATGTGTGAATGTAGAAGAGGCGCGAGAGTTATATCAGGATAGAAAAATGTGGCGATCCATCTTCCTACCCACCTCTCTGCCTACCCGTCCGGGGAAACGGTGTGATGGTTAGTTAGTTAGTTATATAATTCCGCAATAACTTTATAAGATCTAAAACTTCTATTGGATCATTTATCTATAATTGTACCTATATTTCGATATGGAAAGAATAATTTGGATCCCGTAAATCAACCGAAAATTTCTACTAGCTAGAGTAACACCATATCTCAAATGTGCCTAATGATATATAGTTTTTAATCTGCTTTGCTATACCAAAAATTTCTTCATTAAATTAAATTGGCTAATTATAAAGCTGCTTTTTGAAGTTTTAGTAATTGTCTTTAATTAATAGGAATGGTATTAAGTAGCCGTCACAAATTTATGGACAACTCCTACCCGCTAAGTCCTTCACGGTGAGACACCCAATACCGTGATGAACTTATTGAAAAGGGGTTAGGTTGAGTTGCTTACTTAGCTTGGTACTTAGTTTGCACGGCGCTAAAAGGATATCGGATTATATGTACTAATAGTACTCCTTGAAGGCTTTGTCATGTCGCCTTGTCGACTACTTACCCGTAAACCGTTACTTAGATATACGAAAATTATGCTTACTACGTTTAACATTGAATATATTGTTTTTTAAAGTGTATTCAATTTAAGTCTATGATAAAAAGCTAAAATGTCAGTGCACAATCGTGTTCATGTACGGAGCCTTATATAAGGAAGTGAAAAATGAAGAAAAGAAGGATGAGAGTAGAATAGATGCAGTAGAAATGGGATCTCTTAGAAGAATGTGTGTTAAAGGTTACAGGAAGAAAGTTGATATCCTGCATAAACAGATCGCAAGATCTACAATCAGAAGAAGAAGAAGAAGACGTAAACCGAACTAGAAATAGAGAAAGACCGAGAAATACTTAACACGATCAAATGTTAAATATTGGCCAGATGAGGAATCGGATAAATCGACGCGCGTGCATGACACGATGTATTAATATTGAGGAAGCGAAAGAAGTATTTCAAGGATGAATAGGGTGGCAGTCCATTATTTCTGCCTACTCCTTCGAAGAAATGGCGTGATGGTAGTTAGTTAATTAATTTTAAAGGACGTATCAGCTTAATTTTTAATGGACACATTTAATGGACATATTAGTTAATTAATTTAAAAGGACATATCAGATCTGAGCAAATTTGAGATCTTGAAAATTTTATACAGAGTGATCATGTAAGAGACAACAGACAGCAGCTACAAATTAACTAAACATTCAGACGTACACAGACACTGGACCAGGAACTGTGAAAGATATCACTTACCGAATGCACGAACTAAGACAGGACAACCAAGGATATTGAACAATGGACTGAAACTTTACAATGAACTACTAAAAGACACAAGGAGTCTTGCTACAAATATATTTAAAATATACCTGAAACATTATATAATTACAAGTAAGTATGTATCCATAAGAGTATAACCTAATTGGTTTTTATTAATAAACTATATAAAAATAATAATAACTAAATTTTAATAATATTTTTTTTATGTTTGTTAGCATCTGTATAAGATGTTTCGTTCAATGTTCAGAAGTCGTTAATTTGTATTAGGAGAACAGATTTAGCCAAGTGATGTTGCGTAGGTACAAGCGCCATCGGACGAGTCACGGAACCCTGTGTAATGTTGCGTAAGTAATCGAGCGTCCATTAGATATTAGCTATTAGCGGTCCGTTGAATCACTTAGGCCAGTAAGATGATACTAGGAGAGGTCCGATTGAGCCTTGACATGTTGGCTAAAGGAGATATGCCCGCCACTTTCTTTTGTGTACATTAAAAAGGGTAAAGTATTATGTAGCAACGATTGCCGCTTGATTGATCGTATGTAATTAATTGCCGTGCAGACCTATTATAGGCTTTATTAACAAGCGGCCTCTTGTGTGTGAGAGAAGAGGAAAAAGTCTTAAAATTTGGCTCCGTGTACGAGATAAGACGGTCTCCAAATACTGCTCTCAGCGTGCCGGGGACGGGAATAAAACTGACTTTTATTGCAAAACTCGATGACATATACGACTTTAAATAAATAATGAAGTGATAATGTGTACTTGACGTTCATTTAAGATAAATCTTATCGAAAAGGTTTACACGCAAACTGTTTGAAAGAAGAAAAAAATGTATTTGGTATATTCGTGTACTTCAAGTATGCAAATTGCGGTAGAAAAGAAATCTTTAGATTATTGTATGATAAATATTTATGTCATAGCGAGCTAAATGCAGATAACAGAAGTGAAATCAGTATATACGTAAGAATTATGACCAAAAAATGAAACGGTCCTGTGCAAAAAATCTGGAAAGCAACGGGAAACTGTCACATTCAAAAGGCCCAAGTGGTATCCAAAGAAGCGGCTAAGACGTTAACAGCCTTTGCTGCAAACCAATCTCTAGGATTGAAGGTTTAAAAATACAGAAACAGTACACAATAGTTTTAAAAGATGCTTCATTGAATATTCAAAGTTTTGTTTTAAAGAAACTGCATGATTTATCCTATAAAGCGGCGGATACAGAGATTGGTTATCAGGAGCGCACAGCAGGCGAGGAGGGTTGACCCCCGCAGAAGCGGCTATCGGGAGACACTGCGTATAAAAAATAATATATCATTGAGGATTGCAGTATCAGGGAGGATTCCGCCGGGCCCATTGGGCTCATCCCGGGATTAGGGCGCACGACTCATTAACCCCCTCCCCTCAGCTGGACACACATAAAGGATGACCGCCGAATATCAAGGGTTTTCAAACAACCTCGCACAGCGTAATATGAAAGCATCCATTAATAACGGGAATAATCCTTAGATGCTTCTAACAATCGGCCAAGCAGTATTACTTCTCTTGGTCTCTGCTCTCCGAGTAAAATAAGCCGTTTGATATTAAGAAATCGTATACTGCAAATAAATATTTACAGAATAATACATGAATATTATGTTTCCAAATACCATTGCTAATTAACTTATTAAACTCTAAGGCATTAACACTGTGGAATTCCATAGAAATATACTTAGGAAATTGAAAACAACTTTGTTTTCCACAAAATATTACAAAAACACGACATGTTTCGGAGGATACCTCCATCTTCAGGTGTAAAAATATAATAAAAACTAAACAAAGAAAGGCGCATTTAAAATTATATTTTTACACCTGTAGATGGAGGTATCCTCCGAAACATGTCGTGTTTGAAAATGTTTTTTTCAAATTTTGCGGATTAAACAAAGTTGTTTTCAATTTCCAAAGTATATTACCATTGCTAATTAATTAATTATTATAAATTACCCAAAATCTCTGTATTATTTACTATGTAATTGAATAACTTTTTTAGATGTAAGTACAAACAAATTTAACATGTTAATTTTTTATAATATAATACCGTAACTTATTTACGGAATTAAAACGTTTTTAAACTTTTTTCATTTTAAAAACAATTTTTACCGTGTATTTTGGATAATAATGAAAATGATACATTCCCTTCTTAGTGTATTATGTAGAATTGTATAAATTACAGTTTGTCACCTTACACACATACATTTTATATGATGTCCCCAACATGTAATACTTCAATACTTGCATTATTAATGTGTTCTTGTGCGAACTTGTCGATATTCAACAACATTTTCTCAAGGAAGGCGATTTCCACAAACACAAAGTCGCTTCACCGTCTTTTGGAATTCTGTCCTCCTGGGACCTCGGACTTAGACCGCTAAGGCTTTTACCACGTCACCGTTGGGACGAATAACTTCTTATCTTAACAACCGCAAAGGGGACGATGATGGTATTAGGGAAACATGCAAAATGTTTTCAAATGGGATTTCAAGTTGCCGACTGTCGCAAAAGGGCCGTCTTATTCTTTTAGTTAAAATGAAACCATCATTTCAATACTACCTTGTAGTAACAATAACATTGTGTTAAAAAGTGCGTATGTTTTTGTATTAAAATGTATTTAAAGTAATATCCTTGTTAAAATAATGTACATACAATCATGTTTATGCGTCATTAAGAAATATTGTAATGCTTTCCATTATCTGTATTCTCGAACGAAAATAATAATTAAGTTTACATTTCGCGAACTTTCTATGTATATTTTAAAAACCCTGTTTAACTTTTCTTAACAACATTATCCCTGTTTCCGCTGTGAATTTGTAGAATAAATTCAAAAGGAAGATCAATTATAAGATAATAAAAGTAAATAACGGTAAAGCTAACTTGAAACCTATCTCTATCTTGAATAAAAATAAACCTTAAATTTCAACCTACACGGGAAGCAGCGCCGATAAGAGAAGTCAACACTAATATAAGCCTCCCCGGGGATCACAAGACATAGAAGGGTTATACGTTCTATATAAAGATCAAGACAGGAGAGGCAAAGCGAGGGATCTTTTTGCCTGCATCCGTCTTTGTTTGCAAAACAGACTCCCCTCTTCAGCGTGTTACTCTGATCCCGACATAACGCGGTAATGCTGGGAAACTAGATACAATTTAATGTTCAAAGGAGGGGCGGCAGTGACCAAAGAAAATAACAAACGACATTGACCTAGTACAACTGACCATTAGACACTGGATTCTACTAACTGCACTGTATACAAATACGAATGGATAACGTTTCATCTTCCACTGTCTACCTAACTAAGATATTACTAAATTATGCGCATCAGTAACGGTATCTTTATTTCTCTTATTAATGCAGATATTTAAATAGAATGTTTAACACCATTGCTATATATTTTCCTTTATTAACTAACTAACGGGTAGGCAGAAAGAATGGACTGCCACACTTTTCTTTCTTGACATTTTTTTTTTCTTTTATTAGTTTCTATATTATCGGTATTACAAATTTTAAGAAATTTTATTTCTATATTTTGTATTTACGAGTCTGTATTTTCAAGTTTACAGAGCTATATATAAGGCCAAGCCATAGAAGGCTCCCTCCGCTTACCCGAAGGTGTTATAGGCGCAGCGGCGCCTTTCGTCAGCTTCACTTGTGCACTCCCTAGGTCCACCCCCCGTCCATGCGGGACTTACGTTAAATAATTACAATAATAATAATAATATATGTATATTTGCAACCAAGGGGGACTCAGACCACATTTAAGCTACGCTACTCTCCCTCGACTTAGTCAAGCTCTGTGGTCCATGGGCTATCTATATATGTTTCGATATTGGCATTACAACTGAATAAACCATGGCAAACATCAGCCGAAACATTTGAAGTATGACTAGGGGGAGAATAAAAAGATATTCGAATTTTTTTATTATATAAGAACAATTAAGTATGCTTAATGTATCTTAAAACTATTGGAAGATGAGATTCACTATATTCCTTTCATGCTTTTCGTCATCACGCAAAATAAATTTGATCTTAAATCTTAAACAAATTCGGACGTTTGTTCAACTGCCGCGTCTTTAGGGAGGTCTGTATTTATACAACAAAAAGTATTTCGGTAGCTTTTGATATCCAGGACACTTGTGTCCATTTGATACTCGGGATGTATTACGTATCTTCCATTCGGGCGGCCGTAAGCCCTGCGGCGGGCCGGCCGGGCCGGCGGAGTGGCCGGAGCGGGCCATCCTTTAATTCCGGCTGACAGGTGACCGCGCTCCCCGGGGATGGCCTCTCGCTGGTGCGGCTTAACCAACCTATTTCTGCTGCCCTGGTACTCGTACAAATTCACCGGAATTACATTTGAATTTTTTACGAAAAGTGCTCTCACTGGACTTTTTAAGAACCCGATGTCAATAAAACACGAACAACGGAAGTATTATACAACAATCATTGAATAAAATAGACGAAGTTTGTTCAAATCTTTAAATAAACTAACTAATACTCTGAATATTAAGTCCGAGGTTTTCTATAGTTTCCTCAGCTATAAGGTGAATATTGGAACATGTTTAGATAACCTTAGAGTTTGACTGAGTCAGTTTTGCAGACTTGAAATCAAATTCAAAATGAGACAGAAAAAAATAAATTAATTATTAATATCCTTGAGATAACCACCAGCAACGATTATATTATTTAAACCAATAAAGGAAAAAAATGTTAACTAACTATTACGTCATTTTCCCTGAGGTAAGAAAAGTGGATGGACCGCCACATTGTCTGTCCTGACATACTCTCAAGCTTCTTCTATATTTATACATTATAACACTTTTCCTCGGCTTCTCTTTGCATTCACACGGTTTGTTCACAATTTTTTTAACCATTCTTCTCTCATCAATTAATATTTTTAAAAAGCTCCGATTTGATTAAAAACAAAAATGTGATCATCTTGTACAGGTAGGTCTAGTGTTACACGCTCCGAAGAATTTATTTCATATCTCAAATTTAATTGTATAAATCTTCTAAAGATGGCGCGCGACATCGTCTCCTGCGCGGCCGCGGTGGCGGGGGCAGGAGGCGGGAGGGGTATTCTATCGCCAACCCTTTCGCCGTTCAGCCATAAATCTTCCCGCGGATCGGCGCGGAGGGAGCGGCATCTGCAATCGGCTAAACGAAATAATTACACGTCGGAATGAGCTCATCAGAACTCTCCGGAATGAATCCCAAGGGCCGGTGGTAGCTCGCTTTTGTTTTCCACTGAAGTTTTCCCGCCTAAACGCTTCTGGGACACCCTGTATCCCGCCAGGAGGGGAACTTTATATGAGACTATTTGCAAATTATTATTACATCGCATGTGGATTTATGTGCAACGTGTTGAACCGCAGAAGATGTGATTAAATTTATTTGACACACTGTGTGTGATGTAATCTATTGTTATGGCTGGCGAGATTAGGTACCGCCGAGATACATACTTCTAGAGTCCTCCGTAATACAAGTCACACGAATCTTCAATTATTATTATGGCGTGTAGAACAAATTTGGAGAAACCTACATCTAGACATTTCGAAACAATCTTTAACAATTGTGTTCCTTAGATATCTTACAACACAAATTAGTATATTGAGTGTGCACGGAAAAATATTTCAAAGAAAACAAATGTTTAAAAAGCATTAATCACAAATTTATTTAATTATATCCGCCGGTTGAAACACGACGGAAAATATCGAAAGCACTCTCGAATCTGAATAGAATGCGAACGGTTTGGGTGAAGATTAAACTTGGACAGAGAGAAGGCGTCTATATGCTGGGATTAAAATGCCAACTCATTTGGAAGGAATTAACTGGACTTAGCTGTTGGCTGGTCAAGCGATATTGCTTATGAAACCCTCTCTGAACGTGTATGTACTTTTAAAAGCCAATTTAGATGGAAATGTAGGCAGAATATTTAAATTTATTTTCACTCTTCAACGCAAAAAAAGTTTTGTCACATGTTCCAGTGTTTTATTTCATTATATTGTTTGGCCAGATGTTGGCTTAGGATTTATTTATAAGCGACTTTCGTTATTGTAAACATTTTAATCTCTATATATGTGTGTACTCGTTTGAATCAAGATGAATGTGTATAAGAGGATAGGGTAACATTTTACTTTATTAAAGACACTGGTTCAAATATCTGATGTTAAATAAGTTGACCAGATACAAATCTTAATGTTCTCTTTTAAACATAGAATAATACGATAGCGTAGGAACCTACACGTAAAATAGATGACCTCAGATTTTATCTTAGATTTTTGTACCACGCTTTGGGGACTTAACTCCTTTTAACGTATAGAGACACTGGTATCTCAGAAGCGTTTTTTTTATCCAATAGTAAAAATTAAATAACATTGATAATTGATATTATATTTAGTTATATTATTTGCATTCGTTTTGTGTGCACATATTATATATGATTAGCAACCTAACATGAGAATCAATAGCTACAAAAATGTATTCAGAAATTGGGGGTTATCATAACATGTTGAATATAAAAATATGGAAATCAACGGGAAACTATCACATTAAAGGCCCAAGTGGCATTCCAAGAACCATTAAAAAGATATTAATTGATTAAAACTTACATTAACCTTGAAAAATTTTATAATACAAATACTATCTATAGTATATTCTGTTTAAACTATTGATCACTTTGTCAACAACCCAATAGAAAAATCGAGCTAGTGTTTTTCTATACTGGCATCTTTCGAAGATAGTATAGATAGTAGAAGAACGACAAAGAACGACAAAACAATTGTAACCTTTTACACATAACTGAAATGATTGTCAATAAAAGCGACTGGAATCTTAAACATAATAATCTTATATTTCAATTTAATTTATAATGTGATAGGGAAGATTTTTTCTTATTTCTTCTATATTCGCCTTCACTTTGTGTTGTGGATTCATATTTGAATAAATATAACTGCACTTAGTATTTTTACAACACTTTTCACAGACATGTTTCGGTTATGACATAATATTTTTCAATGTACAAATTTTCACATTGAAAATGTTTGATTTTGAAAAAATATTTTGTACATTGAAAATGGTTATGTCGTAACCGAAATACGACTGTAAAAAGTGTAATAAAGTATTGTAAAAATATTAACCACAGTTATGTTTATTCAAAAGTTTTTTTTTTGTTTAATATAAAAGGTGTTAATTTTATATAAGTTGTATTTCGCATTCGGGGTTTTACGTCACAATTACATTCCCAGCCCACAATGGTGTACACTAACCAAACCTCTAATCTCGATCTTTGGAATCAGTAACGGGAACACACTAGTTCAAATTCTTTTATATAGCTCGAGTATATGCTCGCGGGCTTCGGTTCCATTTCCAGTCGGTCTCGTTTTGGCTTGGCTTAAACGGGTTCTATAGCATTTATTGGATATAGAGGCTGTTAAGATAGGCATCTAAATAGCGAGGAGAACCCTCCGGTTCTGGAGACTTTAAGGAAAATGGGAACAAACCGTAAGAATGAATTTCCTCCCGAGTACTCCTTCCTTCCTTCCTTTAGGAGTACTTGACAATGATATATTTTGACACGTGTTGTTTGCACCTTGCTTTTAGCTTAACGTAAGCAAAGCTCTCTTATAATCATTCAACAAAGTATTAGAAAATATACTTCACAACGCACTTTTTTAGGATTATTTTAAACATTGCAGCTTTTTTTTATTTTAAAATATCGCTCTATTCAAACCACGCTACTACAAACAATTCTTAGGTAATTATTTGCTAATTAAAACATTAAGTGAAAAATGTATATCCTGTTTTTTTTTAAGTTTCCACAGATCAACATAACTATGCGTTTTCTCATTTCAATTTCAGACACAATCGTTTTGGTACACAATGTAATCAAATGCAAAAGGCGTTAATATTAGATTAATATAAGTTTCTTAAGCCATGATGTAAAAATCAATATAAAATAATATATGTTAAAAAATTGTATTACATTTTATTGTATCATGTGTTTCTCTTTGCAAAAAAGCTTAATAATGACTTAGCTACACAAAACATATGATTCAAAGATGGAACTATATGGATGTACTTTTCAATTATTGAACTCCGCGGTAATAATTTTTACTTTATTTTTTTATTAAAATGTTTTGTTTTTTTGTTACAGGTAAGAGGGTCTTTATGTTAAATAAAATACAGCGTGTCCACTTTGGTAAGTTTTTTTATTTATTTTATTAATTGTTTTATGAACAATGATATAAAATTTACGTATTAAGCAATTAATATAAATGAAAACGTCTGTTTTCTAGAAGTTTAATTATGTTTTATGTTATGACATGTTTTGCTCTGCTTAGGAATTATCGAATTTGTAATTTGATAATGCTGATGGGTAAGACGTGTCATCCCATAAAATATAATACATACTTCTATGAATCACGCGTTTTCACGAAAAATTATTATAATATTTCATGTGCCATTGGTATACATGAAACCCAAAGCGATATGCCATATTGTACTGAAATAAAAACACACAGCATGCGAGCTTATCCAAAACAACGGAAGCGTCTGTTCTAAACTCTGTTGAAAAGATGTTAATCCATCCTCCCTTTCATCTACTGCATTATTCCGAGCACAAAACACAGCATTACAATACCGTTTTTGATCAAAACAGGAATAATATGATTAAGGAAACCGTATTTCAGAATTGTGTCGAGTATCTGCAGGAGTTTTATGGTTTTATCTCTGTTAGTGCGGTGGTCTAAACAGCGAACTAAATCGTCTGAGACTCGGAATGAATAATGATCCGAACGTCGTACCGCGAAGACATTTCAATCAGTGTAAGTGCGGAGGAGGATTAGAACAAAATGTTCTCCTCGGGGTGGCGGGAGGGATTTTCCGAAACGTGTTTGTTTCAATTTTAGATTTAAAAGGCAATACATTATCTCTTCTACTACTTCAATTAAAGGAACCCTTAAATCTTTAACTTTCAGACATTTATTGAGAATCACATTTTCAATTGTGTTATTTCAGTGCTCACTTGAAGGCAAAAATAAAATATATTTCGTAGGTTTTATTGTTTAGACAACATTTTATATTTTTTTCTCACTTACCTAATACATTGACTATTTAATTAAAGTCATTAAGTCTGTCCGTTTTATATTACATTTGTATTAAATTGTACGAGAGTGATGTAATTCACCCTATAATGGAATTGTCAAATGTCGTAATTTATAATGCTAGCAAGGCCAAATATATCAATCCATAAAACATAATAAAACTTTCAAAAATCAGTCGTTTGTCATCAATGGGGTTTTCAAAACCAATAAAAATATTTACAATAAAAAAAACAATCGATTAAGTCATTAAAGCTATGGAATTTCAAAATTCAATGTTTTAATGTAAATCTTTTTCATTCAAATATATAAAAAAAGTATTATTAATTATATCTGCCTTTTACATCGTACTATTTCCTGACAAGACATATTTTGGCATGAAATTAAAACTTTTATCATTATTTATGTCAATATTCCTATATTGTATAGTATGAATAAAAATAGCTATTATCTTACTTTGAAATAACAATTTCATTTTTTTTTTAAATAAACAATGTTTACATTTTTTGAATATGTTATCTCATTTATTAATTTATTTATTTCTCAAATCTTTTGAGAATTTATTTAACACTCGTAATTATATTCTTCATACTCGGCACCCTTAGATGCGTTATTTTTCATAACCGGTAGTCACATGCATTAAAAATAATTAAACATCCGATTGTGATTTTGGCTCAAATGTTACGCAAATAGCGCCCACGTTATTCGTTCTGTTCCGACAGTAGATTTTTGGCTGACCGCCGCGGCGCGCCCGTTCTGGAACGGTTCTTCCCATTTGTGGATCACAAACAACGTCAACGTAGTGCCTACCCCACCGCAGAGCGGTACAGTGCAGAGGTGAATACAAACCGACCAAATTACGAAATACCTCTATCCAGTACCTACCTACCCTGCCCGTCAACTTATGTACGAATTACTAACTGGTACATACATATCCTAACCGCTCTCACAACATACTGCATACGCGTATTTAGGCAAGTATCTATTATAGAAAGCTTCGTAATTCCATGTATATTTGTTATAACTGAAAAAATATGGCCACGTGAGGAGTCTGAGAAATCGACGTACGTGTGTGACACGATGTTGAGGAAGCGAGAGAATTATGTCAGGAATGAACGTGTCGTGTGGCGGTCCATTTATTCAGACGGCGTGATGGTTAGTGAGTTAGTTTGTTTTATCATAACTGAATAAAAATGTTATTTAATAATGTGATTATTATATTTTTTAATAATTAATACGAATGAAAATGTTTGTTTTCTAGAAATTTAATAATATTTTATGGGAATTATTGGGTTCGCCTTGCTAAGGTTAAATCAAATTTATCTTAGTAAGGCGAAATATGACATTCCCATTAAATTAAAAAATCTTCTATAAAATGTGGGTTTTCATTTGTATGATTTAATTTTGAGTTTTACACCATTGATTCAAAAACAATAAATGTAATATATAAACAAGTTTAAAATTTCTTATTCATTATCATTTATAAGGTAACATTGTATGATATAATATATACGTATTTCTAAATTGTTATTCTTCATCATTGTTAGATAAGCATTACATTTACATGATTTAAAAATTGCTATTCTCACGAAAATATTCCATTTCAATCTATCGTATCCTCTAACACAAATATATATCGATAACATCCGATTCAGCATCCAGAATACAATATATCTTAAAAATGGTATGAATTATTAGATATGAAATTTTGGACCAAGATTTGGCTTTAACATTTCGGGAATCGTATGATAGTCCAGCTTTGTTAGTGGGTGATCATTGACCTCCACGGCGATTGTTCTTACACAGGACATTGTTTTCCCGGACATTTTTTGTACGTAAATGCAAAAAAGGTTTGTAAATAGCGTACCAGGGGCGCACGCCCCCGAGGAGGGGGATTATTTATTGCCCGGCCCCGTCAGCTGCCGGCTCGATAGACGCTCTGCCCATATGTTGACCGTAATCCTCTAATTTCCACCTTCTGCGGACTCATATTGCCCTGGTATCTGCAAATTAAAAACTTCGTCAGCGTTTAGCAGAACGAATAATGAATTTATTCCAACCGAAAATATTTTCATTAAAACATAAAGTGTTTCCTCGTTTTATCCTACTACTTCTCTTATTTGTGTTTTCATTACACGCGTATTATTTATTCGCATTAATATAAAAGTCCAACAATAAAACAAAACAATCATTTTGCAATAATATTCACATGGTGTAACAACATTTTTTCATTATGAACATTAAATCATTTTTACTCTATTGAAAAACTCCGTCTTCATAACGATAAAGATAAATATAGTTTGCACATTTAAATAATAAATATTAATGGGAAAATCATTTGTTTTGTGTTGCGACTTAATACAAATAATTTATTTCACTTGGGTACCTTGTATTTACAGCACTTTATTATAATTACAAGTCATCATTTTTTTGTTAACTTTATAAGCATTTAAACTGTTGTTTTTCCACTTTTGAGTTTTTTGTCTCGACATGTTTTGAAGGTTTTACACCTTCATCATCGAGAGAACGATATAAACTCGTATAGTTCTCCCGATTGTGAAGATCTAAAACCTTCGAAACATGTCGGGAAAATAAAGTTGTCAAACCGTGTTTTAATTCTTAAAAAAATCACCACTTATTTTGTTTTATCGAACCTTTTATTGTTTTACAATTGTGTAACATGAAACAAAAATATATATATAACAGGTAAACAAAGGACTATTTAATTAAAACGAAGTTTGTTTATTTAACCCTGACGAAGCTCCGGCGGGAACGAAACATTATTTATATCTATATATATTCTATATAATCCAATTGAGTTCCTTTTTTAAATAAATAAAAAATAATTACAATAATAAACTGGTTTGTTCGGTAAACCAAAATAAAGCTGAATAAAAACAAAATTTTGCTAACTTCATTTCTGATCATGTCAACATAGCTTAGGAGTGAACCTGATGGGTAGTGATATTTACCTACACAAAAATAATGTAACATTTTTTTTTAATTAAACGAAGTTTCGTATTATAGATCATAGTTGTAAATAGTTTATTAATTTACGCATTAATAAGTACAGGTTTAATGAGTAATCCATATATTTCCCGTTTAGCAGGTACCTGGTTCCGTGCACAAATGACAGACACTGCATCGAACTGAATTTGTTGCATGAGCAACCGAGGAATAACGAGTCTCTAGAATACTTGTGCCTAGTATTAGATTGTAATGAATATCAATTTGAATTGAGAACCTTTTAAAAGTTTTGAAGCGACTTTATATAATGGGACACCCGGATAATGTTTAAAAAATGTGGGTTCATGTTCTTTTAATTCGAGCGCATAAAAAACAAAATTCATCTATGCATATCCGATTCGCTATGGGAGATAGTGCCCGCAACCGTGACGGATATCTTAATAAATGTCGTAAATTATTTCAGCGTTATGTAAATTCGTTCGGGTAACCACTTTTGGAAAGGTGCCTAAAGTTATGTTTAGCGATCGAGGCATTACTCTTCTATGTAATCTGCTCCAATATTCATTGAGTGTTTTAGTCATTGGACATTATTTGGTCGTTGTGTTAAAGTGCTGTAGGCGGTGATGGGCCGTGATTAATTCCCGTTCCGCGGCTCTCCGATTCCCCGTTCCGCCACTCAGATGTTTACACGCGGAGAAAGATAGTTTGAGCTGCAATACTCGGAAATATTCGTCCGCGTCACCGAGATTAAATATATTCCTCCACATTATTATCCTCGCGGTTGTAAACTCCGTTAGCGGGGTGTTTGTAAATACAAGACTGTTGAAAGCCGGCGACGAAAGAGGCCGAGAACGGCGTCAGCAGTCGTCTGCCCCATAAAATTACAAATTATTCTTTTAAAAAGCTCGAATGCTGTCTCTCGCGTTTACGAATATTTAACACCACTTGCCAAAAGACAACAAACTGTATTTTTATTTCTATAGAAAAATGTTTTATTTTAGTATATGGATTTGCATACACAATGAAACCAATATTTAACTTTGTTTATTTTTTTAAATAACCGAAATAAAATAATTTCTGAAGTAATATTGAATTAACAAAAAAAATACAAAAAAAGTTTATATTTAAATGTTTTCAAATCAATGACGTGTTTTTCCCAATTATTGTAATGTTACATAACACCAAATACACAAATTATATCAGTCAAATTCCAACCCATATAATTCATATCAATCCTTTTGATGAAAGTTTATTACAATCAAAGATTCAGATAAATAAGCTATATAAGTAGGTTTTGTACATTTTAAAGATTGGCCATGTTAGAAGTCGGAAGAATCGACTTACGTACGAAGGTAGAGGAATTTAGTCAGGTATATCAGAATAGAGTAGTATAACGGTTCATTCTACCTGCCCTCACTTCCGGAGAAACGGCGTGATGATGTATTTGGTTGTTTGCATATGAGTAAAAAAGCAGTATTTTGTATTGTAAAAAATATGATTTTAAATGTTCAGTCATTTTTTTCTTGAATTTAAAACGTTGAATTAAACTGCTTTTAGTGTTTTGTCTATTTATTTATATTCGCCTTCACTTTGTGTTGTAGGTTCATATTTAAATGAATATAACTGCACTCAGTATTACAACACTTTATTTCACTTATTTCAGACAATTTAAAAAAATTGCATTGAAAAGGGTTATGTTATAACCGAAACATGTCCGTGATATGTGAAATAAAGTGTTGTAACACTAAGTGTAGTTATACTTATTATAATACTATTAGTGTATTGATTGTGTGCGTAGTAAATAAGAAATCTTGCGTTTCATCGAGAAATGCATTTTCTTGGCGAGACCGAAACATGTTCCCTTCCCCTGAAGAGGTTGAGTGAGACAGCGCGCCTCTGACAGTGACATATCGGTACATGACCATCGGGAAACAGCATTACCGCCGGCATTAGACAAAAACTCCTCCGCGCACTCTGGTACTGCATTATTGACATTAATCCAAAAGCCCCTTTCATATTTCTCACTGTATTCAGCCTTTTTTTCTTTTATTAAGTACATCAACTCACTAACTGTTTTTTCTTACGTTTTGTCTCATAATGTTAACTTTTTTTAAATCGAATAAAATATGTTCTTTGTGAACTAAAACAATTTGTGTTCCTTCTTATCGAGTATGCGTATTTCTATCAGTATATTTAATATATCATATTTTTAATTCAATGAATATCAAATCGTAGGGAAAAAAAACACACCTCATTTTTTTTTTACGAATATTTGACATTTGATATATTATTATAACACCTGATGATGTCAACATAGGTTGATGATACAGCTGTCGCGTAAAATAAAATACAATTGTGATACAAAAAACAAAGTTTATTCATAACAGTTTAAAATGTTAAGGTGTCATAGTGTTTTGGCCAAAACAATGGACCATTTAAAATAAATCTCGCCAAAAAACTTTTTTAAATTTATCTAAATATACAATAAAAATTATTGAATTCCCGTGATTGTATATAACTTATAATGTTTTAAATATTAATAAGTTAATTCTAGTTTAATTTTGAGTGTGATTAAAATACATTATTTATGAAATTTCAAAATGTTTTCATTATAAGTATGAAAAGGCATTTAAAATTAATAATAACTAATAAAATGTATAATAACTAGAAGATCACATGATAAAAAAATTATATCAAATCCACAAAAGGGCAAAAAAAACTGAATACATATTATATTATTAGTTTTAATGTCGAATGACTTAGAAATCTTCAAGAACAGACATTCCCGGTTAATCCTAGAAATGAAATATGAATCTGCATTTTTTTGTGTAAATTTATGTATTTTATGCATTGCACTCCGCTCGATATGGTCTGATAGCAGGTTCTGCTAGCTTGTGATGTAGGAACTAAAAAATACCCCCACACGATTGGAACCTATCTGGCAAATTGACACAGCGAGCCGCCCGCGGGGCGCTCCGCGGGGCGCTGCGGACCGCGGGCGCTGGGCGCGCAGAGGTCGGCGGCGGTGAGTGGCGTGCGCGGCGCCGATAAGCGCGCCACTCCGTCACAGGCTGACGGGGTTATCGCGGCCGCTTCCTACCTCTGCTCCCCGGGCAGGCTGGATGACCCGAACAATCCGATTTTACTCGCCGTTTTGTTATTTTGTCACACACTTTTTGGATCCCGCTATTTATTTCAGCAATCTCTGAAATATTTTTTCCAGTGAATAATAATGCATACAGCAGGTTATCGGACACTTTTTAATTCTTCTGCATACAGCCATATTGCGAAAATACTCGTACGTTGATTGTCCGATTTCAGTTCGAAAGTTTAACTAACTAACTAACTAACTAACCATCACGCCGTCTCCCCGAAGGGGTAGGCAGAAAGAATGGACTGCCACACCTTTCTTTCCTGACAGATTTCTCTCGCTTCCTCAACATTCATACATCGTGTCATGCACGCGCGTCGATTTCTCTGACTCCTCACATAGCCGACATTCAATATTTGATTTATTTGATCGTGCCACGTTTTCCTCGGTCTTCCTCTATTTCTGTTACCATTTACATCATTAACATATAATTTTTTTACCATTCTTTCTTCATTCATTCTTTCCATATGTCCAAACCATCTTAATGATCCTTTCATTATTTTGTTCATGACACCATCATTCGCACCGCATTCACTTCTTATATTTTCATTCGACACTCTATCATACACAGAATATCCACACATTCGTCTAAGAGATCTCATTTCTACTGCATTTATTCTACTTTCATCCTTCCTTTGCCAGTTCCATGCTTCGCTTCCAAACATAAGGGTCGCTAGAAGAACACCATTGTGCACTGCCATTCTAGCTTTTTTGGATAGGTTATTATTATCGAAAGTTTATTTTTGTATAAATTACTTTATTGACTGACCTTCGTGGCTGAGTGGTAAATGCTTACACCGCCACCCCAAAGGTCGCGGGTTCGATTCCTGGCGATGACAGTGTGATTGTCACACTGTTTTTGGTCTAGTGCAGATTTCACATGACAATAAAATGGCGATAAATCAGCTACCTATCACATGTAATGAGAATCAATATGATTTCCAAACCCTTTACATCGATCTGACTTGCGTTGTAATGATGTAAAGAGCGATTCAACAAAAATATTAAATTAATATATTAAGTGGATCAGACGTATCACAAATAGTAATCAATTGATAATATCCAAATGAGTTTTTATACAATATTAATATTAGATAATTCATTGTTTTGGCCGAAACTCTCGGATACCTAAATTGTCGCGATAGCTGTTTTACCAGTCTATGGCATCATCGGGTGTTATAAACAAAAGTTTATTGTAACACCTGATGACGCCACAATAGTCTGGATAAACAGCTGTTGCGACAATTTCATCGAAATAATTTATTATATTATATGTACGTATGATAACAATGTTTCAAATTAAACATTTGATAATATTTACATTATGTTCATTTAAGTTTTGGCACACATATAAAGAATGAAAGAAGAAAGAATGGTTAAGAAAGTGTATGTTTACGAGGTAAACGGAACAAGAAATAGAGGAAGACCGAGGGAAACATAGCACGATCAAATCAATCAAATATTAAATGTCAGCCTCTTGAGGAGTAGTAGAAATCGACTGCGTGCCCGTGATACGATGTACAATTGTAGAGGAAGCGAAGAAGGAAAAGAATATGTCAGTAAACAACAGTATGGCTGTCCATTATTTCTGCCTACCCCATCGGGAGGAAGGCGTGATGGTTTTTTAGTCAGTTTATTTAAGTTCAATCTATAAGGACATTTCTCTCTCTCTCTCTCTCTTTCTCTCTCTCTCTCTCTCTCTCTCTCTCTCTCTCTCTCTCTCTCTCTTTCTCTCTGGTTTCAATCCTGGGATTTTTTTGCAGCAATTTCCTCTATTGTTCTCTTCCATTCTTCTCTGTCTGGTGCGGCTCTTTTGAAATCTGCATATGATGAGCAGCGCACGTCCACCAACAGGTCCTCCAGGTACTCTCGGCGTGGGTGTCTCCTCGGTCATACCCTCCATTATGGCATGCAATAGGCCTTCTTATCGTATTACATGGCCGATCCATCTTGCACGCCTTTCGGACAAAGTCCTGAGTAGGTGCCTTCCTCCTTCGATTCTTTGGAGAACCTCCTCATTTGTAATGTGGCCTCTCCTGGAAATTCCCAATAGTTTTCTATAGGACCACATCACAAAAGCCTCTAGTCTCCGTTTATCTCTTTCGGATAGGCACCATGTCTCGCAGCCGTACATCAAGATACTCCGTACATAAGTCTTGATGAGAAGTATTCTCAGTTTTAGGTCTATATTATTCGATTCAATTATTCTATTATACGAGTATAAGGACATACAGAGACAAATTGTTTGTATTTAAAAATAGAGAGTCGCCAATGTAATATGTAGAATAATAAATGGGAGATAGAAGACGCGACCGATAGTAGGCACATTTAGCATGTCGTTCTTCCGTAGCAGCAGTTGTCACGTCCCTGCGCGATCAAAGGCGTAACCCGCGGCACCCGTGTCAGCTCCTCGGCTCCTCAGCGGCCTACGATACTCGCTACGGGCGACTCGCAGTAAAATATGTATCCCAGCCTTCACAAAGGTACTATCTATCTCCGCTTAGATATCCCGAGAAATATATATAAGGGGAGGGATACGGCAGGTGCGCCGTTCGCCATTGGCTCGTCTCCGCATGAATGTTGAATATGCGTAGAATATTATTATGAAATGCCGTAATTTGTAGGCAGCTACGCCATCCTAGTCCTCTACGACTGAAAGGGTTCTGAGGGGATATGTCCATTACACTTGTAAGGGATGTGCCTCCATTGTTTTGCCGCTAGGCTATCGATATTGTAACATCAAAAGGATTACCTCTAATAGTTAGCTAGGGCTCGGTGTACCTACTAATATTTGATCATATCTTTTGACAACGTTATTATATGTATAATTCCATTGTAGGTCTCATTCCGACTTTCAAAACTATACAAAGAAAAACGTTTTATTTGTAGCGTATATTTCGTAAGCGGTAAACATTTGTAATAAAATTTTCGTACGTATTACGTTCTTAAAAATGTATATAATTCTACCACAATTTAGGGACAAATTTTTGTTGAAAAAATGATATGCCATTGTTTTGACCGAAACATTTCATTTCATAGTTCAACATAATAAAATGTTTACATTTGAAACATTATTATTACGTTTCACAATTTATTTATATGAGTTTGTCGCGACAACTGTTTATGTATTACAAACAACTGTAACACCTGATAATGCCAACATAGGTTAGCGAAACAGCTGTCGCGACAAAATCATATAAACAGGTAAAATGTAAATATTTTGTAGATATTGGACAATCGAAGTGTGCGCCAGAGATGCCTATGGGTGGCGATGAGGTTCGCAACCCATCACACCGCTCTCTCGCGGGGGCGAAAAGGGAAGGATGGAGTGCCGCATCGATTAAAGTGTGGCAGTCCCTTCTTTCTGCCTACCCTTTCGGGGAGACGGCATGATGGTTAGTTAGTTAGTTATATTTTAACTGTACTCAATAGATGCCTTAAACATTAATGTTGTTTGTAATGTCTGTTGATATGATAAACTGATTTGATTTGATCTGATAAATTGTGATATGTAATAATAGAGTCTTAAATTTACACACTTAAAAATATATACTTTATTTCTACGCATTGCCATCGTAAACTTATTTGAAAAAATGTATAAACCGAGTGAATTTCTCCATGCAAATGTCAAATGAAAAATTATGATTTCCACCAGTACAGACGTTAATCTACGTCTGAAAATTGAACACGCGTTTTATGCACAAGCTGCTCTGTGAGTACTTCCTCGCGTTTGCAATATTTGCACGCGGTGTTTCTGAAATAAGACTTTAACTCCTGCATAATAAATATGGCGCATTGATAAGGTCTCGCATTATGCACTTGCATAAAAATGGTGCCTTCGGGTTTATTATGCGGCGGTTATCGCCCATCGCCAGCTCGGCCGGGAAGTTCAATCGCCTGCACGCGTCTTCCTCGGGAGCTCGACTTCTCCCGTCCCCGTGGCTGCTACCAGGAATGGCGTGCCTCCTTACACTAAGTTATCCAACTTCCTGGAGCTAATTGAACTGACTTTTTCACGTAATCTATAAAGCATTAGCCATGTGAATTAAACGTTAAATAAATAAGATATAAAATAAGCATATATTTTGATATTTTATTGTTTCGAGTTGCTGCAAATTTTTTAATTAAATGCAAGTTGATGAATATTTCCGTACAACATTTATATACTTATGCATAGGCATAAGCAAAAATATACTTATATTACATAATTTCCAAATAATTACTAAACTTTTACTGAGAAGTTTCAAACTACAACATATATTCAAAAGACATTAAAATATTCAAAAATACTTAGGCATACCATTAGTCTGAAAAATAACCATATTTCTAAGAAGCAGGCAGAGAGAAAGGATCGCCATAATCACCTATATCTAAAATTTCAGATAAACTTAAGGCATTAACACTGTGGAATTCTATAATGACGAATTTTTATGAATTAAAACACTGTTTTTTCCACTTTTGAGTTCATGTTTCGAAGGCTTACACCTTCATCATCGGGAGAACGATATAAATTATCGAAACATGTCGAGAAAAATAAACTCAAAAGTGGAAAAACAGTGTTTTAATTCATAAAAATTAATCTAAAATTTCTCTAACCTTCTGAATATCAGACAACGCGTCAATTTTTCCTTTACATCACGTAGCGAACATTTAAAATTTGATTTATTAAGTCCTGCCAAGTTTCCTCGTGAAACCACGTTTTCATAATCCATATACACCGTGAACTTGTACTTTTTGAAGATTATTTCTTGATTCATTCATTCCATGCACCCAAATCGTCTTAATTATCCTTTTGATACTGAATTTTCATATCATTTTAAGGTCTGTATTATGTGTTCATTTCTACCAAATTTATTCTACTTTCATTTAGCTGAAGATGAAAACTCTTAATATTATTAATTAAAAGAAAATGTATAATACATTCGTCAACTCATAAAGTTATTTAAAGATTTCATTTTTTTAGTTAAGTAAACCTTTAGAATCCCGTAAAAGTTTACATATGAAAATGGATTGTGGTGAAGCATCATATTCGTGAAATTCATTATGCGATAATTAATTCCGCATAAAAGGCTATTATGTGAATAGGGATAGCATGCAGTGATGGTTGAGTGGATAATTTCAAAGCGATTTTCTCAATTTACCTGTCATTCGCTTCCCGGTATCATTACTTGAGGTATTTTGTGCATGGGAAAATAATGCACATGAAATTGACACTGAATGATAATATGCTCTAGGCTTATGTGCGCTTGGTACATGAGAATAATTATTACTGTTTTAAATTAACATGAAACCTTCAATTTAAGATATTTTTAGTAAAATGATCTGCTTTTATCATTCAAAAACCTTCTTTACAATAATTTTAATGTATTCTTAATAGTAGGGAAAAAACAATAATATAAAATTAGATACAAAATTGCATATACAATAATTATTTAAGATTCAGAAAACTACAATATAAAAACATAGAATTTCTTCTATGTTCGCCATACTTTGTATATACAACACTAATATTAAAAACAATTAAATTACATAGACATGTTTCGGAAAACTAGTCCTTCTTCAGTAATACATATTATAAAGATACATATTTAAAATATCATAAAATTGTTTACACGATCTGACAGATATTTTAAAGATTTATAACAAAAATATGATTTAAGCAAAAAAAATATGTTTTAATCTTAATATCTATTTATCATCAATCCATTCAACTGAAAAAAAAAACAAAAAAGTATTATAAATGTTAATTCGATTAACAAACTCAATTACAGAATATATAAAATATGAAATCTAATACATGTTTAAAAAAAAGTTTATTTTAACCAATAATATTAATGAAAATGTATGTTTTCTAGAAATTCTGACACAACAATGACATATCCCTGTGCTTAGGCATGTACAATATTTCAATGCATATTTGTTTTATATGATCTTATGGCGATAATCAATATTAATTTTTATATCATATTCCACATCAGTCATGGTTTATTTACTTTATAAAAAGTAATGTGTGTACGTATCAGGCAAACAAACCCTAGTTGGCACAGCTAGCAGACAGCGCAGTAGATAGAGAATCGCTTGAAACCTTCGCGAATGTGATAATTTAGTTGCCTCGCCAATCCTGGCTGCCGTCGCCCGTAGGAGCCGCGCACGACGCCGCCTGTCAAAACGTCAAATTTCAGTTCTCAGTGGCGTAGCTTTTGTGCCCCACCCCAAGTAGCTCTCGCGCCTACGGTGCTACGCCCGTAGCGGTGTCTACACGAATATTGAAATATTCGGAACAAAGCTGCGAGAACGTCAATTCTAGCAGAAATGAATTTTAAACGCCATATTGCCATTTGATGTAACTCACTTTAAATGAAGGCGCAAACATCCAGACATTTTGCAATTGAAATTTCACGCGATACATAGCCGGTGATGAAATAAACACGTAAATGCGAAAACTCTCCTAGCTTCAGATGATTTAATGCCCAAATTTGCTTACACTCTTAAACGCACATAATTATTTTTATGTCGTTACCATTTCAATATACTGCAATTAAAATATATGTTTTCAACAAACGATATTATTTAATTCTATTGGTCACAAAAAAGTAAATTAAAACTCTATAAAACGTATTATTTTCTAGAAGCTTTATAATGTTCATTATACTATATGAGAGTGGCTTGTTTCGCTTTTTGGAACATGGAATTTCCCATCATTGTTCATGAAAATTAAATGTTCAGAACTCCTATGGTAGGTGCGTATTTATTTTTCGTATCGTATCATTATTTATTTTTTGCAAGATAAATGTAGTGTGCAAATCTAGGAATATTTATTGACTATAAAATTGAATATTTTTAAACCACTTCAATAGAGAATATTTGAATTAAAACAGCAGTCACATTTTTATATGTACTCTTATAAATGTAATGTTTTTAATGACATTTGATTTTTACCCTCTTCACTTCTGATACACCTAATTTTCAAGGGTTTTGCTGTATGTAGCCCACGGCGACTCGTTAGGTTTAAGGCGTTACCGCTCAGCCCCCGACACGCCGGTCAATTGAGCACCGTCAGCAGAGCGCCCGTGACACGCCTAGACGTTCGGCATACCTCCCCTCGGCACATGTGGCCCTGGTATCATTACATTTATTATTTTACTAATAAAATAATACTATTTAGACAGCTCCACGATTATGATTGAATTTTTTTCTTTTATTTCAAGGACTGTCAAACAAAATAATTGCATTTTACATACCAACTTTGAGGTAGGAGTTTCGCTTGATACTTAGAACTACGATGCAAACTAGGTGATAACCTAGCGACCCAACATACACTTTACTTTTGCAATGGTCACACTGCAGACTTCGCGCCAATCTATGTTACTATATAGTAGACTAGCTGACCCGGCAACGCTTCGCTATTGCTAAATTCGAGTACATAAATAAACCCAATATATATTCAAAAAATACAATGAATTATAAACTTGAATACATATTACTAATGTAATAGAAAAACAATTTTTTGAATATTTTATATGAAATTTAATGATCAAATAAACAATATTATATCACATTTGCAGAAAACATTCATTATATTAAAGAAACAAAACTCTTGATTTTGTTGTCCATGAAATTCACATCAGAGCCAATAAAGTAAGTTTCTACAATGATTTCGGCACTGCGAGTCCGCTGGCGTGGAATAGTAATATAGATGATAATACTACATAAGCCTCCCTTCCCGACTTCCACAACTGTATCCCTCGCCGCTCTGCGCCATTGACCTCCTGCCACTCGTTTAATGTCATCAGACCATCTTGCTTGTGATCTGCCAGAATTTGTGTAGCTGTTTCTCTTTCGCCACTCCAGGCCAGAAGATCTTATAACCCGTTGTCCTTGCTTTATGACCGATCCCATTCCATTTAAACATTAGTTGCTGCATCGGCAACTTTGGTCCGATCTTTCATTCATCAATGTTGGGCCCTGGAATTAAAAAAAAAAAAAATTGAATTGCCATAAGGCGGACACTATAAAAGGCAGTTCATGCTATATGCATAATAATAATAATAATAATTAGGCTAATTTGTCAAATTAACTAACTAACTAACTAACCATCACGCCGTCTCCCCGAAAGTGTAAGCAGAGAGAATGGACTGTCACACTTTTACTGATGCGGCACTCCATCCTTCTCTTTTCGCCCCGCGGGAGGCGCGGTGTGATGGGTTGCGAACCTCATCGCCACCAATAGGCATCTCCCGCGCACACTTCGATCGTCCAACAAAATAAATCTAAAACAAATAATATAAAATACAATGATATAAAATAAAATAACAAAATAAAAATAATTTAACACAAAATGTTATTTTTAGACGGTGCACATATTGTCTATTTAATTTATAATATGTTCCACGTATCCACTGTTTTTTAATTTAGCACATAATGTAATAACACATAATGTTTTTTTCAATGTTGCACATGTTGACATGGACGATCCGGACTTTTGTGTTTATTTAATTTATGTTACACGTATCCACCATTTTTTAAATTATCTGTAATAAGGCACTTAACCAGCAAGAACTTAAAAATAATATTGAAGAAATTATTCAAATTGTCATTGGAACAAATGAAAAAATTATTTGTACACCTGTCAAAATTCTTTATAAAAACGATAAAACTAATAAAACCTTTTAATCTGATTAATTTGTCAAATTAATTAAATTAATCAGATTTTAAAGGTTGGTCATGTTAGAAGTCGGAGGAATCGACATGCGTGTATGACTCGTATGAATGTGGAGGAAGCTAGACAGGTTTGCCAGGATAGAGTAGTGTTATGTTGAAGAAATTATTCAAATTGTCATTGGAACAAATGAAAAATTTATTTGTACACCTGTCAAAATTCTTTATAAAAACGATAAAACTGATAAAACCTTTTAATCTGATTAATTTGATTAATTTGTCAAATTAATTAAATTAATCAGATTTTAAAGGTTGGTCATGTTAGAAGTCGGAGGAATCGACATGCGTGTATGACTCGTATGAATGTGGAGGAAGCTAGAGAGGTTTGCCAGGATAGAGTAGTGTTATGGTCCATTCTCTCTGCCTACCGGAAACGGCGTGATGGTTTGTTTGTTTAATTTGTATAATCGCCGTTTTCGTGAATAGCTCACCTCAAGGGCGCTTTGACAATGTTTTTAGTCATGAAAGGTGCATGTGACAACAGCGAAATCACGATCGTAGAAACTTACTTTATTGGCTCTGATGTGATTTTCATGGACAACAAAATCAAGAGTTTTGTTTCTCTAAACATATTAATGTTTTGTGCAAATGTGATATTGTGTAATGTAAAAATGAGCCGGTTCTCATTCGCCACTCAAGAGTACATCTAATTCACTGATCATCCGTTGTTTGATTGATCTAATTCCATTTTAACGAAGTTATTTTGCACGCTGCATCGGTAATTTTCGTCCCATCTCTGATCCGTTACTTTATTTTCCTAGAAATAAACGGAAAAAGTCATAAGAATTGTGTCATTCATTCATATTGTAATTCATATTGTATATCATTAGAACTTTCTTACCGTTGCTGTGGTAATGTAACAATTTCCCTGACCAAAGTATGCGTATAAAGAAAACAGCAAAATAGAATAAACTGAAAATATATTTATGAATTAGAAATATAAATATTATATTATACTTACGGAAGCAAGTTTCTTCATATTCTTGTAGAGCTTCGACGTCCAATATTTTATATTTTCGCTATCATCCTTTGAAATAACTTTAATCCCAGAAACTTCATAACCTAAAAGTACCGAAACTTCATACCTACAAAATATTACGACGTACAAAGAGATTGACAGTAGATTGACAGTTCAGAGACCACGTGACCAATCGAACGGCTAGAACTCTAGACGAATAAGTTTCAGCCACACGAAAAAATAAAATTTCGTTCATAACCTCAAATTGACGCGTAAAAATTATACTCGCCAAAATTAAGAAGTATAATTACCTGTCTGCATTAGTGTACATTAAAATATGGCCAATAAAATATACTGTACCAATTAAACAACCAATTATTTTAGTACGTAATAAGCAAAACGTATTAAGTATTATACATCCCAAAGTAAAACGCAATATATTGGACTGTCAGAAAGCAAAACACATTGTTGCCACTACACAAAATTACATGGAGACTGAATTCTCTCCAGACCGTGTCAAACGAATATAGACTCAAAAGATTGATACTCAGGTGATACGAACATTAAGGTCTATATTCGTTTGCACTACGAAAATTTTCAATTAATTGATTAATTTATAAAGTTAATTAGAGCTCGATTAATAACGAAAATATGCCTATGACGACCGCTAAATTCCAATTAGTCCATTCCCCAAGATACAGAAGGATCAGCTCAGGAATAACCTCAGAAATAGTCGACACACACCCGGAAGATCGCCTTTTATTTATATATATATATATAGTAGATATAGTAGATAAGCGTAGGATCTAGCTAGGCACTTAGCGAACCACTTCGGTTGGGGCTTTAACGAAAGTAGAGACGTCTTGTAATAACACTATTGCATAGTCTTTGACCAATCCCATCAATTACATATGTTATGTAATTTAAAAAGATAGTTAATAATAATAATAATTAGGCTGATTTGTATAGTGCCGTTTTCGCGAATAACTTACCTCAAAGGCGCTTTGACAACGCTGCATCTGACACTAGCGATCAAATAGTGTTTATTATATTATTTAACGTGATATTTTTAAATACAATACTTATCCTATTTTATTACTTGGATATATTACTTGGATTATTTTACGCACTTTGTTTGTTGAAATAATTCTTAGAATATCCTCGTTGATATATTATAAATATAATTGATTATTAGCAATTGTTACTGATTGGTGAAAATTTACCTTCTAAATGCCTATCAAGCAAAGACACATAACGTTAATGTATAAATTATCAAAATTTATAAGAATTTACTGAAAAATGACATTTTTAGGGATTTATCTATGTATAATTTGAAACGAAAGCGAAACACAGAAAAGTCCCGTTCACGTTTTTTAATATGTTTTCTAAAATGCGTCGGAGCGATTCATGCTTTCGACTATATATTCGTAAATTTGGAACTGGAGAGGAAAGCTTGCACGTTTGATGTAATGAACTGCACACCCCTAGAAACGTGTTCCGCTATCGAATAAACAATTTCTGGTACGGAACACCTCAGTTCCCCTCCCTCGTATATCTAAAAATAATGTAACGTGAAAATCGGCCAAAAATTCCAAATCAGATTGCATAGGGAGCCTTTGTTTCACTTTAAAAAGTCACTTCGTATATTTCTGAATACGGTATAATACATATACAGAAGTGTGCAAATTAATATGATTAAGATGAATTTTTCACATAATTTGACTTAATAAGTTTGGCAGTCCTGATTTAAAGCTGATAATTACTTCCACGTATGCTCAGCTGTTTATTAATCTTTTTAAAAAATTTGCTTTTAGACAATTTAATTATTCTGACTTGTTTTTCTTGTGGTGAACGACTCTCTTAAATATTTAGTGGTGTTGTTTGTTCTGTGGGTTGTGTGTTAGCCAATAGACTTAAGAATTTAAACGATGGATCTCACTCCAAATAAAAGAGTAAAAATACAGACAAACTTCTATAACACAAAAGGACATTGCTGTGTTACTTTGCATTTTGGTACTTTACTACTATAGACCATAAATATTTTTTAAACACATTGAACCTTATTAGTTTTTAAATTTATCAAAATCTAATTCAATGACGATCAAGCAAAAAAAATAGACCAAAACTTAATTAATCTATGCCAAAATGTATAAAACGAGGCAAAGGAGCCAAGGTTAATCGCATTTCGTACTAAATGTATGTATATATTTGTGTAGTTTTTTAATGTAAAAAAAAAACAAAATGTCTAAAAATATTGACGATTTAACATACTTGTATTCATACAGTCGACGTCGTACACTGCTGGACAACGTGCTTTCTGCATCCAGTCACCAGGAATTATTATTATGTCATCAGACAATCGTGTAGGGGATCTTCCCTGCTTTTTCTATCTTCACAAGGTCTCCACTCCACTACCTTTCTGGTCCATCTTCGGTCTCCCAGTCTTGCAACATGTCCTGAAAATAACATTTATACCACCATTTCGACAACATTCGTTACTCCCGACCTTCTACAAATTTCATGATTTCTTCTTCGGTCTGAGGATTGTACTTTATAGTATCGTACATACAACTTTGCTCAATTAAAAATTAATTAATTAATGCTACATACATATTTTTTTTATTTATACTTGGTTCACTTATTTTAATAAATTTACTCAACGATATTAACATAAATAGTCCATCAATAAAAAGGTGTATGCATTTTATTTAGTATGCATTAGATATTTAATATTTATTTTTTAATTTACTTAATTTACTTAATTTAATTAAAGATCTTTTACTAATATTGTAATTTACAAAGATTGAATTAATGAAAAATGTATATTTTTCTACATAAATGAAGATGCCTTAATCTATGTGACCACTAGGTAAGATTTTTTAATTATAAAAATAATTTTAAAGATAATCTAGTGGTTTTACAGAAATCTATTGATGGAAATTCATTGCACACAATAATTTTATAAAACGATATATTTTTAAATAGTCCATTGTTTTGGCCGACACACTATGATACTTAAACATTATAAACTGTTAAAATAAATAAAAACTTTGTTTTATGTATCACAATTGAATTTTTATTTTACGCGACAACTGTTTTGTCAACCCATGTTGACATCATCAGGTGTTACAACATTTGATATATTATTGTAACACCTGATGATGTCAACATAGTTTGACTGAACACCTGTCACGGAAAATAAAAATAAAAATACAATTGTGATAAATAAAACAAAGTTTTTTTATTTCACAGTTTTATGATATTTAATAATATTTCTACTTTTGGTTTTTCTTTCGACAGCGACCGGATTCACCAGGATAGCTAGCATCGACAGACTGTTCGATTATTTTTATTTGACCAGTCTGTCGATGCTATCTAGCCTGGCGAAATCGTTCGCTGTCGTAATAGAGACAATACGTGGAAGTAGTTTTTTTTTGCGCGTGATATGAAAAAGCATTTATCGGTGTATCAAGTGAAATGGTGCTTTTGATATGCAATGCTCACTGTGTGCAGAACGGAGCCGTGCACGCTGTTACACATCGGATATGGCGGCGGTGCGCCGTCACAGTTTCTGACTGACACGTGTGAAATTGGTTACATGCATTAAACTCGGATGGCAGAATACGGAGGAGAGCACACCGCGATGTGTACATAACACCTACCGAACTACCCTCTCAATCCACCCTACGACTTGATGTTAGCTCTATATTTGAAAAAATCCATTCTTTTTTTTCAAGAAGTAATTTTTTTTCATCTATTGACATTTCATATTTAAAATGTCGTCAAAGGGCATTTCGAAATAATATTACTAATTCGTTATCGTATAATGCAAAAAATTACCTATAAGTAAAAGCAATTTTTTATGATTCCAATTGTCACATTTACTAAAAAATTTGGTAACTAACTAACTAACTAACCATCACGCCGTCTCCCCAGAGGGGTATGCAGAAAGAATGGAATGCCACAATGTTTTGTCCTGACATACTTCTCTCGATCCCTCTACATTAATACGTGACCGACATTCAATTTTTGATTGATTTGATCGTGCCACGTTTTCCTCGGCCTTCCTCTATTTCAAGCTCCGTTCACGCCGTTAACCTTCTTTACCATTCTGTCTTCACTCATTCTTTCCATGCGTCCAAACCATCTTTATAACCCTTTCCTTATTTTGTTCACAACACTTTCATTCGCACCACATTCATTAAATATGTACAAAAATAGTATTACTTTATAGAAAACTTATTTTTATTTTAAAGTTTTGCCGAGTATCAGGAATATTTTTTATCTAAAATAGTGGAGAAAATGTTACTTTTAATTTTATTTCACATCTTATAATGAGAACGTTCAATTTTTTTTAAATTTCCTTAAACAATTGTTTCTTAAAATTTAAAAAAAAATCCACATTAAATAATTAATACAAAAAAAATGGCTGTTTATCAAATTAATACCTAAGTGGACAGAATTATTTGGAATAAGACGATTTTTTTAATAATTGCGTGTTAGATAGAAAATATTTTTTATTACTAAATATACATTTAAAAACCAATTTTATAGATACTATATGATTATATGGGCACTCGAATAAAAAAATTCACGTTTGATTTTCATAATATACGAGTATATATATTTTTTTCAATATTATTGACTTGAAGGCATATTCCTTTTCAATTCGCATGGTAATTAGGGTTGTGACAGTATAATTGTACCACGCGCTTTATATCCATCTACTAAATTAATTCAAGTATGATTATATAATTAATTGATTATGCAATCAAAATTCATTAGTCCACATTACCTGCTATTCAGCCTTCAGCCATTCTTCCATTGTGGAAAAACCTAATAATTTGCAGCGTACCATTGTATTCCTGAGGTCGCATGCCTATTGATATCAAATTGTTCCGAATGCAGGAACATTTGTTGTATTTACATACGACATCGCTTTGTTCAGCCAATAACCAACGAATGCACCCAGTTGATAGCGCTCGCCCGGAGTTATGCATTCATTAATACCTTTATATCAGCATTAGGCTCAGGGTAACGACTGTGTTTTTCTAGCAGTCGTTCAAACAACGAATTAACTGATTATTTATATCAAACATTAAGCATCGATCTAATGTATTTTAGTATTCCATTCACACCGTAATTTATAAAACATATTTTTTATTATTACATACTCGTATATAAAATAACAATTTGTATGTTAACCACGGAATTGTAATTATGCCAACCAGTTTCACTCGTGTTTATGCTTCATCGAGGCAATATGGTATATAAAAAACTAAATTAATAAAATAACTGCAATGAAATAATTTAATTTTGCTTTGATTCAAATTCTAAATAGTTCTTACAAATTCCTAAAAAATACACATTTAACAGCTGCTTAAATATCCAGTTGAACAACTTAGTCTATTTAATATTCATGTAAACCTGTATTTTTATTTAGAAATAATGTACATATTGCTCTGATGAAGCATGGGTACAAGCGAAACTATAATAGTTGACGTAACTATTATACAATTCCGTGTTTAATATGCAAAGTTTTATTTTGTATTTGTAATAATATTAAATAAATAAAAAATAACATTATCGAATGTAATAATATATTTAATGAAAGTTCTCGTCAATATTATGTAGTATTCCACTATTTTACATAATATCAATTTTACACAATTATTTAAATATTATATTACAAACAGAAAATGGTATATTATCAATTGCTTTATTGGGTTTATTGGTTAATGAAACTGTATTAAAAGTGTCATTCTTTAACGTTCATGTAATCATAATATAAATAGTATCGAATATTCAAATCACTATGTTAAGATTATTGCAAAAATGTATACAAAACATGCATATTTGTATCCATGTTTTTGTTCAGTTTACCTTATTAAATCAATTGCTTTAATTTTTTGTATATACCCACAAATCATATTCTATATATGTATGATTTTTGGTTTCTGAAAATGTTCATCTTTCTTATGGAGATAAAATTACCGGCAATGAGCTCAAACCGGGTCCCACGGTTTGGGGGCGCCCAGCATCTCGCGCAAGGCAGTGGTGTGTGTTAAGGGTTGATTCGTATTGGGTATCTCGGTTCTAGTTACTATTCATGTATTCAGGCCGGCATGTCGTATTATACCGCGCTGTGCCCCCGCAACACACAGAAAGATTGCTCCAGCTTCCAGGCTGCGTGTAAACATTGCTCTTTATATGCCCAGACGATTCGGGACGCACTTCTTCGTTTCATATTCGCTGTGCTTTTCATATTTATTCAACGAAAATTAATTATTCATTGTCACGAACAATACTATCGCTTGCTTGTGAAACTCTAACTTTGTTTGCAGTCTGCTTTCGTACTCATCTCTAAACAATGTAATCTGTTTTGTTTGAAGTAAAAATCATACACAAACTTGCAGTTTTAATGCAATATACTGTATTTGTTACTCTTGAATGAAAGCAAATAACCTCTGAAAGTATGTTTTCATTTACATTTAAATGACTTTTTGAAGTGTATAAAAATGCAGATACCTTTCAGTTTTATCAAAACTGTAAACAATACAAATCCCTTCTATATTCGCCTTCACTTTGTGTTATGGATTCACATTTGAATAAATAGAATAACGCTTTGTATTTTAACAACACTTTCTCATTAAAATTTCCGCATCGATTAAGAACCTTAACATGTCTGTAAATAAATAAATAAAGTGTTTATGAAAATACAAGTTGTTATGATTATTATTAAATATAAATGCGTTTAAAATAGCCTTTTCTTGGAAGTCACACAAAGTTCGATTTTGTAGATTTTAAAAATAATTATCTACCAACATTTAAAATTGTTTCAAACTCTTTCCAAAGTTTACCTTAAATAGTTCAAAAGAAATTAGAGCTTTTTTTTTAATATAACACAGTCATGTATGTAAAAAAATAATCAAGTAGTTATTCAGTTGTAAATATTTACAAAAAATATGTCACGATTTCAATAACCACCATAATTTTTAATGAGTCTTTATTTTTCATTGCATTCGTAATGCCATTTGGTTTCTATCTACAGACATATCTGCTAGAAAGCTCCTGAAAGCGCAAAAAAAATAACGGCCTATTTAAATACTCGAGTCCCTCGAACAAGAAACAATGTGACGGTCTCCTATACGGGGACAAGCGCATTTCCGAACCGGGACGATAAAATTAAAATAAAAAACAGAATAGAAGGACAAGTGCTCCTCTACCCTTTGCCGCCCGTTCCATGTTGACGCACAAAACAATGTACGGGGCCTCCGCTGCGAACTGATTTCACATTCAGATTTCGGCAAAGGCTCTCGTTTCTGTTTACCGAAAGAATGATATATCCATGGTGCATTCTGTGTTCCTGGTAAAATGGATTAAAATGACCGTCGCAATGTTGAAACTAAAATATCGAATATCCATTTTTTCGAAACCAAAATGTTAATTTGATTATTAAACTTGTCTAATAGACGTTCCTAACCAATAATTTGAATTTATAAAAAACAATTCTTTATAAATAATGTTACATGCATTTAGTTTTATTTAAAGTTTTCTTTTGAATCTGACCGGTTTCGTAGCTCGCTGCCATCTTCTGGTGTCTTCATTATCATTATTTACGAAATTCAACACAATACAAGTTATGTATTGTAGTTCTACAATAGTGAAACTAATAGATAATTTTTTTTATCGTCAAATAATGTTCAATAATTAGTAAAACATTATGAATCGTTAAAAAAAATGAAACTTATAGAAAACGTACGTTTTTTTCAATGCTATATAAAGTTTAGCCTGAATGTAAGCAATAATCAAGCAAGTTAAAAAATATGTACAATGAGTACAAACTTGATAAATTAACTATTAAACCAAATCCTTTAAAGGTTAAAAAAATGTATTTGTACAACTGTTTTCGTAATTTTATATGTAAGTAATTGGTTGCTATGAGGGTATAATTATACAAATCATTTAATATTATTGTGGAATAAGAATAAGGTAATTTTTTGTAAAAACCATTGAATTCAAAGCCATTTTTTTCGTTCTTATTTTATGAGATTTGTAATTTTCATTAATTCGAATACGTGTTTCTTAAAAATTGTAAACAACATTTGAAAAAAACGTACTTACTTCGTCACGCATTACTTCTAGGGACGTATAAATTTTCTTTCTTACTTTATGACTAATTTTATCTTGTTAACCAATCACTAAATCAAGATTCAAACTCTTCGTATACGAATTCCATGACTTCATCCAAGTATTATGTTACCGTGTTCCGTTTGGAATATTATTATGTAGGTGTGTGTAGGCAGAACTCACGGTACAAATACCAGAAAATTTAGAAACACATTATAATTACAAAGTTAAGTTCATTTTAACTAACTAACTAACTAACCATCACGCCATTTCCCCGGAGGGGTAGGCAGAGAGAATGGATCGCCACAATGGCCTGTCCTGGCATACCTCTCGGGCTTCCTTTACATTCATACATCGTACCATGCACGCACGTCGATGATTCCGACTTCGAATGCCTTTTAGTAATTGATTAATTTGGTCATGCCATGTTTTCCTCGGTCGTCCTCGGCTTCTTTTCCCACTCATGCTGCTTGTGTACAACTTTTTAACCATTCTACTCTCATCCATTCGTTCCATATGTCCAAACCATCTCAGGGATCCTTTTTTAATTTTATTCATGATGCAGTCATCTGCCTTACATTTCTTTCTTATTTCATCGTTCGGTATTCTATCATACAACGTTTTCCCGCACATTCTTCTTAGTGATCTCATTTCTTTCATTTTATATTATATTTAATCATAATATATTTAAAAAAAAACAGTCGTTTTTTCTCATGTGCTTATGAACAAAGCATTTTTTTTTATAAGTTCAAGCGAAATAGACCTCTAATTCTTGCCAAAAACTAAAGTTCTCACGTATATAAATTTAGTCCCACAGATAAACAACATTCGGCACGTTAAGATTGTTTGTCCATATAAAAAATGTTGTCAGGGTAATTGGTTTACATGGAGATTTAGGGCTGTCGCGTGGTGTACTCGTCAACAGTTGACGAACTGCCGATAAAAATGTCGAAAGTTTTGCGCGCACTTTCATGCATCAATCCCGGCATACTTGAGACGAAATGAGGTTCCCTCGAGATTTTAAATAATAATTGAATATAACGTTGTATCATTTGTTCTGCCTGTTTTTAAATTCACAACAAATTTGTTCGGGAATACATTGGCTCGGCTTTGTTTTATTATAGACTAAAATGCTGAACTCTTTACTGAATATCACAGTAATTTAATAACTAACCATCACGCCATTTCCCCGGAGGGGTAGGCAGAGATGATGGATCGCCACATTGTTCTATCCTAAAATAACTCTCGCGCTTCTTCTACATTCACACATCGTGAAATGCACGCTCGTCGATTGTTCCTACTTAGAACATGATCGCCTTTCAGTTATTGATTAATTGGGTCATACCATGTCTTCCCTGGCCTACCTCGACTTCTTTTTCCATCCACACTACTTGTTTATATATTTTTAACGATTCTTCCCTCATCCATTCGTTCCATATGTCCAAACCATCTTAGTGACCCTTTCTTGATTTTATTTATCACGCATTCATCCGCTTTACATTCCTTTCCTACTTCATCATTAGATATTCTATCATACATTGTTTTTCCGTACATCCTTCTTAGTGACCTCATTTCTACGGAATTTATCCTACTTTAATCTTTCTTTTGCCAACTCCAATCTTCACTTCCATGCATAAGGGTCCAATTCTATACATAAGGGGTACATTAGGGAATTTAACAATAATAATAATAATATGCTAATTTTTAAATAGCCTTTTTCGTGATGTAATCACCTCAAGGGCGCATTGAGGCGTGTTTTAAATCTAAACGCTGCATCTGACGTTCGCGATCTTTTAGAAAATAATATAAGTCAATATAATAAATTAGATTTGTAAGTTGGGTTTTAATTTGGGTATAAAAAATATGAAAAAGATGTGTTTTCAGCTTAGATCTGAAATCTGTTGAATCATTTATTCACCTTAGGTATGAAAGGAGATTGTTACAAGATGTTAGGCTGGCAACTGCAAAGGCTTGTTCCCGAAATTTGTACCGAATTTAACTAGACTGTTTCTTTATTCAGATATCAGCCACGTTAATTATACCTATATATTAAGATTTTTTTATTACAAATGCAACGTTCTATATGTACGTGTATATAATGAATCATTTGAAAGCGCACTTTGGTGTTCGACGTGTGTATCCCAGCGTATCGTGATACAGAGAGTTCGCGGCCTTTTACCCATCCTAACTACGTGTCATATCGATGTTCGGCGATCCGTGAACGGGAATGACTTGAACCCCGCGAGACAATGCAAGCCCGTTTGGGTGAAAATATGAGATGTATCTCTTTCAATTTTGTGAAAGCTTCGGAATCACAGAACGTATCAGGTTATCAGAGAAAAATATCAAAAAGTATACGTAGACCCACAACTGCAATAATTTTTATTTGTATTAAAATTAATGCTAAAAATATTCGGTATACCTACATAGCTTTTTTTACCCTTTTAATCCAACCTTTTCTTATTTTAAAACAGTCGCAAATCACAGCTGTTGGTGTAACGCGAAGCGCGTTGTAAAAAGATTAGGTTTCCTCCCATTTCTATATTTCTCCAATAACTTACCAAACCACACATGATTTCCTAAGATTTGATCCGGAGCGCAGATAAAAGAGAGGGCTTGTATCCATTATATTAGCATACCACGGAAAGTACCTAGCGCGGGACCACGCACTGCCCCTCCCGCGCTCCTGCGGGCCTGGTGCGGACGATGGGGTTACGAGTCTCCCGGGCGGAATAAATGTCCCCCGCCTCGCAATTCTCTTGTCTAACCCTACCTCTTCCATACTTATGTGGTCGTTTCTTCTTTTCAAAAGAATTTTCGGAGTTTTTTTCCCTCAGAGGTAAATACTGGAAAACTCTTCTGTATTGCTTTTATTGAAGTTGTGTGGGTCGGTTGCCTTTTTTCGCCGGGGCAGTCTTAAACAATTTATTTCGGTTTGCGAATTTATTATTAAAACGAATGAAAAAAGGATAAATTGAGGTTTTCGTTTATGCATTGAATTAATCTGATTAAAGTTATTCATTTATTCAAGCTTAAATATTCTACTCTCAAAAATGCCTTCATTTTATCCATTAAGCTTGCAGTTTTATCTCGTAAACAAACTAATAAACATAACGATATGCATGACGCTTAGTAAATACTTAAATAATAAAACAAATTCAAACATCTAACTAACTAACTAACCATCACGTCGACTCGCCTAAGGAATATGTAAAATGGATGTACCGGCACACTGTTCTTACCTGACATATTTCTATCGCTTTCTCAACATTTAAACATCGTATTATGTAGAAACGCACGGCAATTTTTCCGACTCCTCACGTGGCCAACATTTATTATTTGATTGATTTGATCATGCCACATTATTCTCGGTCTTCCTCTATTCTTATGTTCTCTTGTTCCGTTTACGACGTTTACATAACTTTGTTTAACATTCCTTATTAATTGATTATTTTCAAGTGTCCAAACCATCCAATGAACTTTTCAATATTTTGTTCATAACACATTCATTCGTACTGCATTCACTTGATATACATATGTACTTGAATTTAACACTATCATATACTGATTTACCACACATTCGTCTAATAATATCAATAATAAAAATTGTAATATCAAGAATAAACCTACTTCTGGAAATACTTTATTCTTAATGATGAGAAATTTCCGCAAATCGGAGACGCGTGTTGAATTATTTTCCCTTACGAAGAGATATTTTAATTCGATGCTTTCAGCACTCCGCTAGCTGCCGCACGAATCACGTCCAGCCACTAAACAATGCGATCCCGCGGCTGCAGACTCTCACCAACGATAATGGATAACGTCAGGAATAGTGGATTTCTTTCGTTACTTGAATTTTCATTATCCTATAACTCCTGCTAGCTCTGCGCTCCTTGCATAACGACGAGGCATTTCCATTTTATCGAGACTGAATTTGGATCGTGTAGCCCCCAGGACCTAAACCAAATTACCCTTCAACGATTGTATACGTACGCGTATAATACTTTATATTTAACAAATGTTTTATCCTATAGCAATTAGAATAAGAGCCAGAGGACAGACTCGCACATATGATACAGCCGCTAACGAAATCCCCATATAGAAGACCACATAAGAAATGAAGGGACAGATGAGCCTCGTCATCTTAGGAGATATAATTTATATGTCACAGATCGGAAAAACAATGTACGATAAAAATCTAATGATGAAGTAGGAAAGGAATGTAAGGTGGATGAATGCGTGATAAATAAAATTAAATCAAATCAAATCAGTTTATTTTATCAACAGACATTACAAAATATATTTTTAAGGCGTCTATTGAGAACAGGTAAAATAATATATTGTGTATAGTATACTACCAGAAACGCATGAGAAATGGTTCAACATTAGAAAGACAGGGTACCCTCCAGAATTAAGAGTATTTGCCTTCTGAACGTACTTTCACTAATATGAAAGACGTCGATCTCCGAGGAGACTGCGCAGATTAATTGCTCTTCCCACCGGTGTCATCAGAGGCAGGTTGGTTCTGGCGGCCGTCACTAAGATGCTTGTACATATGGAACTAATGGATAGTGGAACAATTATACAAAAGATATATATAAGTAGTGTGAATAGAAAAAGAACTCGAGGGAGGTCACGGAATACACGGCATGACAAAATTAATCAGTTACTGAAAGGCGGCTATGTTCGAAGTAGGAACAATCAGGATAGAACAATGTGACGACCCATCTTCTCTGCGTATCCTTCCGGGGAAACGGCGTGATGGTTAGTTAGTTAGTAAGATAGTAAAATAATAATAAATATATCGAATAAACTGTCTTTGCTGTGAAGTACTTGTGGGTTGCCCTTAATATAATTATAATCTTGACGTCGATGGCAAAGATTACGTAATTCCGAAGACTCGAGTGCCTCCATAAAAGCGATTGTTTACCATTAAGCTGCAGAATCCCCCCGCGGACTTGCGTAGACAAGAGCTCGCTCGCAAATGAGCCGATTTGAATGCATCTCCCCGGTGTTTTATATGAGAACAACTCTTAGGGATTTAAGGCCGCGGATTGAGTTGTACGGCCACAAGCAGAACCCGTAGGACGCCGCGCTGGGTACGAGAACCTACTCGTACATTGTGCAAGTGTTTAGTGTATGTAAGGCCCTGCGTCCCGCGCGATGTTGTAAAGCATTCTGCCGACCGAAGAGGAATTCTGCCGCTCTCCAAAGATAAAGCGAACAAATTACGGTGTCGTGTCCTTAGATTGGAGATGTTCATTGAAACCGATTCGCTATAAAGTATCAATCTATACCAACACGATATTCTACTTAACTCGGAATTCCCAATAGCGAGCGGCCGACTGCTCTTCGATATTGAAATCGAAGAAATTATTATTTTCTGGAGGTTCTTCGATCATTACTTCCCAAATCAAAATGAATGCTTTCATTAATGTGCGGCGTTTCCGAGTCAATATAATTGTTTATGAAATTTCCTCCCAGAATCGTTGGACCGCTTTTCGTAATCTCCGACTAATAAATATTTCAGGCGACCTCCCAGAATGAGACTCGGTCAACAAAAAACGCTTTTGGTAATAACGGAATGAAGCTCCGATTCATTTATTGTTTTGTCATTTCTTACAAATGCCGCATGAAAAAACAGAATAATACTATCCAGACTCGGTCATCATAAATACAATTTTAAAATATTCCGTATAAAATTTGCTCAATGTTATACACACTTATATCTACTTTACTGCGTATATACATTGTTCGTCTTGGATCGTTCTCTTCAATAATGTATGATTGTTTTTTTGGTTTCATATAAATATAAATAGTACGGAAACGGAATGGTTAAAGAACAAAAGTACAAAGTCACCTACTCGTTTTTTTGTTGCAAGTAGCATTATATTGTCTTGGAAATACGTTTTTCCCAATTAATTTTCAAATTGCATCAACGGAAATTATGGCAAAGTCGTGTCTGGAATGAGCGATCACCCCGCCACGCTATTATCGGGGACCTGCATTGACGTATCATTTACATCGCGAGCCGCACAACGCTTTCCCAGGATATTGTGCTGAAATAAATATTTATCTTCATCGGCCGAACTCGTTTGAGGCCCGCCATTGGCCGGCGGTCGCGGGCAGCCATGACGAGTTCTGTAATCGCGCAATATGTATTCAATAAAAATGCAGGCGTGTGTCAACCGAGCGTTTTACATTTGAGTAAAATAGAAAATGGCAGGATTCTTCCTCAATTTATTCACACTCCGTCCGAGGCGACGTAACAAATCGCGAAGTTTATTGCATTGCGGTTGTCTCGAAACGAAATTTGATACGCCGTTCGCGGGATCCCACACGGCACCCCCGCTGCATGGCCCCCCGCCCAGACCTGCCCGCACCGGGACTGCAGCGTGACGTACCCATCCACCTCGGTACATTCTGATTTCAGATTTGCATCCCGCATTATTATTCTGTGCATTCAATTTGTCACTTCGGTCCCGCGAGCGTATTTCTTCCCTCCTTTATAAATCCAAGCATTTTCCAACAATAATCATTGTCAACAAATATGAACAATATTGTTTAATAATTGTAATGCTCTCGTCTCGTTTATTTAGTAAATTATTATTTTTATTATTTTGCAACGTTACAGCGCGAGCCGAATTGATGTAAAGGGTGTAGCTTAAATATTGATTAATTGTCACATGAATTCTAAACCAGATCAAATAAAGTGTGTGATAATCACACTGCCATCGCCGGGAACCGTACCCGAAATAATCGTATCGTAGGAATCGTACTTCGTACACACCACTTGCTACTTGGTGTCAATCTGTTAGGCTCTAGATTACGAACTGAACTTAATCTGTTTTCAAGGACCATACACAAAAAAACGATTGATAAGGAGGTACTCTGCCATTGAACAAGGGTGCGGAAAACTTCGAATATCAGAAAAGAGCGGAATCCAAAATTTGGAGATAAACTCCAACTACGATAATGATGTCAAGCTACATTTCACAATTATAAAAACGAAATCATTAAATGAATAACTAAGATATATTATTTCTTAATGTGTATCACTAATACATCCATATACGTGTGCTCACATATGAATTGCAGGTAAATATTCCGCCAATTTTCTGAAACGCGAATTTCCCATCTACCAGGCGAGCATACGAAAGTAGGAGGTCGTCAGCTCTGCACGGCAAAATAATATAAGTGACGTTCACGTGGTGCATCCCGGGTCTCAGGAGAGTGCTAGTTTACCTCACCGCTTTCCCTGTGCGCAATGGTGCTTGCGGTACAGGTAGACAGGGCCTGAAATCTACTTCCACCCTTAGACCCTTCCAGCGATCCTGGAATTGCTTTATAGACGTACATATCACATGTGTTACCGCACGGGTGTATTTGCACATAAATATTTCAGAACGAGTGAATCATGTGAATAAAACAACCCTTTTCAATTTTTTGCTTTATAAATTTTAAACACAAAATATGTTCGAACTTTGACAATGAACATACGAGTATAGCTTTTTTTCCTTTCGTTTTTTTTTAATTCTCAATACTTGATTAATAAGAAAACTATCAATAATTTTAATAATAGATTTAGAGTCCTGGAGATGAGGTAATATCATTCTCTCCTTCTCAGTAGTATTCCTCATGATTGAATGTCGTGTCCATCCTGTAAACTATTGACCATGGCACGCCATGCGCTTTCTCGTCAGTCTCCAGGTTGCAGCTAATGAGAGACCAGTCATATCCCTGATTTAATTGGACCAGCGGTTCGGTGGTCGTCCTTGTGGTCACCTTCTCTCCACTTTGCCCATCATGATGAGCTTTTCAAGGTTGTCCTAATCTCTCCGGGCAATGTGTTCAAAATATTTCAGCACTCTCTGAAAGCACGTCTGCGAGAGTATTGCATTGACACCCAGCTGGTCAAAGATTGACTGGTTTGTTCTTCTTGCCGTCCAGGCAATAACATAATAGCATTATATCAGTAAAACATAATAATATATATTTTTTCCGGAATTATTTTAATATAAGTTCTATATATTTAAATAATTCCGTTTCATGTACATATTTAACAGATTATACATCTGAAGACCACAAAGGGAAGAGATACGGTTTCTCTATTTATAATTCGAGAGCGATTTTCAAAACGCAGAATACCAGTATGAAAGGAAGCCTTGGGATAAACAGGACTCGGCTACCTGTATCTGGATACCAGAACGAGAGTCTGCGGGTTACGCGCAGCTCAAGGTAAAATAGAGCCATTTCACCCTAGAGGGAGCGGCCGGGGGCGGGAGGGTGAATTGTGGGAGCCTTGTTAACCGAAACAAAACTCTACATTACAAAATAAAACCTTCGAGAACACATTGCCATTTTCAATACAATGTTGCAATAATTCTCTTATCTTTATATTATTACACTAAAATATATAAAAAAAATGCATATTATTTTAAATTACCGATTATTCTTAGGGCATTTTACAAAAGAAAGTTTTGATTAGTTTTTGATAAACTTAAGGCTAGCATTATAGAACTCCATTAATATGAATTTTCTTTATAAAATAAAACAACGCCGTTTTCCAAATTTCAGTTTATTTTTCTCGACATCTTACGATTAACGAGTTTATTAACAAACGAAAAAATGTGACTAAATTTCAAAAAAGAAGCCTAACCCCAAGGATTAAAATCAAAACAAACAAACAAACCATCACGCCGTTTCCCCGCAGGGGTAGGCAGAGAGAATGGACCGCCACACTATTCTATCCTGGTACACCTTTCTAACTTCCTCCACATTCATATATACACGCATGTCGATTATTTTTAAGTCAATGGTATTCAAAATTATTTTACTATCTTCAATATGAGCAGAAAAAAGCTAGTTACTATGAAGAACGAATCTGGTCGTCAGGCTTGAACCCATATCCCCTGATCAGGAACTAAGCAATCTATCCCCTTTATAAATGTTGTATCTAGTAAAACGTGGTTATGGTGATTCCATTTAACTTGTCGGCTATATGCCGTGTCGTAAAAATCGACGCGTTTGTATGAAACGCTTTACGATTGTTGAAGTCTCGAAAATTTTACGATAAAATAATGTTTCGGTCCATCCTATCTGCCTGCCCTTTCTGCGAAATGACGTGATGGTTAATTAATAATAACAAATAGATAATAGCACAAGATGATTTATAGAGAACCTACGCATTGCGCTATAAAATAATAGTAAATAATTTATTATATTTACAAATGTAGGCGATATAAGTTTGTTTTTTTAAATTAATTCAAAAACGTTCCACCGATCTTACAATGATACTATATTTCTATTTAAAAACAATTACCGCGTGAATATTCACTTAAAAGCGTAGGAACACAATAAATCTCTTGGTTTAGTTGTCAGCGGTGCAATTATCTGGGTATAAAATCTGTGTATTTAGATCATTAGTGTTTTTAAATGTCCGATAAACAACCGTTTCATGATATATTCTCATTTCTGTACGCTATGGCCAGAATAACACAAAGACCCCCTTATGTCTGAAGGCTATTTTCAATCGTAAATTGGGTAATAGATATCGTGATCATTATTTCATATCGTCTGTAAGAACGCTCATCGCTGTGAGCTCACAGATTCATAATTCATAAACGAAAATGTTTATCGAACTTTAAACTCCAAAGAGACACCGTGGTTCTAGAATACTCGATTTACCTATTTTTAAATACTTGTGCAAAATAATAAACACATCATAAAAAATACTTAAAAATTTATAATTTTATTGACTTTAATAATTTCATCCTTAGAGTGAAATATTTACTTTTATTATAATTATTTGTTTTTTATATTATTGTTAACCCTTTAAAGTAAAAATATTTACGTCGTAATTCAAAATAAAGGAATATTTAAATAAATCACACTTGTGAAAAAAAAAATCCTTTCTTGACACAAAAATTCACACCATAACAAATGAGTTCAAAATTACAATATATCAGCGAACTCTTAACATGCTTTTATTATTTACATAGATATTATTTCTTGAACAATAATTTAAATCTCCATATCAAATATTGATTCATTTTATTTATTTGGGGTTTAATTAAAATATATTTCATGATGTGAACACAACATTTCGCTTTGCTGCGGCATTACCAAATGACACATTTGATAATGAGCAAGGTGAAACAAGTCACTTCAATTAAATATAGTAAAACTTTAAGAACACTGGCGTTTTTAATAGTATTAAGTTTATTTTAAATGATGTTATTATAATGTAAAACTCCATTTCAAATATTGATTAATTTTATTTAGGGTTTAATTAAATTATTTTATGATATGAACACATTTCGCTTTGCTACGTCATTATCAAATGACACTTTTTATAATGAGCAAGGTGAAACTAGTCACTTTAATTAAATATAGTATAATTTCTAGAACGCTGACGTTTAAAACACTAAAAAGTTTATTTTAAATGATGTTATTATCATTAGTATATAGATTTAATAACAAAATTTCCAAATTTGCTATGTTTAAAGAAATTTGTTGTAAAATCCATTGTCATCTAATCAATTCCTTTTGTTTCTTCCACAGCACCCCTACCCCTCAGAAGACCAAAAGAAACAATTAGCACAAGATACGGGATTAACGATACTTCAAGTCAACAATTGGTGAGTAAACTTATGTCTTAACTATGAATCGTAAAAGGGTACAATTCGATTTTTTGAAATTACATCACAAACTAAAAAGTGTTATCTACTGGTTTTAGCCGTTATTTTTAATTGCCTTTTATTTTTGCTAACCGATTTAGCTTTCCTCTAAAAAAAGAATGCACATTTAATTTTAATACTCGTATTTATGAAAATATCACAGTATTCTATAAGTGATATTATATCATTGTATGTGGGAATGACATGTTTCGTATTTGATAATCAATAATCATGAAGCAACGCGAACCACGTAACTCCCTTAAAATACCTAATACGATTGAAAACGTTTTATAGAGGTTTTATAAGAATGACACGTTTCGCCTTGCCAAAGCATTATCAAACGCGTCATTCCTATAAAATATAATGAAACATCTATAACACAGACGTTTTCAAGAAACAATAAATCCATAAAATATAATACAATCTAACTTTTATATAATATACGTTTTCATTAATGTTTCTTTTTATATAAAGAGTTTCACATCATTAAATAAAACGATGTTTTTTAACGACTTCCACTTTTGTCTTTATTTCGACAGTGATCGGTTTCGCCAGGCTCGCTGGCATCGACAGACTGGTGATGTCTGTCACCAGTCCGTCGATGCCAGTGAGCCTGGCGAAACCGGTCGCTGTCGAAATAAAGACAAAAGTGGAAGTAGTTAAAAACATAATTTTATCTAATTATTATTTAAAATGAACTTCCATCAAGTGATTTCAGTAAAATCATTTGATTATTTAATCATCGTTGTTCAAGAAACAGTAAATATATGCATTCAGTAGTTTGTCGTTTTAATAGAGAAGACGTTGTGGTTAAAACGCCCCATTTCTATTAATATTATCTGAGTATACTAATAAACAAGCTCTATATTACTTGTGAGTAGACAGTGTTTACATAATACAGGAATATAAATTAAGTAAAATTACCAAGAAATATGATATAAAGGGATCGTCAGTAGCCCCGGACAGGACATCTCGGTGTCCATTAAAGTAATGTCCGCGAGGTTATTTCTGAAGTGAAGTGTTTTGAATTCGCTCGCTGAGAGCTGTAAAATCGACATTTTTTTTAATGACCGCCCAGCAGCCGGGAATTTATCACGCCTGCATTATTGCGCCGATAAATTGCGTTTGTTTTGATAGGTTAACGGAGACGTAGGATGAATTTGGCGACACTCGTCTTGGTGATGCCCTCTATACGCATCCCCGATGCCAGTTGACGCAAGCGGCTTGCACGATATTCGAGCTGATAAAGAAAGTCTTGCAAATTACGGAACCGGTTGCAGTCGAAATAAAGACAAAAGTGAATGTAGTTCTTAAAAAACATATTTGAATTTTATTACTATTCTTTAAATATATTTAAAAGATAATAATAGTATGAAACATTTATTGGCTTTTTAATCATTTCTGACCAGGCGTTTCGGTGATAGGCATCTTCTTGCGTTATATTACTATTGTACTTATATATTATTAATAGTTAGCCATAATCGGGTGGTGGTCTAGGGGATAGAACGCTTGGGTTCAAGCCTGGACACGACCAGATTCCTTCTTCATAATAATGAGCTATTTTCTGCTCACATTGAAGATTGTAAATATAAAATCTAAAATCATTGATTTAAATCCTTGGTATTAATTTAAAAAAAAAACAATAATAATAATGATAGGGGAAATGGAAAAAAAATAATAATCTGGTGATGTGAAAAAAGTAATATAACAGTAAATTTACATATTCAATAATAACAAAATGAATATTTTATCAAAAATATATTCATCTTTTTAAAAACTATTTTAATAGGAATTAGAATAGTGTAAATAAGAAGTTTCTCATTCTCTCGCGAAATTACTCTTTCTTAATATAATACAATAAATAATTCACTTTAACAAAGTACATGTATTGGTAATTGCGAAATTCATCATTTCTTGAATGTTTTTATAAAACGGTGTTTAAAATGCATTTCTAATATATGATTTTAATACTATCTTGTCAGATACTAAGTAATCTTTCTCACGTTGTCTCTGGATGAAACTGTACATTCTGCATGGTGCACTCTGCCTAGATATAATATCACAAGATAGCAAGAGTGTATTATCAGGCATTATTGTTCTGCCTATCGGAAACTGGAATTTGCTTTTGTAAAGTAATATGCGCTGCAGAATAAATGCTTAACGTCTGCTTCACACTTACGAAATGCGACGAAAGATGACCGCTGCAAGTCTCGGGAATATTCTTGACGCCATTTGCATTACATTGCGAAAATGGCTTGGACGGCTTTTCTATAAATACATGTACAACATTAGTTTGTAAGTAGAAAGACAAGTCACGTATAATTTAATACAGAACTCTAGAGTTGGAAATAAAATATTTTAATATTTATTTTATATTCGCCATCACTTTGTGTTGTGGGTTCAAATTGGAATAATTGTTTGAAAACATTGTATTTTTATAACACTTTTTCCACTTTTCACAAACTATGTGTATAAATTTTATGTGCCAAAATTTCTCCACTGACGAGTGGCGTCTGTGTATCGAAACATGCTTATGAAAAGTGCAAAAATGTTTTGTTGAAATTCAATGTTTTCAAACAATTATTAAAAATTTTGATAAACTTAAGGTGTTAAGACTGCTGAATTCCATAACGAAATTTTTTTTATGATTTAAAACACTGTTTTTTCCACTTTCGAGTTTATTTTTCTCGACGTGTTTCGAAGGCTTACACCTTCATCAACGGGAGAACGATATAAACTCAGGATGATGAAGGTGTAAGCCTTCGAAACACGTCGAGAAAAATAAAATAAAAAGTGTAAAAACCAGTGTTTAATGCATATATATTTTAATTATTAAAATGTTTGTATAATTCGGAAATAATTACACACACATAAGTTTTTTGTCTCTTAACATAGGCACTTTTTCTTCTCGATGTACCATATCAGGTCTCCCCGAAGTTGACAATCACTATTGGAAATGTTTCTCTGTCTTCTGCCGCCCGGAACAACTCCTGCACGCTTCCTATTCCAGTCCCAATTTTGATGTAACGCAGCCAAGACATTACCTCTTGGCCGAGACCATGTTGTTTCTCAATTTTGGCCATTAACAAAAGTTGGAAGAACTCGTATTTGTCTCCACGTATGTGACTCAGATGGGAAATCTTACGGACCTTAATACATTTCAATAATTCTCTCCTGCAATGAGTTTTTTCTCTCGGGACTTCTGAGTAAGGACTTCTGAGTATAATATTATTTAAAAAAGAAATAAAATTATATAAAATAGGAGGTTTTAATTATTCTTATGGATATAAATACAGTTTAATGTGGTGGAATAGGCGATAGTGCTGTGAATATTTTATAGAAAATCATGTGCTCTGTATACGCAACAACCCATATCAATTAGATTAATTTATGATTTTAATGACCGGTAAAACACGGTATTTTTACAAAAAGGAATGTAACTTTTTGATATTTTAAACAACATGTTGATACGGTAGGTTTAAACTTATCTCTGCTAGTTCATAGTTTCAAATAAAATAAATGAATAAAACAAAATGTATGTATTCGTTTATAAATTACACAGGTTTCACTATTAATATTTGATTTTTAGTGAGTGTACATAATAGAATCATAGACCTAGCAAAATAAAGAAGAAATAGGATCAATGCTGTAAAAATTAAATCCCTTCGAATAACGACGAGAAAGAAGACATATGGTACAATTTCGAACAAATAAATAGAAAATGAAGAAAATTGATTGCGTTCTTAGTAATATAGGGTCATTAAGAGATTACGCATGAAAGGAACAAATAGATGAAAGAAGAATTATTTAAAAGATTGTACAAGTATCTATACAAAAAAAGAAATCTGAGAAGATCTAAGAAAACGCGACAAAACCAAAATAAACAAGTTCCTTAATATCGCCAAAATCGACGAGGTTGCGAATCACGATGTATGTGTAATATACAGGTAATGCTTAAGAAGTATGCCAAGATTTAACCTTGTGTCAGTTCAATATTTCAGCTTACCCCTTCGGAAAAAATATTAATACTAAGTTAGTTCCTTAGAATATTTTGACGAGTATTCGGAATATATTTTATATATTGTATTGTGTTCTCGTAAGTTGCCGCTTCTTTTTTATCTTGTGACATTATTTCACTATCTATTTTCGTGCAATTTGTTTAATATATAAATTTATATTTGTTATGAAACCATTGCGACTAATTTACCGTGTTTAATTGCTTCCATACGTTATTATTTATTTATGTTACGTTTATTTATCACGTCGAACTTTCCGGTTAACAAACTTACGATTATTCGGTCAAAGGTGAGCGATAGCAACAATTATTTATTCTCCAAATCTTATTATCAACTTTGCCTTTTTCCACAATCTAAACGTCATACGTTTGCCAATTAGTGAGGATTACTTTAGATAGGTAGGTCACGGTTCGTTTGTAACAATGTACAACTATTTTTTAAATTATCAACTCAATTAATACCTATCATTTTTTTTAGCTTTGCGTGATATCGCGTTAATTCTCAGATTAAAATAAATTTATATGACTAGTGCTTATGTTTAACATATAAGCATTGTAGTGGTGTATATTATATATGATAATATTATATATAGTGAAATGAATGATTTAGATAGGACCAAAGTTGCCGATGTAGCGTACAAAATAGCCTCGTTTAAGTGGAATTGGGTCATCCATATAGCGAGGACAACGGATGATCGGTGGATCGGACGCACCCTGAAGTGGCAACTGAGAACCGGCCACAGAAATCCTAGCAGACCACAAGCAAGATGGTCTAATGACATCAAAAGAGTGACAGGAGGTCAATGGTATAGAGCAGCGAGGGATAGAGGGTTGTGGAAGTCGGGATGGGTCATCGGAAGAACATTATAAATTGTTTAATTAAATTTCAACAAATTCGTTTTTTATGATTCCACATTGTTAATATATTTCAAATAAGAAAGATTGTGTTTTTTTAACACTAATTAAAACCTGCTCTGTATCGTATTTTCATATATATAATTAATTGTTTTTTTTTTTAATTATAAATTATAAATAAATCCTACAGTAGTTTTCAGCTAGTTACGGAAGCCATGAAGTCATTATCTGATCAAGAAACGATAGAAAATTTAACGTATATTGCTTTCTTAAATTAAATGGATAATTATTCACAAATAAGATGTTAATTGAAAATGTTTTTTAATTATGAAATCCATTATGGCGATTAATTTTGATTTCCATACGATAGCAGATAGTCATATTGAAGTATAAAGTTACAAATGGGACACTTCAGTAAGGATTCGGACCCACAGCGTCGCAGAAGACTCCGTATCTTATTTCGCAGTAAATTATTAATACCAGACTTAACAAAGCGGGAGTGAATTAAGTGTATAAATCCCGATGAAGTAAAATGCGTGAAGTCGGCAAAGTCACCTCCGATAAACGATCGGCACCGGTACTCGTTAATATAAACATGCGCAGCCAACATGCTCCCCGCGGAGACGAGATGGACAAGCTAGAAGCTGGCGGGGTGGCCGCCTGGTCGGTTGGAGCAGGAATGCAGAAATACAAGGAGATTGTCATACCATTCGTTCTATACACTTTTCCGTTCGTTCATTTGCATACAAAAAAAAAACTCAAATTAATTACAATACACATGCAATTAATTGGACATATTGTTTACTGACATAAATTAACAAAAATATATTATTGATACCGGTGTAACATTACACTTTTTTTGTTAACAGGGTCACAAAAAATTGAAGAGCTCTTCACACCATTCTATCGATGGATTTTCGTGAATCTGATATGCCATATAAAATGTTAGATTAAATCTGACATTCAAAGATTACAGTTACTATGCAGTTTATAATTAAGATATATTTGTAAATTAAAACAAGCTTTTTCCTACTTTTTAATATATTTTTAGAGATATTATATTCATTCGTGAAGTATTAATTAATAACGTTAATATGTTTATTAATTGTATCACTTAATATTTATAATCTATGAAGATATTGTAAACTTTCTCTGATATCATAAAATTATTGTTTGTTTATTATAACTGTATATATAAAATGTATTTGCGTAAATTTATAATAAATTATTTATTTATTAAAATATGACACATACGGTATGTTATATATGGTACGTATGTATGATATATGTTCAATAATATAAGGACCGTAACCAACTTAAGTGGCTATATTATAAAAAAGTACTGCGTGAGAAGGAAGATATAGTTACCACGAAGGAGAAGGACAGAGGGGGTTAAGGGGTCAAACAACCTCTCATTGTTGCCGGTACAATCATCAGAGCTTCGAGAAATGTTTGATCGAAGGCGTGATACTATAGGTATTTGAACGAAACGAAATTACAAAGCAGTCTTCAGATGATTATTTACCGATGCTCGTAACGATGTGCTCATTACGTATTGAGTCTTATGTGAAATTAAACTCATGAACCATGTCTTGCCTGCATGACCTTATAGTGCCTCATAATGGATCGATAAATTTTATAACTTGTAAGAGAGATCTTATTTTATTAATAATATAATATGATATGATCATAAAGCATATCTCTCGAAACCAAATCAACAAATGCAGTTATATTGTAATAGTATTAATATATTTAATTCAGCCTTTTATAATACATTCATTATATTTTATCAGATTCATATTTTATTTATAACATTCTAGAAAACGGACGTTTTCATATACTCGTATACGAGTATATATTTTAATTGTGGAATTTACATCATTGTTCAAGAAAGAATAAATATTATTATTATTCCTTATATAAGTGAAGAACGTTTTTGCCAAAAGAATGAATGTAGAATAAATAGGCTGAAAATGAGATCTCTTAGGACTAATTTTGTGCGTAATAAGAAGTGAATTGAGTGAGAATCAAACTGTTATAAGCAAAATAAGGAAAGGTTCATTTACATGGTTCGTACATAAGAGATCAATGAATGAAGAGCGGGTGGAAAGAAAATATACGTAAACGTTGAGAATTCAACTTAAATTATTAGAAGGTCGAAGGAAACGTGGCTATATCAAATTGATCCATTTTTTAGGTCGGATTAAATAATAAGCGTTCACGACACGATGTACGAATATTGAGATTATGAAAAAAAATTGTCAGAAAAGAAATATATGGCGGTCCTTCCTTTCTACCTACTTCTTCGAGAAAACAGCGTGATGGTTGTTCTGTCATGTTCACTTGAACCGCTGTAAATATTTTTTTAAGTCAGTAAATTTTGTTATATAATAACGCAAAGAAAGAGGATTGAAACTTGTTGTGAAGACCCTTGAATATTGCAAAAAATAAATAAAATAATCCCAAGTAAGACGTAAGAATAAGATGGTGTATCAGGACACCAGAACCACAGCGTGGGTCTGTAAGGTTATGGAAGGGTTACGCGGAGATCAACTCGTTTTATATCTTACTGTTCCCGAGAATATACCTCGGAACAAATACCTCCTTCGCTTTATGACGTTCTGGTATGTACTTAACGACTCTATGGGATATAATAATCGTGTAACGTCTCCTTGCCGTTTAAGGAAAATTTAATTCAGTCTTCCGGGTACAAAAGGGGTTCCGTAATAGGCGAAGGCTTTAAGATGCTAAGTAGGTGTCGTATCTAAAATCGTTAGTTTTTCATTATTATGTAGTTCTTGTGCGTATGAATTTTATATCTTAATATGAGTATTTAGATTGTACTTTCGATCTCTCAGACGAATGTGTGATAAATCAGTATACGGTAGAGTTTCAAAAGCAAATAAAAGAAGTGAATGGATTGCAAATTAAATGTGTTATGAACGAAAACGGCGCCTTCATGAAAGCACAACAGCTATGTCTGGTACACCGAAAGTCGCGGGTTCGATTCCCGGCGATGATAGTGTGAAAAAATAATTTTCACGCTGTCTTTGGTCTGATATAACTCACCTGACAGTAAAAATGGCGATTAACTAAATATCTATCACGTGTCATGAGACATGAGATTCAATAGCTATAAAATTGTATGCAGTTATTGGGTTTAAATAATATGTCGTACACACAAAATACATATCATATATGAAAGGTTTAAAAAGGTTTGGATGCATGGAAATAATTAATGAAGAAAGAATTGTAATGAAAGTGTACGTTAATGATATAAACGGGACAAGAAATTGAAGAAGACCGAGGAAAAGGTGGCACGATCAATCACATATTAAATGTCACAAACGTGAGAAGACTGAGAAATCGACGTGCGACCATTACAAGTTTGTCAGGGAAGAATAGTGTGGCGGTCCATTTTTTCTGCCTACCTATTCAGAAAGACGACGTGACGGTTAATTAGCTAGATGCTATAAGCAGAGCTTTAGATGTTGTTTTTAGTTAATCGAAGAATGTGTTTATAAATCAGTCTGTAAAGGAATACCCGTTAGTGGAGGGCGGGAAAACACGGGTTAGGGGAAATATAGAAAATATTTGTTAATGGATTACAGATAGATTCCGTAGGGATTCTCGCCGCTGACAATTCCTTGTTTCCCTAACGGAGAATGTGTATCTTCTGTAGGGTTAGGGGAGATGAGACCGAATATTATACCTATACACGCTGGAATTTTCTTTTGTTTATTTTGAAACAAATATATTTCGTTAGTTGCAGTTATTTTGTTTCGCATAGACTTAATTCCATAAATCATTTTTAATTTCAATCATTTCTATTAATGGAAATGTCCTTTTTTTGTTTTCTTATTTTATTTTAGGGGTACGACATTCTCATTATCAAACTTCTTGCACAGTGAAATACATCATTCCCATAAAATAAAATAGAACAGTAATTAAATAAAACGATGTTTTTTAACTACTTCCACTTTTGTCTTTATTTCGACAGAGACGGATTTCGCCAGGCTCGCTGGCATCGAAAAACTGGTGACACTATTGTAAACTTAGTCCTTTATATACATACGGTAAACATGATTCTGAACAAAAATAATCTATTTTTACTCAATTATTATTTAATTAAATAAAAAATTTAATTTATTTTCAAACTTTTATTTAATGAACTTTTGTCGAGAGATTTCGAATACCTTAAACCCCAAAGACAGCTCAAGACAGTCTACAGGAGGGTTTCCGACCACGTGGCCGACCACCGAAAAGATGGCTAGATAATTGGCAGTCAACTTCTCACGAGGACTGAGATGCTACCAACAACAGTTCATCAAAGATACAAGAATAATAATAAGAAAAAGATCTAGGAAACGGACATGTTGAGAAACACTTCACATTTTTTAGGTCAATCTACACAAGCGCCATCTATTAAGATTAGATATAAGCATTAAGCATGAGATACAATTAATCCTTAAAAATGATTAACCCGCAATAGGTTAAATCCAGTATTTGTCTACAAGTATTTGTATAAATTCAAAAAAAAAATATTTTAATAATTTTGTTAATAAATGGTTAATCTTTAAGGTGTTTTTAGGGTTCACGAAACATGTTAGGCACACAACGGATTTCCCAATTGACACGTATTGACTTCCCACTTTACTTTGTGCTATAATAACAACAAACTAACGTGTCTGCGGTTCTTTTGTTGCGGCCTCTAATGAAAAGTCAATGGCTCTCGGGTCTCCTAGACAATGCGCCCCGCTGTAGTGCACTGCTGTATAAATATGTTCGCTCTGAAAAAGCAAGGGTTGATGCCTGTAAGGGGAGCCTGTTCAAACAAGTGTCAGTATTGAAAACCTCGCGGGAGTAATTCCGGAGGTAAATATTTTATTACTTCTGTGTAGTGTCGAGATTTAATGTGTTAGTGCGCGGCCCGCCCGCTTGTAATTGTTTCTGCGCGGCGCTAATGGATTATGAATTTTTAGAAGGGTTTCCAGCAATTGAAAGCCGCCCGCGGGGTGCAGATGTGTGCGCGTTGCACCTGATGCTAATTAAAAATATCTCCGCTAGTACGCACCTCCTTCTAATGAAATATTGAATTTAGCGCTCGACTCATTTATCATCTTACCCCTTTACATTATTTCTAAACTCCTAGTATTGACGTACCAAATCCTAGGGCTTTAAGCCTTCAGCAAACCATGCACAACGTTCGTTTTTCTGCTAATTGTTGTTAAATGTTTTAATTTTGAAACTCTATTTTTATATTATACATATCACAATTTATTTATTATTTTTTTGTAAAATGATGTAAAACTCCATATAAAACAATTAATACCAATGAAAACGTCTGTTTTCTAGAAGTTTTATTGCAGTTTATGGAAATGACATATTTATAATGCCCTAAAAAGGAAAAATATGCCATTCTCATAAACTTTAATAAAACTTCTAGAAAACAGATGTTTTGAATCGTTTTGACTATCACATTTTTTTTACGCGTTGTTTGTGACATTTTGACAACAATTTTACCTAATTAATTCATTGATTTACATTATCAGTTATTTCTAATACCTGATGATACCCATATAGCAAAACAGCTGTCGTGATAATCGCATAAAAAATAAATTCAGATACGTAAAAAAACAGCGTTTCAAAATTTAAATATTTAATAAAATTTCATTTGTTTCGGGCAAAATAATTAACTGGTAACTGATTGTAATACATTATTATAATATCAAAAAATAAATGTACGATTTTGATAGTAATCATATAGATTTAAAGCGTTTCAAAGGTCCCTAGTAAGTACTCGTGTAAATTTATAATGAAATTGTGCAAGCGTTCTCTTCGAACTCCATCTCCATTCGACAGCGCCCCTTACGTCTATTGCCTCCCGTATAAATACAAACAAAGGCTAATCACATTTGCGTTAACTCATTGTCTATTGAGTGTTGGTCGGCTACCAGATACCTTTGTTATCCGGGGAAATGGATTTGATTACACCTCCTTCACTGTTTGGAGGGAAACTGTGAACTGGAATTCGGTTACCACTCTCCTCAAACACGTAGAGTTTATATTTACAATATATGCACGTCGTACACTTAGAAATTCTATTTTTATATTGTTTTAAACATCTTCTAAGAATAATTCATTCTGAATATTTTAATTTCACCAATCCGCATCGTTCAAAGCGCATTAACCATTTTTGTTTGGACAGTCTTAATAATTAGATGAAAAATGAGCAGCAAAGTGACGATTATATCGGTTTTAAAAAGTATTCCCGAATAATAAAATCAATAGATTACGGATCCCGTGACTTTTATAGAGAGGTTATCAGCTGTTTACGCCTGAATATTACGCTAACCAAAATATTTACAACAAATATCCCATCACATATCTTTCTGGAGAGAAAACAAATATTAACGTCTGGATTATCGGCTGTTGCTGGCTCCCAAAACACGAACAGCTGACGTCGTCTCGCCGGTTTCTGTGTACACAATCCGAACCACAATAAACCGTCATCCAGATCTGCTACCCTGATCGGTAATTACTACAATTAATCAATCCGCTTTCCATTTCCCTTGCGGCCCGCGGCTCGCAGAAAGGGGAGGAAGTCGGGAGCTGGGAGCTGGGAAGCAGCCATGGCGCCAGCGCCTGCAGGGGATCACTCGATCGCATGCGAATTATATAAATTAGCTGTCTGGATATAAATGCACAATTGTTACGTACTTATTATGTTGCCCTGGTTAATATATTTCATTATTTTTTGATAAACACCGTGAAATTCAATGAAAAAAAAATATTTTTAATTTTTTTTAAACTTTGGTGTAAAACTCACTCTCAACTCAAGAATTCAATTAAATCTAATGATTTCATTGAAATCTCTTGATAGAAGTTAATTTTAAATACTTATTAAATAAAACAGTATTTTTTTATGCTCGATGATCAAGCCTAACGAAATCGGTCGCTGTCGAAATAAAGACAATAAGTGAAAATATTGTAGTTAATCAAAATGGAACTGAGGAAGCTCGCTACAGAGCAAAACCGGTCGACGCTAATAACTCAAATAAAGTGGTTTAAACTAAGTGAAAAAGTGTTTAATTTTATTTTTAAATATTTCAAACCATCAAATAATGGTATCAAAAGATTACACAGTTTAAGTAATCTTTTTCCAAATTAACAATTAAAATCTTTCCAAATTGAATTATACATTGTTAACGCCTTCTTATTGTTAAAATTTATAACATTGTTATAATATCGTAATTTATTTTTGTCGCGACAGCTGTTTCGCCAACCTATGTTGGCATCATCATGTGTTACAAAATTTGGGCTTATCAATCGTACTGGTATTAACAGTAATAATGTTGGAGTATCATAGTGTTTCGGCTAAAACATTGGACTATGCCTTAACCTTCATTAAATACATCTGCTTAATGCTATCACCTAATCTTAATAGATGGCGCTAGTGTAGATTGAACTAAAAAATGTAAAGTGTTTCTCAACATCGTAGCATATATTACATCTTTCAAAAAAAATTGTCAGACGTGGTGGTCGTAAAAAGGGTGGAATTGGGAATGTTGTTAACATAAAGCGATCGCTTAACCCAACCAATGACAGGTCATAAGTCCTGAAAAGGCTTCGACCACCATATTATGTTTCCAAAAAACAATTTACATCTTCGTCTCTATTGAGATAAAATTAATGCTTAAAAATACATCTGTGTTAGTTTTAATGTATTTTTTCTGCTGGGTTTCGGAAAAGTTTTTAAATATTCCCAAATGACAAACTCATCCCTGCCGAATTTTCCCTCATTGTCCCATTCCCCGTATAGCTTACAATGGGCCCGGTGTAACGTTACAGACAGACAATGGTGGAGTAATGCGTTTCTCTGCGCGGCTAATTTAGTTAGGGCCCCGACGGGCGCGGGCCCCTTCGCCATGCATTATGTATGGAGCCGGTACACGGTACAAGGCATGCCGCACGCCGTACACAGGTAATGGGACAATGACTCTGACGATGCAGCCCCCGCCTTGCCAATGTATCGATGTTTTCTAACGGGGTGTTTTTTTTAGTTTCAATCCTAAGGATTAGTTTGCAGCAATGCCTATACAATGAACAGACTGGAAGCATTTGAAATGTGGCTCCATCGCCGAATGCTCAGAGTTCCCTAGACAGACATGGTTACCAATACCGAAGTCCTGAGGCGAGCTAGAGTTGACAGGGAATTGTTATCAACTATCAAGGTTCGAAAGATCTCACATCTGGGTCATATACTGCGTGGGGAAAAGTACCACCTTCTCCAACTGATATTGGAGGGAAAAAATGAGGGACGCCGAGGGCCACGAAGGAGACAAATGTCCTGGCTGCAAAACGTGAGGGAGTGGACCGGCATCCGAAGTGTGGAGGAGCTGTTCCGAGCGGCGCCGGACAGGGACAGGTTCGCCGAGGTGATCGCCAACGTTGGGGGGACCCGACAGGGCACTTGAAGAAGAAGAATGCCTATAACAACACTGGTTTATGCCACTTGCCTTGCCTTTTAATGTAGTAGTTTACTATTGCATTCCACATTTTAATATACAACGGCCCTCGTGGCATATTGGCAACATCTATGAATTCCACACCCAAGATCCTGGATTAGATTTGAGAAAAAAATTCACACTTTGTAATTCGTAGTGTGGAAAAAAAATTCTCACGCTGTCTGTGGTCTGAACGTGACGATAAAAATGACGATTGGCTAGCTACTTCTTACATGTCTTGAGAATTAATAGCTCGAAAATTGTATTAAATGAAAAAAAAACTCTGTTTTTTAGTAGTTTTATTATATTTTATGGAAATCGCATGTTTTACAGTGTTTAAAATAAAATAAAAATCAGTTTATTTACTCAAAAGACATTACAAACAGCAAATTGTTTAAGGCATCTATTGAGTACAGGTAAAATGGAGATGGTTCGACATTAAGAAGACAAGATACTTTCTAAAGTCAAGAGTATTTCATGTACGGCATTTCTTTTGGGCACGGCATTTCAATTCTCTACAGCTTCGAAGGGATGGGCATCTCATTACCCATTTCTTTAGATTAATCAGGGGATATTTTGAGAACTCGGCCGTGCTGGAGGGTGTTGGTATTTTTGTCCCAAATAGATTCAGTTTAGGCATTGTCAAATTTAATCTTAGTGATGCGAAAAATGTTATTATTATTATTATTTTTGTGTTGAATCGCTCTTTATCATTGCAGCGCAAGCCAAATCGATGTAAAGGGTATAGCTATTGATTCTCATGACATGTGATAGGTAGCCACTCTATCGCCATTTTATTGTTACGTAAATTCTGCACCAGACCAAAGACAGTGTGACAATCACACTGCCATCGCTGGGAATCGAACCCGGGACCTTCGGGGTGGCAGTCAAAGTACTTACCATTCGGCCACAAAGGCCGTCAATTCCCATAAGATATAATATTCTTTAAAAAAAAAACAGACGTTTTCAATCATATTTATTATTGAATGAAATTTAATAAATTTTACGCCTGCTTTTTTTAAAAAATTTTCATTACTAGCATTTTTTTTACTTTTATTTTGGTAGTTCGTAAGTGTTCAAATGTCGTATTTTATTATATTATTAATACAAATGAAACGTTATACATTTTTTTAAACCTTGAGATTACTCTACGCTAGTATATTGAATGACAAATACAATAAATAACACGCGAATACTAATGCGATTTCCAAGTTGTGCGTCAGATTTCTCCAGCCAACATATATTTCGAGTCTGAATACATCCTATCGCTATGAATATCGCACCTAATTTAGTACATCTAACACAATATACACGCGCGTACGTATGTATCTGAAATGGATACCGCACAGCACTAACTTATTCAATACGTTTCGCGTACCCGCTTACCTCCACACAATTTCTGCTCTCCAATTCACTCCCATATATATTATGTATGGTAAGTAAGGCGGAGTATTAGCAAGCAAGATGTTACAGAACTCCCGGCGACATTGTTCTCTTGAGGGATGGTTGCTTAATACTTTGCACATATGTACAAACTTATCTATGAGTACATAATGTGCGGAACGTGAGTCTTCAGACATTTAAATTATTGCTCAACACTACACTTCGATAACACTCAAATAGATTAATTTTAAATTTATTCAAAAAAACTATATACTAGTGTGTTCAACTAGAAATGAAAAGACGTCATAAATAACACTCTGACGTATGGAAAATTAAATATTTAATACTGAAGACTGAAAAATTACAACCTCACATATTTTGTTGAATTGCATGCATCCCACACAAGCTTAAAGCGGGTTGCAGACCAAGAGCTAAGCTATGTTAATTTAGCTTATATCGCATAGATGAGATAATTTTTCATACTTGTGACATAGAAAATTTTTCTCAGCTATGCGAGCTAAGCTAAACTAACATAGCTTAGCTCGTGGTCTGATACAAGCTTTAAGCTTTTATGGGATGCATGCAATTCAACAAAATATGTGAGGTTGTAATTTTACCGTCTTTAGTATTAATTATTTTATTTTCCATATATCAGAGTGTTATTTTTAACGTCTTTTCATTTCTAGTTGAACACTGGTAAATATTTAATAAGGCTTAAATAAATAACTTTTTTTTTAAATTTAAATGTCCAAGCCTAATTTAAAGGTTGTGCGTAAAGCACTTCACTGAATTTCGTTACATAATTATACCCTTAAAACATATATAATATATATTTATGAAAATAAATAAAAATAGATATGTAATATCATATCATTAAACTCGTAACACCAATAATTCTTTGACATTTTTATCGTTTGCTTACGTATAGATATTATCTTGTATTAAATATATTACTATTAATTATGATATAATAATATTCTATAAACAAATATTTTGCTATATTTACGCGTCTTCGTTATATTTTTCATGACCGGTTTCCGTGCTATTCGTATCATAATTTAGGGCGATCTCTAAAGTATTTGTTTAACAAAACTATTTTTTTAATATACAACTGATGAGTATTATAAGGAATAGGAATAAATTTTGAAGGATAGATTGGTTATTTACGAACACAAAAATTATCGAACTAGATTGTAGGTTTTTCAAATTAACATTTTTAATGTTTCTTTGCTAGTGGGTTCAGAGAGATTTCTCTTGGGTTAATTGTACTTTTTTGAAGTAAACAACGAGATCTTCCTTAACAAAGTGTGTTTACGGAGAGCTGGCGCTAGAATGTTTTGTTTATTAGCTTTGCCGAATTGTTTGTTTCCTTTAGATCACGAAATAAATGATAGACCGCCTTCTGTTAATCTGGACTCTGTTTGTTTGTGCGATGCATTCTTACATTCAATCCACAATTTGTTAAATCAGACAGTAAATATCACAATTTAAATACATTTTAAACAAAGAAAAATAAAGTTTGAAATAACCTACAAATATTGTTTTCTAGCCATACACCTATTCGTGAAACCTTCCTTACACTTTAAGCAAAACTGTATGCTTAACTCATTGTTCGACTTTTTATGACTTCTTCTCTACCGAAACTCCACAGATATTTCTAATGGTTAAAATGCTTCATGGGTGTAAAAAATGCACTGAAGAAGTATTAGATCCACTCATAACATGTATGTTTAAAAAGTATTGTTTTATAACATATTTCATTCCAATGTTTTTCAAATATAAATTGATAACACAAAGGGAGACAGAATAAAATCTACAACATTAAAAATCTTCAACACAAATTTATGACGAACATGGAAGAAATTTATTTCATTGTTTAATCATTTTAAGATACAATCGAATATACTGAAAATGGATTTTTAAAATAATTACATTCATTTTATTTTGTGTTTAACACAATTGTAGTAATAGACTTATGTATATGCCTATGATTGTTATTTTCCTAGTTATATAAAATACGTAATAATACTCATTAAAACACAAATTTTGACACATCTGATTCCATTATTGGTTTATTAACAAAGAATCACTAGAGAGTTGCTAGGTTTAACTTATTTTAATTCATCTTCTACTTCTTCTTCGGGTATCATGTCCTCGACGTTGACTAACACCCGAGAGTAGGCGGCTCTGTCCCAGGCAACTCGAAAAAACTCCTCGAAGCTGCTCAAGCCAGTCCAGTTCTTAATGTTGCGGAGCCAGGAGATTCACCTCCTGCCAACACCTCGTCGACCCTATATTTTTCCCACAATGATATTTTTATTTTACAAATATTTTTTTTAAGTTGTCAACCCGTTTCGATGGTAGAATTATTGTTTTAATTTATATAAAGAAAAAAATGTTTTTAATAATATATGTAGATTCATCGCATGCATGGAGTAAGCAAGATCAGCACTACCAGGAGATCATGAGACCCAAAGAGCAAAGCGAGTGTGGAGTCGCTTAGCGTTGTATACGAGGGCCATTATTTTCCTATATTCCACATTATTATTGCATGTTAGAAGTCCCCCGCGCAGGCGACACCTGGACTCAAACGGGACTCTGCAGCGGCGTGCTATATTATTTATAAGCGTATTCCATTAAAATCTCCTACATTTTGTATGCCTAAACTGTAGTTAGCCTAAATAACATAAGAGTTTGGGCTCCTGCTCACATGGAACAATTTTCATGTGAAGTAAATTATCTCTGGTCCCTTGGAGGAAAATTTTAAAGTAATTAACATGCAAACATAATGAACAAAACATTATACCTAAGTCTAATTTATAAAAGGATACATTGTTTTATTATAATTTATAATTTAATCACTTACCAAGCTTTTCATGCCTTCCAACTGGGTTAACGTGTTTTGGGGAGAATTAATTTTTTTACTAATATGTAAATTTTTTAACTAATATACTCAATATTTTTGTTTGAATAAACATTCAAATGAATATTAACAATGTTACAAATTCTCCATCCAAATTAACAATTAAATTCCACGGTCTTAACGTCTTAACCCTCAGTTAATTTGTATATGTATTGTCATCCACGGTCTTAACGTCTTAACCTTCAGTATTTTTGTACATGTATTGTCATAATAATGCCCAAACATGAGAAAATATGTCTCACTCGTTTAATATAATAAAGCATACAGACTTTCTTTTATCAATAAATAAGTTTTTATATGGAGTTTTATATCATTATGAATGAAACAGTAAACAAATTCTATATTTCATGACAAATATCTACATTCAAATCATCTAAGGTAGTTAAATATAATCACTTTGCTTTTATTCATATGTTTTGTTTTGTTGATTAAGTTTCAACCATAAATCATCAGTTCATCCGAATAGTCAAATAATAATGAGTGTGTTTTTGTAAAATGCAATAATAAAGGACGAAATGAAAAACAGTTTTCACGCCCATGGATGCAATAAAGAAGAGTCAGCAATAATAACGTCTTGTGACACCATATTTCAAGCGATCTCTCTAGTCGCAGACGGAAATAGCGGCGGTGAAGACTAGGATGCCTCCACGAAGATCGTTTAACCTTTTATGAAGGGGTAGTTTTGAAACAATGTGCAAAATATTGGTTCACCTTCAAGTGCTTATAAAATATTATACATAGATTTTATAATTTCATTTCATTCAAAATATCATACTCATCAGGATCATTCACCAGTTCTTTTTTATTAATTTACATTTAAGTTAACAAATTTTATTTTAAATTAATCTAATTTAAATTTGACTAATTATCGTAGATTATATATATTTTCTAAGTTTAAATGCACTGTACGTTATACATTTTAATTATCACTGTTATTGTCAATACACATTTTAAGTACTCGTATTTGATCACAAAGTTACTGCACCAAATATCTAATAGCATAATTAGTAGTGATCTAATTGTGCTATTTTTTCCAAGCACTCTAGTGCTTGTATTGTATAAAGAAAACGAACCGCTACACTGTTCTATTCTGATTAACCTCTCGAAATTCTTCTATATGTACAATAGTTTCGATTTCCAACATTGTTGCATTTTGCAATTATTTCGTTTGGTATTATTATTTATTTTTCTGTTTTTTTTTCATCCATTCAACCATCTAAATGATCCTTTCTAAAATAACTGAAAGATGCATTCATTTACATTTCTATTCTTATTTATTTCTTCAATATTCATACATCGTTTTTTCGCATATATTTTGTGGTGAGCTCATTTCCATTGCATTACTCCTACATTCAATCCATCATCATTATCGTCGTGTCGATGGCAAGATAGCTTTGATGATCATAAGATCTAAATTCAATTAAGAATTGACAATTGATTGATCACTGCCAATTAAGTTTGTATTACAAAAAAACTTAATTACTTAACAGTTTATCGATTCCGAATCTAAACAAAATAACTTTGCGTGATATTTTACATGTTTCATTTCATATGAATCAAATAAATTGCATTGCATCAATCACAAAGGAAGGAATAAAACGCATCGAGCCATTTGGATACTATTCACAATGTAAATGATATCTGATCTCCGAATTGTGGCATAATACACCTTAAATCTTACGAGCCCGCAAATGAAATGCGTTTTTTCTATCCCGCCGGTAGTAAAATACGTCGTTTTCCCGCCTCCTAGGGCGAAGGGCTGTCAAACGATTACATCGACATCACCCCCTCCCACGTCATAATAAGGAAATAAGTGCAGCTTATCTCGTCTGTAAGACCCGGGAACGGCCCATCAAAATCGTAAGACTTAAAAGGTCCTGCTATAAAAAAAAAGTAAAAAAAAACCTGCGGCGGCCCCGCGCATTGAGGGAAATGTGTCCAAAGTTTGACGACATGATTGCTCTTGGAGGAGGGGTGACACGATACCTTATTTTGTGGTTAAAAAAAAACAATTAGGTACACACAAAATGAATTGCGCATTAATTCGATAGTGATTTTCAAATTTAAAGTAGTTAAAAAAATTTTTAGATTTGTGATTTAAAATAATAAATCATGTTTATATCGTTCTCCCGATGATGAAGGTGTAGCCTTAGGAACATGTCGAGAAAAATAAGCTCAAAAGTGGAAAAAACAGTGTTTTAATTCATAAAAATTCGTAATAAACCAGTATTAAAACATGTATTCATATTAATTCGCGCTATTAAGAGTAGGATTATGTCGTTATTATGTTGGTCACGTGAGGAGTCGGAGAAATCGACGTACGTATATGGCAAGATGAATAAATGTAGAGAAAGCGATAGAAGTATGTCAGGATAGAACAGTGTGGCGGTCCATTCTTCTGCCTACCCCTCCGGGGATACGGCGTGATGGTTAGTTAGTTAAGAGTAGGAAAATGAAATTCTTCGAGCACATTATGAGAAACGAATAATAAAATTAAAACTGTGTCTGGAGTAGGATAAAATCTCATCAAGAAAGTTCAGTTGCAGCACAACATCTGTATTTAAGGCTGCTATATCGAAAGTAAAAACAACCATGATATTTTCTAACCTATGATAGGCAGAGAAACAACATGAAGAAGAAGAAGAATTTTCGCCATACGAACTACAGTGCATTAAATCAATTAAGCATTAAACTGTACATTATTAGATAAAGTATTTCCTTCGCACAACAACTGTTATCAAATAATTTTTCTAATATATTTATATACGAGTATATGCTAAACAGTAAAATATATTTTTTAAATATTTGGAATGCCGTAGAGATAGACATACCGTTGATTTGAATGCGTCTAAATAAAGATTTCATTGATTAAAGTTCTTCGCAAAATTCTTTTAACTATCGGCGATCTATTTAATGAAGCATTTTAAAAATGTGAATTATATATCATTCTACGAGTAATCTAAAGCGCAGCTGTTATGTCTTAAGAATGTAATTAATTACATTAAAAATACGATTTCTTGTTAAATTAAACTCGTAAAACGTGTGCTATTTGTTTGCGCTACAGTTTTATATCAGACGATTTTCGTCATTCAAGTACACTTGTGCTGATGTATCGCCATCCTCATTCCTCGCTCCCAGGCGACACTCGGGAATGGGCAGGCCGAGCGATGATGCCCCATTCTGCCAGTTTTATAGGCCGCCGTGCCCATCAGTCGGACCATCCAATCTTTATATCGTAAAGCCGCCCCCCACTGTGGGAATCTTACCTATGCATGAGGCTGCGAGAGAGGCTCGGGCCGCGTCTTGAATATGTAATTTTACAATCAGGTGAATGAGGATGATATGACCCATTTTTATGGTTTCATATATCCGTATTTGAAGTGAAACCTCTTCAAAGTTTGTCCGCAATAAAAATTTCATGTAATGGGACACTTTTCATTTGCTTAAAACACACTCTAGGTCTTAAATAATTTCGCGGCATAACGTTCATTTTCAACAAAATGAAATATATCCAAAACAAATATGTATGATAAAAGAGTGAACCACCTCGCTTCCGTATACATTATTAGGGCCGTTCGGCGTAAACAACACGACCAATTTCATTTTTAATCTACTCGGTCCCCGTTGCGATCCCATCCCGAGAAAAACGTCTCCATCCGCCGTTTGGGAAAAATTCTACCAGGAGAAGAGAATAAGATGAAGGCTCCGCGAGCACTGCATGAAATTACGCTTTACAAGTTTAGCACTTCCTTTACGAGCCGGTATAGCGCCGCGGGGAACGAGGGGCGGAAGAAACCGTGACGCAATTCTGCTTCCCTGATACCATCCGCCGCTGAGATGATGGCATGTAAAGACAATAGACGCCCATAAAAGACTTAATAAACATTACTTTTTTAATAAAACAATTGTGTAAAATTATGCTTTATGGATATTGCTAGATTTTAGCCGAGATAAATGTAATGAAACAAGGGGTCCATTGTTAAATACATTGCCTTTCTTTAAGGAAATTATTTTATTTTAATTTACATGGGAAAATTACTTTTGCCTGTAGATCTAAACTTCCAAAAATCATTTAAAATCGTGACGCATATCACATCATTTCAAATATAAAGTTTAAAGAATATTAAAATACGTACCTACCAACTCAGGTAATTTGAGCAATGTGTACCAGTATATATCATTCTGAAGTATAATAATATTCAGTTATAATTTTCATCAAATTCTGCCAGAGGAAATGTTTTCATAATTAACTTCTCAAATAAGATTTATTCCGAATCGCAGTGTAACGGATTTCCCCTCTCTTCCCGTTATAACAATAGAAGGTAACGCCGTAGTAACGGGCGCCCCGGCGCGTTAGTTGAATCCAACGGCTGGAGATGACGTCGTTTCAGTTTTACGACGCCCCCGTTCCACCAGGCGCACATAAGTTCTGCGAGGTACGTGTAACTTATATATTGAGCTTTTGATTGAAACAAAGGCACACCGGTTGGATTCCACAATATGTACATAATTTGATCGCACATAGCGCATTGATATGAATACGAAATTCATGAATAGTTTGAAATTAACCATATGACGCTCAAAGGCACAGATAATTAATTAAGCACACCAAACTTTATGGATAAATATCAAATTTATTATATATTGTAATTCATAGATGTCTTAAGTAATCAAAAAATTATATATACTCGTATACCTTAAACAATACCCAATATTTACAATAATCTCTCTAAATACATTTTACAATCAAAAAATTATCAAATAAGGGTTATTCGTAATGTTTAGAGATTATCGTACTCAATATGCGTAGGTCCTAAATGAAGCGAACAAACATGTTTGCGTCATAAAAGTAGAAGGCGACCTTGGCACCTGATCCCGGAGGGTCCGCCGGAGATCAGCATTTCGCAGGAGGTCGTACGAGCTCTTGATGGTTCATTCCATTATGTTCGTGGATCTATTCACTTACCCTGTTCATCTTTACACACTGCTTTGATGGCGATATAAAACATGGGGTGTCGAATGACATCCCTACCAATTTTACGGCCGGGAACAACTTGTCTGAACTATGAGACGTGGTCGTAAAACAATAAAAGATTTTCTAGGATTTGTCCCTTTTTGAATTGAGAATAAAATGAAATATACCAATTTTCTGTATTAGTTTTTTTTATATATTTCTTAATATTACTAAAAATGCTTGTTTGATACTAACTACAATAAATTATCTTACATGCTTTGTTCAATAAAACCAAAGAAAATTTTACATTTTTCTGTTTGTCATATTGTTATGATTATTTTTTATCATAATAAAAATAGTAAATTTGATAATTTGTAGAGCGCCATTTTTATGAATTATTCATCTCAAGGGCGCTGCAGAAAATGCTCCGTTTTACGAACTAAAAAATAAACATGTTTAGTATGAGGGCTGCATCCAACGCAGTCGATCAACCCTTTTTATCATATTATTGTTTGGAACATAAACTAATATACAGAGGTTTTTACAACCTTTTTTTAACCTAAGTATTATATTTAAAACCTTAAAATATAAATAAGTTTTACTACTTATGTCTATATAAAATTAAGCAAATTCATAATGGAAATACAGTTTTTTTCCTACATAGAAGTGCGTAAATATTCCACCACTCTTAGGCAGGGGTGTGTTTTTCCTCCTCCAAGGGTGGTATAGGTGGGGGGAAACAATTAACAGTAATTACGGGGGTAGCTAATTGCAGTGAGGCAGTGCACCAAGGCTGAGCCAGCTGGAGCTATGGGTGAGCGCCATCTTTAATAACGAAGGCGTACTCTTTGTCAAGGGAGTTGGGAGACCACACTTTTTTATTTTATTTACAGCAGTTTGCGTCAGTATATCATGCGCTGGAAATTCTAGTAATTCACGTTTAAAACACATTGCCTTGCGTATGAAAGGATTCAATCGATGTGTACTAGTAAAGTCTATCAGAAATCAAAGTATTTTAGTTTTTTTCTGAACAATCATGTAATAGTGCAAATTAAATATTTAAAATTAATGAAAACGTTTGTTTTCTAGATGTTTTATTATATTTATGGGAATTATGCTTAGGCATTGATAAAACATAATCAAGAAGCCTTAACAAAGAAAAACAAGTCACTCCCATAAAATATAATCTAGAAAAAATATGTTTTATTCATATTAAATATAGTTCTACGTCCTGATTCAAGAGAATTGAAAATTTATGATTCATATTAACTTCTTTATAATAAACTATTAAAAAGTTTTTCTAAAGGGATGTGCAATTTGGATAGAGCGCCATCTACAAGCAGAATGTTTTCTCTATTGACTGCTATGTTTAGAAAACAATCAATTAAAATCAAGATGTATCTATTGCTTACCTTTATTTTAAATAATATTTATACAATGTTTAGAAACGAATATTTTTTTATGTATAGTTTTTTTTTCGTATAATTAATTAAAGTTTTCCGTTTTCATCTAGTGTAATAAAACACACTTAAAATGTTTATTCCTTAAGATGCTCTCACATTAATTGCCTTAATTTCAGAATACATTAAGTATCCGTTTACCTTCTGTCGCATTATGTACATTACTTCGTGTTTTTCTTTCCAATTTCCCTAATGTTTCCGTGCCCCGTAGATCGCGCGAATCTTCGTACGTACCCAGGCGGGTACACAATAAATGAATTACCAGCTTTATGAAAGGATAATATAAATTGTCTCTACTTAGCATTAGTGTAGTTGATACCCCCAGGAACATGTTAGTTCGCTTGTAATACAATAATCGTTAATTTTAAGTGTAATGCCGATACCGCAGTTCGATACATTCATATTATTATCCGCTCGTTAATATTTAATACGGGCATAGTGTCCTTTTTTATATTTTTATGCCTAAATTAAATGTTCGTTCATAAATATTTTTACTACTTGTAATGGAAGTCATAAAATTTTTATTAGACATGAGTATGACGCGTTTAATTAACAATAAATATAATTTTAAATTGGTATTACTGTATTATACCCCTAGTTTTATATAAACTTAAGGTTCGAACACTGTGAAATTCCGTAGTAAAATGGGTTTTTATTCTTTAAATATCATTGTTTTCCAAAAACAGTTATTATCATAATAATTGATTTTTAAAAAACATTTTACTGTAATAGGTTATTTCGTGAAACTGGGCGGAATTAACAATTAAATCGTTTTGACAAACACTTTTTAGTTCTTAACACTTGCCTTATAAAACTGAACTAACATAAATATAAAAATATAAATAAAATAAACTATTTAATTATTACTTACTTTACCTATATATTATAATGTTATTTCACTTTTTTTTTAACTCTATATGACAGTTTGTTTATTTTATTTTATCTTCGATTTCGATTCATCAGTCTGTATTGTTTATTCTTTTAACCATTTACATTTGTTGTGACAAGTTGTTTATTTCTTATTATTATCGCTTTTTTTCACCCGGATTAAATAATAATACTTTGCTTCCCTAATTCCAAGGCATCGGTTTGTAGCAAAGTGTAACATTTTTGTTGTTCTTAGGATTCCACTTGGACCTTCATTGTTGTTTTCCGTTGCTCTCCATATTTGTATATATCAGAACCCAACTACAGTATACAACATTATAGCTATTGATTCTCATGATATGTGAAAGGTATAATCTATTACAATTTTATTGTCACGTGTATTCTACACCAGACCAAAGACAGTATGAAAATCACACTCATAGCCGGGAATCGAACCTCGGATCTTCACTATAGTAGTCATAACTTTTGCCACGAGGGTCGTCAATAAATAAATAAAAGTAATTAATTAATTAGATAAATAAAAAAATCGTACAAGTGCACAATGGTGTTCTTCTACCGACCCTTATGTATGGAAGCGAAGCATGGAACTGGCAAAAGAAGGATGAAAGTAGAATAAATGCAGTAGAAATAAGACCTCTTAGACGAATGTGTGGATACTCTGTGTATGATAGAGTGTCGAATGAAAATATAAGAAGTGAATGCGGTGCGAATGATGGTGTCATGAACAAAATAATGAAAGGACCATTAAGATGGTTTGGACATATGGAAAGAACGAATGAAGAAAGAATGGTAAAAAATTATATGTAAATGATGTAAATGGAACCAGAAATAGAGGAAGACCGAGGAAAACGTGGCACGATCAAATAAATCAAATATTGAATGTCGGCCATGTGAGGAGTCAGAGAAATCGACGCGCGTGCATGACACGATGTATGAATGCTGAGGAATCGAGAGAAATATGTTAGGAAAGAAAAGTATGGTTGTCCATTCTTTCTGCCTACCCCTTCGGGGAGACGGCGTGATGGTTAGTTAGTTACTTAGTTAGTTAAAAAATCGTATATATCTCTCACATCAATCCTGTAATAAAGTAGAATAAGCTCCCGACATTACGCAACGACAAGGCAAACACCCCCTTCTCGATCACAGCCAAGTATTGCTGTTAGTCAAAGACCTACCCCTGCATTGGAATATTTACACCACGCGCGGGTCCGGCAAACGGCTTCCCGGACAGCACTAAAACTGCACTTCTTATTCTCAAAGTATCCATTACGAGGGACAGTGTCCTCTGGCCTACCTTTATTTGGATCAAGTGCCTCTACGTGTTGCTGTGTGGGTTATATGTAGATCACTCTTCTGGGTGCAGTCAGAATACGACCCAAGAACATTCGCAAATGTTTTCTAGACACATTTTCCTTCATCATTTCGATCCACAAACGAATTAAATAATATATTTATTGTTTCTTAAACAATGATGTGAAACTACATATTAATTATTTAATACGAATGAAAATAATTTTTTTTTCTAGACTTTTTATTATAGTTTATGGGAATTTATAATACCTTAGATAGGTGAAACATGTCATTCTCATAAACTATAATAAAACTTCTACACAGTAGATAATTTCTCTCGAATTAATTAGTAAAATCAATTTCATTTTGTCTTGTCATAAATAATGTAACAAATAAGATATAAATTATTAACCATCACACCATCTTTCCGAAGACGTAGTCAGAATTAATAGACAGCCCGCAATCTCTCCAATCCTTAACATTCATACATCGTTGTATCATAGACATCATCTTTTTTTACTTATATTATTTATTAATTCTTCCGTACCTGTAGTTCATTTTTCTTTTTCAGTTTCTTTTTGAGGTTTAGAAGATTCATTTTAGAATACAATATTCACAACTGTAAACCATATTATTATTAATATTTAATTAAATGCGATATTTTAAATAGTTTACACTGTTTAATCGATTTAAAAAAATAATGTCTTCAGTGGTAAATATCTTTAATACGAAATCATATCATACAATTCGTGTGATTTTACGCTTGTAAATTTGGTTCATGTAATAAAATGTTTCTTCTACTTAACGTGCAAAGATAACGATTTTACGATGAAGTTTTTACTACAATCGTAAAACAAAATATTTTTACATGTGTTCCAACTTGTCCCTAAAACCTGAATGTGTCTTTAACCCCATTATCCCACACCTAACGGCCGCGGTAGGTGTGCGAGGGGAGGCGAGGGGTGGCCGCCGGTCATTCCGGAGGCTGTTTACGATTGCAAAGAGGCCGATTACACCCCACTTACTTCAACCACCCCGTTATCCCGTAAACACCGGCCGGTGATGTAATGCTTTTCTATTTTTACTTTCCACAACTGTTTACAAAGATTCAGGCCTACAAACAAACTTATTTGCGGGAGTTTTATTCTGACTATACCCACGGTCACTCCGAGGCGAATAAAACGTCTGGGAACTTACATTATAATAAAACGTAAACATCGATATTAATATCTATTTTTAAACTTTTGAAAATTTTCGCACCCTGAAATTTATGATTTATCGTGTCATTTTGATTAAAGTTCTTATTTTTATTCTTCTTCTTCCTGTGTCGTAAGAGGCTTTCCCAAAAATGAACATCACTTCTTCTAATACCTCTTAGCTTGCGAACGAAATGCATTCTATACTCTCCTCATTCCTGTCCAATATATTTTATGTTGTGCAATCGGGACATTTGTCTTCTGCCTTACATCATATTACTAATAATCGATATATTCATTTTACGACTTCATTGTATGACATGGATGCGTCTTGCCCATAATCGACAGAAATAGAAGCAGATAGAGGAAGGCTACGTCCAGGAATGGACGACTGCAGCCTGATGATGATCTTCAATTTTAATAAAATTGGTTTATTATTTTATAGAAATGAACGGTTTACTATACACTTTCTTGCTAATATTATTACTCTCGGATTGCAAAACCATATCAGATACAGTTGAAACTAACGTTAACATCATAAGTACCTAAACGAATTAATAAATGTATTTGATATGTAGTATTGAAATACTGACCTTCGTTCATATTCGATCGTTTAAAAAAATATGTTTCAAGGCACTGTGGGATTCCATTCTTATATTATAGATCATATAGTTTCTCCCGGTAACCGTTTCCGTTAAGGTACCTAACCTTAAAAACACAAGAATAAATAGAATATAATAGTGTTTTGATTCATAGTAAATCCAATAAGATAATGATGTGATTCGTGTTTTGAAATGTATTGTATTATGCTTTCATCTATAATGAAACAGTTTTTTTCTTACGTTCAACGTTTGTACCATTAAAATCATCTTAAGAATATATAATAAAAATATATTGTAAGTGCTTATTCCCATAGAGCTTGTCACAAAAACATTTGAAATGTGGTTAACTAATGATGAAATATTCATTGCCATTATATTTATTCTTAAAAGTAATTTTCCTGGCCGAGCCACCTTCATAAATCATTTCGTGAATAGTAGAACTCTACACTAATAGTTTTCAATTCACACGCGAAAAGTGCAGTCAATCCAAAAAGATTATTCCTAACAATATTTGATTTGCAAATTTTTAAAACCAATAATTCATTTGGATTATATCTGTATAAAACAAATACATCAAAAATACTGATTCTATTTAGAAGTATTTCTTCATCTTCAGGATAACGATCTAAATT